>CM065742.1:42165430-42222930 GCA_033310375.1 Conus canariensis
AAGAGGAGATACATAATCAGACAATGAAGTATATGCTTTTTTTTTATTCCGTATCTCTCTAGAAATGTAGGTGCTTTCATCAAGTTCAGAAGTAACTGAGTTAGGGACTGTTCTTGCTCGTGCTGAGTAGCTACAAGCACAGAGCATCCTATGTTCATTTAAAGGCAAAACTCCTGCCTCTCTGTAAGTCATATCAATTGATGCCCATCTTGGAAGCCCCAAAGCAATTTTAAGTGCTAAGGAATCAATACTAGTTAACTTATGTAAATCTGTCTTTGGTGCAGTGAAAAATACTTCTTGACCATAACTTACAATCGAACGAACTGTCCCTAAGGCGACATGGATAAGATTAGATCCATAATTTATTAGAGGGATTCCAGTTAGGACTCGCAGTAACGCAATTTTCTTTCTTGCCTTTTCCACGAGATGATTTATATGTTTACACCAAAATAATTTATAGTGAAAAATAACGCCTAGAAATTTTACTTGCTTACTTGGGAAAATGAAAGAATCACCTATTTGTACTTTTACAGCGTCCCTACCTTCAAAATCGATATTTTTCTTTGTAAATATAATAAAAACCGATTTGTCCGTTGATAAGTTAAAACCGTTTGAATTCAAATAATTAACAAGTTTACTTACCGCAAATTGAAACTGTTCAACAATTTTATTACGCTTGATTTTGTTTTTTGTAAAATTACAATTTACATTTTTCCACATTGCAATATCATCTGCATAAGCAGCTAAAGTTGCCCCTTTCGTGTCAATCTGATTAAGATCATAAAGCATCAATGAGAAGAGGATTGGAGAAATGACACTTCCTTGAGGGACACCCATGTTAACATATCTTGTACTTGACAGCACACCATTTAGTTTTACTTGTAGCGTTCTTCCAGATAAAAATGATTGTAAAAACATGTGGAAACGACCTTTAATCCCAATTTCATGAGCCTTGGACAATAATTTAAAATGCCAAACAGAATCGTACGCTCTATGAATATAAAAAAACGTGGCTAAAGTAGAGTGTCGCTTAGCCAAGGCTTTTTTGACGTGTGAAGCTAAAAGACTAACATGATCAGTGACACCCCTCCCTTTTCTGAAACCAGCTTGAAATATTGGCAAAACCCCATTCTTTTCAAGGAAATGTTCTAATCTGAATTTCATTATCCTCTCAAAAAGTTTTCCAATGTGAGGAGTCAAAGGAATGGGTTCAAAATTAGAAGATTTTCTTTTTGATTTTCCTTGTTTATGGATAGGTACAACTGTTGCTTTCTTCCAAGCCATTGGCAGCTTTCCAGAATTCCAGCATAATTGGAAGAACTCTAATAATTTTTTCAAAAAGCATTGTGGAAAATGCTTTATCATGTTGTAAGAAATGGGATCAAATCCTGTCGCAATTTTACCAGATTTTAGACGGCGAAGTGAGTACAGAAGCTCCTCCATTGTTAGATTTTTATTAATATATAACGTGTTGTCATTGTCATGTGGTTCAATGTTTCTCCCTTCGTTTTCAATAGTTCTTCTTCGTTCTTGCTCTTCTTTAGGCAGATGTTCAGTCTGACTCATTGCTGCGAAAGTGTCAGCAAATAATTCAACTTTCTCCTCGTTTGTTTTATAGATTTTATCGTTTTCAATCAAAACAGGATCTGGGAGATGAAAAGAACCTTTAGATTTTCTAATTTCTTTCCAAAGTAAAGCGCTATCGTTTGGGTGTTTGGAACAGTTGATGACTAAGTTTTTGTAATATTGCTGCTTTGCAAAAGCAACAACTTTGTTACTATTGGTGTTAGCTTTTTTGTATTCAGCGTTAACTGTTCCACTCTACTTCTAGGCTGCGTATGACGGCTTATCATCCAGCTTTTGAAGGCCTTAGTTTTCGCACCCACGGCGACTTCACACGCAATATTCCACCAAGGGTTTGACGCTTTCTTTGGATGATTCTTTAATTTGACTTTTACACACACACACACACACACACACACACACACACACACACACACACACACACAGAGAGAGAGAGAGAGAGAGAGAGAGAGAGAGAGAGAGTACAACAGCGGTGGATCCCACCAGGTGTAATTATACGTCATTTCTGACTAGCAACAAGAGTAACAGTACAGCCCTGTCATATGAGACCTGTGTACGTTCCAGTTCACTAGCTCAGTCTACACAACATAGCCTACTTCCCGAAGCGGGTGTTTGGTAATGTCAGTCTCTCCGGGTCTTGACAATAGCAAGCCACCCGTGATGCAGTTTGCCCGATCCTCCACATTAAGCTCTGTACACACCTAGTTCGGATGGCCGCGTGGTTCATTTCGGCGAGCCGTGGGACGTACTGAAGACCATATATCACGAGTGGACAGGATAAGTAACTTGCCTTGTTTTCCCACTGTTCGCCTTTTTGGAGTCCTGGAGTCACCATTCACTTCTGGGTATAGCAGTCACCGCACTGGCGGATGACCACGTATGTCATCTTCTTGTTGTCAGTATTATTGTTCAGCTGTGTCAGTCTACTGCCTTCAAGCACTCTTTGGCTGCGCGCAAACACCATGTGTGTTCTCAGTCAAACTTGACAATATGACACCATTAGTGGTGAAGTGTACCAAGTAGCCAGCCAATCCATTAACAGGAGGCAGAGAGCCAGTTAGGTAATGGTAATGCTGCTTACAGCCCAGCCGTCCGCAAAGGGCCATACCAGGGTTGAGAGCCAGTTACATCAATAGGAAGCGATTAACAACTTCGCTACACGCACTGGAACTCTGGCCAGCAAAGAGCAGTTTATTCTCTTCATCTACGCAAAGGCCGACAATTAGCCTCTAGTTTCTTCATGATCTATGCAAAGGCCGACAATCTGCCACGTGCGCTCCTCAAACAATAATATTCAAATATTTATGCTTGTTGTTGGGAAATGTGGGTAGATTGTTGTTGTTGTTGTTGTTAAATTATTTCTGATTTGGTGCATACTGCTAATATCAGTTACGTAAAGGATTAACATTGAAGAGACTGTTTGGGGACAAGAGAGCACATTATCACGAAAACATGGTCCTGGCATACAAAAACGCTGGCTTGAGAGAGGGAAACCGAGAGGAGACATTTTGTTTCAGTTCATGTCAACGATCCATTTGCGTATATGCCACTGCCCTGTCAACCACCCGTCCTTCCAAGGTAGACTGGGCTCTCTCTCTCTCTCTCTCTCAAAACCTATATGCTATAGCTAAGTGTATAGGCACCTTTAGAAAAAGGGTGAGAATGCCGATCGTTTTGTCGACCGCTCATAGCAAGTTAGTATTTGAAGTGTATAAGAGAGAGAAAAGAAATCATGGCGGCAGCTTACTCGAAAGTGTTTGCTTTCTGACATCCAATTCTTTGGCGTACACACAATGTTTGTCTTTTTCCAAATTTAAAAATGTAGTGGGTTTTAAAAGATGGTAAATAAGGGACAGCATCCAAGAACAAGTCGACCTTTTTCGTAGAAGGTGAGATTAACTCCCTGTTGGCCACAGACAGCTGAAAAGTTGTGTGTGTGTGTGTGTGTGGTTGTGTGTGTGTATGTATGTATGTGTGGTGCGTGTGTGTGTGTGTGTGTGTGTGTGTGTGTGTGTGTGTCTTTTACGTGTCGGGCTAAACGATTCGCCGCCAAAATCTGTAAACTATCTTCCGATTGGTACAAGAAACTACTGAATCACACCTTTTGTTCTACCCATGATCCATACAACCCCGTTCCCCTTCACCTCCACCCCGCTCCCCCCCTCCCCCCACACACACCCACACTATCCCAACACCCCACGCTCCCAGGGTCCTCACTGCCTTACTACTCATCTTGGCGCTAACGACAAACATTTGTTGTGCGGACGACAGAAAACAGACCGTGTATGCAGTACATGCAGTTATCGTTCTTCCTTCATACCACCTCTTGTGCTCTTTGCCCATAGATTAAGATCGCCGCTTGATTTAGGTCTGTGCCCACACAGCAAGGACAGGCACCTGCAGACCACTAGTTCTACAAAGAAGGGTAAGTGAGTTTGTGACACTCTGTGTCGTGGATAGTAACGTCAGCTGAGTGTTGGTATTTAGCAGCTACTGCATAATCCCTAGACAAGTGGGTTGTTGTTTTAGTGGGGAGGGAGGAAGGGTAAGGGTGGAGGAGGGGGGGGGGGGGCATGCAATCTAGTATATTGAACTGAGGCACTCTTTCAGAGCTTTTCCTTAAACATCATGGTTCCTGGTACACCTATGGGAACACTGCGTGTCATGTGCAGTGGCCATTGCACCATGGCATCTGCCAAGGAGCAGTCATGTCCCTTCACGTGTTAATGGACTGCCCTGTGCGTGCCTGCACCCTATGTGAACACATGCACAGCGCAGGTTTCCAAGGGTGGTGCAGGATTGCTCCCGGCTGGTTTGTTCGGCGGTTGAGGACAGTTCTTCTCTGGGTCCTACCCGCACCTTCGGGTGTATCTTTTTCTTTCTGTATTGAATTCAGAGCCTTTCCTTAAAAACAAAATTCTCTTGAAGAGATATTACCTCCACCAAATTCAAGCAAAATCGAAACGTTGTAAGTGTCGTTCATTCATTTGAATCGCTATTATTATCATCATTATCACATTATCATTATCATTATAACTACTACTACTACTACTTCTACTGCTACTACTACTACTACTAAGAGTACTTATATAGTACCCATACTTCGTTAGAAACCAAGCTCTAAGCCCTTTACAGTCCACGCTCTCGTTTACACACCAGGCTACCTACCAGGGTCGAGCTGATTGAAGAGCTGCCTACTGGCACTACATTCAGTCGCTTCTTGTGTTATTCATCAATATCAGTCACTTGGCTTTTCCCCCGCTTCATTCTTTCGACTTTTCTCGCAGGGTGCATCTATGTGTAACGTGTCATCCACACCAACGGCCAAACTGGCCTTCTCTTCCGAAAAGTTGGTTATGGGATTTTACATGTGTGCAAGATGTTATGTGTGCGTTCACACACGGAACCTCAGTTTACAGTCTCATTTGAAGGACTATCGCCACACGCAGGCCAGCTTGTTGTCTGCTGTTCAACCGGTTAAGTCTTCTTGTTGCCCGCAAGAGGCCTTTGGCTGTGTGCGAACCACCGTGTATGTTTTTCAAACTTATAGTGTAACACTATTTGCGGAGAAGTATGATGAAGCCACCGTCAGCCCGAGAAACTGAGGCAGACAGAGAGCAAATCAGACAAACAGGAAGTAGGAATGCCTCTAATGTGTGCAATAAAACTCTAATTAACACAGGCTAGTTTCAAAGTGAGGTGACTGCAGGCGGAAATTGAAACAGACTTAAAAGGAGACTAACTGTTCTGCCGAACGAAAGAGACAGATTAGAAGACAACACACGTCGCGTTTCGACCTCTTTGGTCTTCTTCAGGCAAGACGAACAACATCCAAGACAATGAAAACGAAGAACGAAAATTATCTCCTTAAATTGGGCGCAAAATGGATGTGGGACCATTCATTTAGCGCCCAAATTGAGGAGATAAGTGATTGTTCGTTCTTCGTTTTTGTTGTCTTGAATCGTATTTTGTTTTGCCTGCAGAAGACCAAAGAGGTCGAAACGCGTCGTGTTTTGTCTGTAATTTGTTTGTCTCTTTCGTTCGGCGGAACAGTAAATTTTAAGTTTGTGTTAACTAACAAAAGGCGAAGTTATTTATCCTGTCTCTCCATAAGGCCTACCCATCATTCAGCGTAACTCTCTCATGACTCACATCATAAGAAGCTATTCATTGACCTCTGTTCGGCCTGGTGGAGAGGTCAAGTTTGGACTTTCTCTGTGAAACTGAGCAGTTTTTAATGACTAATCACGTCATCAGAGGCAGGTTTCATATCTACGAGAATTGGCGATTGGTCAGCCTGTGGTTGCACACCAAACATTAATGCGCCAAGGCCTTGCATAAGGAGTCGAGTATTTATAGACTGGTGCAATTAGATTGCTTTGAGAATTTATATTGTGTCTGAAAGTTGATTTTCCTCATTTTGTTTCATACGGCCATCAAGGTGTAAGCCAGGTGCTTCCAAACAGAGAGAGTAAAATCAAAAGAATGGGATTATTTTGCGCTATTGAAGCTGGCGCAAAGATAGGGTCGCGGGTGAGTGCGAAGGCCTGAAATGTGTGTCAACTAAGGGGAAGGTCATGTATTTGAATACTGTTTGTGATTTCATGGTGAAGAGACACCCACCCCCCACCCCACCCCCAAACAAGGAAAATAATTGATGGGGAGTTGTTCTTTTGGTTGATTATCAGTTTAACATTAAATGCTGGCTCAGTTTTACGGTAGGCCTCAAAATGCATACATGGAATATAAATTTTTTTGTTCAAAATCTAACTGTGGCGTGTGCCCTGTTCTTCTGGCTGGGGGGGGGGGGGGGGGGGGGGGGGGGCAACATTCTGATCATTTCATGCACTAATCACAAGACAATACTGCTTTTCGTGTGCCACTCAGACAGGACTTTATAACTGTCGGCCATTTTCCATCACGTGCGAGAGACCCCCCCCCCCCCCCGCCCCCCCCCCCCCCCCCCCCCCCCCCCCCCCCCCCCCCCCCCCCCCCCCCCCCCCCCCCCCCCCCAGGTACTCGAGCGAATTCACGGCAATGTTCAGCATCGCTCGCAGCCACAGATGTGAAAAGCTACCACTCATCGATCTCAGAATGCGGCGCGCGCGCGCGCGCGCGCACACACACACACTACACGCACGCACACACACACATACACACACACACACACTACACGCACACAGAGAGAGAGAGAGAGAGAGAGACTCAAGATAGACTCAAGATAATTTATTCATTTTAGGCCTTTGCCCCTCATGAAGGGGTGCAAGAAAATACAATCATAGAAGTACCATAAGAACTAGACACAGATAACAAACATGAATTCAGAAACGATCTTAAGATAGCATAAGGGATCGCAGTTTAAACGCTTTAAATAGATAAATCGACAAATTTCGGACTGTTTGTTCATGAGTACATGCCAAAAGCAGTGCTAATCTGAAATGGTTTGGGTCTTTGTAATACTTCAACGGTATATACTGAGTTCTTAAGTTTTGCAGGACAGGACAACATAACACAAAATGCAATGCGCTTTCTGTCTCCTCTCTGCAAAGCTGGCACATTAAATCTTCATCGCTATGGAATCGATGACGGTAATAATGCACAGCAATTTCAGAAATACCAAGTCTAAATCTAGTAGTTACATACCTTAAATGCGTATCCAGATGAAGCAAAAGATAAGTTTTAACATTAGGCACAATGCAAAACGTCCTGTAAACATTAAATCTTTCACTATTACTAATATGATAATTCCACTCTTGCCATCTGCACGCAATTAGTCTATCTCTAAAGATTCGGAGAAAATCATCAATTGCATCAACCCCTTGGTTCAACCAGACATAACCAAACCCATACATGTATAATTTACAACGAACATTTGAAGCCCAGTTTCTTTTATCACGTTCGTCCAAATCAAACAACATGCGATAAGCCTTATATGGTAATCTATGCTCATCCATTCTTGTTAATTTTAACCAAAACCTAACACATTTTATAACAGAATTTATGTAAATAGGATACCTGTTCGTTTCTCCATACACCAGATCGTTTGGTGTTCGAAAATCGACGCCTAGAAAACGTTTGAGAGCGTACAAATGTACTTTTTCGCAATGTACAGCTGCATTATCCAGTCCCCATAATTCCGCACCATACTGAAGCATTGGCTGAATCTGTGAGTCGAATAATTTTAGAAGCGTGATCAGAGAATTATTTTTCAACTTATATAGTTTTTGCAAAATGCATAACAGAGCATTCTTGGCTCGGCTGGAAAGGCTATTGCACGCGGCTACAAAACTAAGCCTTGTAGAGAAGTATATTCCTAGGTATTTGTATACGTTAACAACAGGCATTCTTATTCCATTATAAGTCCATTTCTCAATAGCAGATAAATAACCCCCTTTCCTAAATACAACAACCTTACTTTTATTCATATTCACCTTCAAATGTAGTGCTGACGCTGCGCCATACAAACTGTTTATCTGTGTTTGCAGGCCAATAACTGTTTCTGCCAGCAAAGCTACATCATCAGCCAGTAATAATATAAACAGCTCAAAGTAATCATGTGTAAATACTGCACCATGTTTGCCTCTTCTTATAACTTCTAATGCTAATTCGTTGATAAATAAAGAGAACAATATAGGGCTGCAAACATCACCTTGTTTCACCCCACGTGTACAATTAATATACTCAGTCAATTTAACTCCACATCTGACCCTAGCTTTCACATTTATGTACATACTACGAATACATTTATACAACTTGCCTTTAATCCCATTTTTCAAAAGGATCGGCCATAACAAGCTTCTTTCTATGGAGTCAAACGCCTTTTCAAAGTCAATGAAGGCAACGTAAAGTTTACGGTTGAAACAAAACTGTTTTTGTATTAATGCTAACAAAGTAAACATATGGTCAGTTGTAGAATATCCTCTTTTAAATCCCGCTTGATGTTCGCCTGTCAAGTTATATTCTTCTATCCATTCTCTAAGTCTATTATTATGACTGCACTATAAATTTTACTGCTAATGTCACACAAAGATATACCTCTATAATTGCTAGGATTATTTACATCGCCTTTTTTAAATAAAGGAATTATTATAGACTCTGTCCAGCTGTCGGGGAAAATTCCCTGGTCAAACAATACGTTGAAAAATTTCACAAAAAAATCAACTGTCCGATCTCCTGCATATTTCAGCATTTCCCCAATTATACCATCTGGTCCTTCAGCTTTGCCATTTTTTTAATTTTCTTATTGCAACCATTACTTCTTCTCTTGATATAGGGCGGTTCACAGCTGTCATTTCCTCTTCGTCCTGATAAATGTATTCTAAATCAGTGTCTGTCGTATCTACGCTTGGAGTTGCATCTATTTCAAGTAGGTCTTTAAAATGCTTAAACCAGTCATCGACAGTTAAGTTATTATGAACTTGTTTACGTTTAAAGGATATCCTATGAACAGTTTCCCAAAACTCTCTTTGACTGTTGACTGTTGAGACAAGTTTTTCCAACAACATATCATTGTACTGTTTTTCTTTTCTTTTCAACATATTCTTATATTCTCTTCTCGCAATACAGTAAGCATCACCGTCACTTTTACCCCTTGTTTTCCTGAATATCGAGAGCAAACCTTTCGCACTACTCTTACTTAATCTGCATTCCTTGTCATACCAGTCATTTTCATCCCTTTTTGACAAACAAATATTCTTTTTCATACAGCTAGCTTGTTTTCTAATACATTCATTGAACATGTTCAAAGCATCGTTACAATCATGATCAACCAAATCAATCGCACGATCGAAGAGCGACAATGTTTCCTCAGACTGCATGGCATTAGTATAAACATTCTCAAAGTCAGAGTTCCACACAAATTTTTCAGTATACTGTTGTACATCCACCAGAGCGGAAACACATACCTTGTTTGAACTCCCAGGCAATTGCATATATAACTCAACAGGTAAATGGTCTGATTCCAATCTTTCTGATACAATCAGTTTACAAGAAGAAAACAGAAAGGTTAGTAGTTCTTTAGAGACTAGAAATAATCATTAACGCTGTTTCCTGTTTCTGATATATATGTGTAATTGCCATCAGTGTCACCATTGCAAATGCCATTAAGTATACATAAACCAAGCGCTGTACACATGTTTAACAAACATTTTCCATAAGAATTAAGTACACTGTCAGCAGATTTTCTTACATGACCAGTGGAAACAGAATGGCTATTAAAATGATTTCCAAATAAACCATCATCAAACACATCAGGAGAAAAACTGGAAGTTCTCCCGTTTAAATCTCCTGATAAAATCACAAAAACATCATCAAACCCAGTCATACAATCAAAAATACATTCCTCAAGTGCACTTATACCGTTATCAATATCAAAATGTGTATAATAAGGTGAGCCCTCTGGTGGAACATAGGCACATGCATATATGACATCTGCTGTTAAACCAAAAAGACTTTTATCAATCAGAAACAAGAGAACATTGGCGAATTAATCTTGACTTCTTGAATATAAAACATAATTTCATTTCGAATAAGACACAGTATGCCACCTGACATTCTTCCTTTTTTAGTGAATTTAATGGCTGGCTTGGAAAAAATAGTATAACCTGGAAATGTGACATATTGGATATCATCTACAAACGTTTCTACTAGACATACGACATCAAATTTAAACAAATAAGACATGAAATCTCTGTTATTCACCTTGGACAGTAGACCATTTACATTCCAATGTATAAACGAAAGAGAAGTCTCGCATTTTCTAGAACCATCACTAACATTGCATAATATGCCACTATTCGTACACTGTCGTCCATTCTGAGATCTTAAAGATTGATTTTTGTCTTGTTTGATCGATGGAACATTGTTATAAGTTGTACGCCTTTCCTTGCCATTTTCCTTGTGAGATGTCCCCTCATTTAAACCACAAACAATAACATCTGACAGTACATAACGCTCTGGTTCTTGGAAATGACCGTCAACAGTTCTCTTTTTGTCCGTGCAATCCATTGTATTATCCATTCTATTATGTGACGAGTCTACATCGCACGTGTTTGTACAAAAATCATTACATATAATAGATACGATACCAGAACTCGAAAAAGTATTATTTAACATCCCATCATCTATTGTCACCTGTACCTCAACCAATCCAATATTTACATTGTGAACCGCTTCTTTACTCACTGCGCGTACGTGCCTGACCTCTGTACAAGCCGTCCATTCCACACGGTTGTCACGCACCCTCCTGTCATAAACTGCCGGTGTCAAGCTGGGCTGGCCACACCCCTATTCACACTCCCTAAGATTTTGCCCCTCAAGATAAAACTTTTTTCCCTCGATGAGGAGGTGGTCGAATATCATTGAAGCCCGTTTCCCCTCCCCTCTGGCTTTCTTCAGAAAAGGGTATAGTAATCGTCGCACATTTCTGACACGGAGAGAAAAATCCTCGCTTACAAACACTTCACTGCCCTTCAATTTATGTTTGGCCTTAAGAATTTTTTCTTTGTCTTTGTAGAAAGTGCAGCGGGTGATGATCGGTGAGTTAGGCTTGGAATTTAGACGATGTACGCGGTCAAACTGGAAGTCACCTGTCAGTCCAAGTTTGTCCACAATCACATCACTGATCAGTCCTTCACAGTCTGACTGTGTTTCGTTCTGCGCACGAGGAAGTCCATAGAAAACAAGATTGTTCCTCTTCGAGCGACCTTCCAGATCGTCAGTTTTCCGTTCGTTTTCTTCCATCCTCTTCTTCAACGCGTCGTTCTCCCGTCGAAGATCGGACACTTCATCCTTCAGGGACTTCACCTCCTCTTGTAGTGCAGCGTGACCATCCCGAATGTCTTTCATATCATCTTTGATGTCGCTAATAATGTCTTTCATATTTCTAATGTCTTGGTTCATGTTATCAAATTTTTCACTTAAAATCTGCATCATGGACATCAAATTTTGCATGGTCGGTTCAGGAAGCGAAGTAGAACTGGTAGTAACGGTTCCCGATTTCTCAGCGCTGGGACTTCGAGTTCCGCTGGTTATGCTGGTTTGCCGAAAGCTGTCCTTCCGATGCCCAGGGTTGGTGGTCCGAGGTCCGGGGTTCTGTTCAATGTCGCCGCATTGAAGTAGAAACTCCCCCCAGAACAAGTATGTGAGGAGGCAGCCTATTATGACACCGCCTGTCAGCGACTTCACTTTCAATGTCCTCTGAAACATGGCGACATATTTGCTGGCCCTTTCACTCATAAACTTGATAAATGTTGGCAGAAAACAACCACATTTTGATCGAAAGTCCAGCTGTGATGACGGCATGATCCTTCATAGAGATGTCTGCCAATTCCAAGGATCGGACACTGTCAAATTACTGCGTAATTACACAATTTGTACAGAGCTCATTACCAACACGTCCGTCGCCTCCGAATTCAGTTCATGCCCCCCGAGAGAGAGAGAGAGGAGAGAGAGAGGAGAGAGAGAGAGAGAGAGAGGACACACACACACACACACACACACACACACACACACACACACAACGTCTCGCACTCCAAGAGCACGAACTAATCATATCACGTCGACCTCAATTTCTCTGAGCCACCATTTTTTATTTTGTTGCTCGGGACAGGTGGGTATGGCACCTCCTACTGGTTTTGCTTCTCTGGCCGTCTCTTGGCGTTCTCCCAGACCAAGGAGGTCTTACTGACGGGTGAACGTCTGTAAAAACATCATTAATGGTCTGTTGCAGAAGACGTTGTCTTCGAACGAGAGCAGTGCAACATTGAGAGTAAAAGCTGTGTTCACTCTCAAGCTTTTCCCCGGAACCACACAAAAAGGGAATAGTAAAAGAGTTGTCCCCCTTTCGAACTCCTACCAGCAGTGGGTAAATCTGCGGTAATTTGCCTTCTTGTATTTTTTTCTTTTTTCTTTTTTCTTTCTTTCTTTCTTTCTCTTCTTTTCTTTTCTTTCTTTTCTCTCTTAATTTTTTTTTAAAGGACGGAGAGGGGAAAAAATGAAAGAAAGCGAAAGAAAATTAGGCAAAGGAAAGTTAAACACAATATTTTCCCGTTACAGTGGTAGTGGTGGTGTTTGTGATTGATTATATGAAGCACAAAAGTCTGCTATGCTTTTATGTTAATCTCCTCCTCCATGATCGCCTCCTCCTCCCTTGTCCCTTATCAAACCCCATCTTACACCCTCTCCTCCACCCGGTTTTCTATTCTCTCAGTTCTGTGAATTTGTGGCCTGAACAAATAATGAGAACATGACAGACTGTGTAACTGTCCGTTACAGGTTGTCGTCATCCTATCCACCATGGCGTCACCCCCAACACCAGAATCTGCCTGGATTCCGTTCAATTCAGAGATGCCTACCCGGGTCTTCACTCCCACACTTTCTTCATACCCCCGCTCCACTTTAACCGGGTGCCTTGCTACGTGGAGACTGTTGTTGGAGAACCTGTCCAGGTTTTAGCAAATTCTCAGCGACGTCCTCCCCCTCTTCCTCCTCCTCCTGTCCTTACTGCTGGTCCTGTTCCTGGTCCTGCTCCTGGTCCTCCTCATCCAGAAGCTCAGTCACGAAGCCACAAAACTACCAGACACTTCAAACATACCAGGAAATCCTCTGGCGTTTACTTGGTAACATGGCTGGTATGAGGCTATTTCCTTTTAAGAGATCACCAACAGTGGCTGAAAGCTAAACTTCAAATTTCTACAAAACCAAACCTAATAAAGATATCTGAATTCTCCTTTTTCTTCCTTAGTGACTTGTGGTGCAGTGTCAATGCAAAACCTCACTTTGTACAAAAACAGTGCTATATGTGATTTCCTTATGCAGTAAAAACACAGGGTAAATCCAGTGTCAAATGGATTGATACTCGATGGTCCTTCAACATCCAGACTGGTAGCCATGAGAGCCGTGTGGTGAAGGTTACTACCCTGAGCCCCAAATACACTGATACATGAATGAGACAGATAGAAATGAGAAAGACAGAAACAGGGGTCCTGGCAGTCAGACTGAGAGACAAAGTGGAACAGAGATAGGCATGGCCAGAGACAGAACACAAAGACAGATATGGAGCGAGAGACTGAAATACAGAGAGACAGAGAGAGGAGAGAGAGAGAGAGAGAGAGAGAGAGAGAGAGAGAAGCAGATATTGATAAACAAACACTCTGGGCACAGTGAAAGACGAAAGGATTGGACATCACCACACACACACACACCACACACACACACACACACACACACACACACACACACACACACACACACACACCCCACACACACACAATGAAAGAAAGAAAGAAAGAGACCAGCAGTGAAACAGGAAGAGGGGTGGACACACTGACAGAGATGGACAGACAGTGCTTGCTATGGACAGACTGGGCCGTTACTACGAATGAAAACATGTTACAAAACAAAAAAAATCTACTTCCATTGAACGCCTAAAGCCTCTGAATCATGTTGACATAGAAGCAGTGCTAGGAGATATTTTCTTTTTCTTTTTTTAAATCAATGTAATCACTAATACACAACCAGTAATTTAAACTTCACCGAGGCGAAGTTTGAATTATTGATATAGAAGCAGTGGTAGATGATCGTTTTCTTTCTTTTTTTCTTTTCTCTTTCTTTTTTTTTTTTTTTCTTTTTTTTTTCATTTGTTTGTTTGATTGGTTTGGTTTGTTTGTTTGTTTGTTGTTGTTTTTAATCAGATTGTTTGTTGTTGTTTTTAATCAGTCTAATCACTCAGGCACAACAACACTTCAAACTTCGTTTCTGTGATGTCTTTAGCAATGGGAAGAGGACATGAAGTGTTGAAGCTGTTTGACTGAGAATTGATTTTTTTTTTTCAAACATGACTCTGACACACAGTGTGTGGTGAAGATTTAAACGTTTCAAACTAGACCTTGACGCGACATGAGTTAAGTTTAAAAAATGAGGCAACTGCTGGCAGAAATTAAAAAATAAACTTAAAAAGAAAATGCTGAACAATTTAGTAGTGGAGGAAAACAAGTGTAGGCTAACAATTCTTCCGTCATAACATGAATGACGTGGCAAAGATTTCAATAAAAGAAAAAAACGAAAAACAAACAAACAAACAAACAAAAAAACGGGAGGGAGAGGAAGAAAATGACGACCTGAAATTAGGGAAATAAGTTATGAAAGTTGAACCCATCACTAGCAGCATATGGGAACCATCGCAATCCCTCTTGAAGATCGCTGAAGGAAAGAAACAAACAAATCACAAAACAAACAAGATGCGTCCGACCTCTTTGGTCTTCTTCAGGCCTGAATAACTACAGTCAAACACAATGACAATGAAGCACAAAGACACAGTCTCTTATCTACCTCACATTTGGGGCGCCAAATGGATGCTTTGTTTTCATTGTTTTGAATGTTGTTTGTCCTGCCTGAAGAAGACCTTAGAGGTCGAAACGCGTCGTGTTTTGTCATTGTTTGTTTCTTTTGTCTGGGGGCACAGTCATTTTCCTTGTAAGACTGTCTTGACATATAAGTCCAAAGGGTGAAATTCTACCAACTGAACAAGACTGGTTATTGTCATCACTAGGCTGTTTTCAGTTGTCTTTTGAAGACTATGCAAGTCTATAGCTCATCACAAAGTTGCTTAGTGGGTTTTTTTTTCTTGCTTATACAGCATTAATGGAAACAAGGATTATACCTCCTTCTTCAGTCAAGTAAAAGAAAGAAACGAAATTTTCAAAGAGTCTGTTGCGTTTATTTCAGTTATCATCTGAACCTCAGTGTGTGTGTGTGTGTGTGTGTGTGTGTGTGGTGTGTGTGTGTGTGTGTGTGTGTGTGTATGCATGCATGCGTTGTGTGTGTGTGTGTGTGTGTGCGTTGTGTGTGTGTGTGTGTGTGTGTGTGTGTGTGTGTGTGTGTGCACGCGCACCTGTGCATATGCATGTATATGTGTGTGTGGTGTAGTGGTGGAGAAGGTATGACAGCCAACCAAAGAGCCACACACACACACACACACACACACACACACCCACACACGCCATCCCACCACCACCACCACTACCATCACCACCACCACATCACACCACACAGCCATCTCCAACTAAACAGCACTCCAGAAGAGACCTTGTCGCATAGACTTCCACCAAGATCAGAACACATCCTATACCCTCTTCCTTTTTTCCCCTCACCAACACTGGTTCAGTATTTTCGACCTTGTCTGTCTCACAGACCAACAAATCAACGGTCCTGGATGAATTCAAGCATAACCATCTTGTTAGAAGTCATCATAATTATTACATGACTTGAAGGACAGTCTCTTGAGATCATTAAGCCACAAAAAGATCAGGCCTGCTTATACAGCACGATGCGGGGCGTTTGGTGTGTGCAACCAGCTCTTCTTTACAGGTGTGTTCAGCCTCACCTTCTTTAAATGTTATTGCAATCGTCACTCAGCCTGTTCTGCTGTTGCACACAAAAGTTCTGCTGTTACACACAAAGTTCTGCTGCTACACACAAAGTTCTGCTGCTACACACAGAGAACCAAGTATTTTTCAGACAGCTTCACGTTTTCATACGGTTTACTGCATGTGTTGTTCCGTCAGCGCCCCCCCCCCCCCCCTCCCTCCCTCCCTTCCTGATTTGTTACATGTCATTCAACTCTCTGTGTGTGTGTGTGTGCGTGTGTGTACGTGTGTGTGTGTGTGTGTGTGTGTGTGTGTGTGTGTGTGTGAGTGTGTGTGTGTGTGTGCATGTGTGTGTGTGTGAGTGTGAGTGTGTGTGTTGTGTGAGTGTGTGTGTGTGTGTGTGTGTGTGTGTGTGTGTGTGTGTGGTGTGTGTTTTGTCTGTACGTCTGTCTGAATGTGTGTGTTTTGTGTGTGTGTGTGTGTGTGCGTGTGCGTGTACGCGTGTGAGTGTGTATGCACACGCGCATGTTATGTGCTTAGTACTTCATGTTTCTTCAGCCAGCTCTTCATTTTTCCTAGTTTTTAATTACATATGCAAGTCATTTCAGTTAGTCCTTCATTTTCCCTAGTTTTTAATTGCATATGCAAATTTCAGTTAGTCCTTCATTTTCCCGATTTTTAATTACATATGCAAGTCATTTCAGTTAGTCCTTCATTTTCCCTGGTTTTTAATAACATATGCACGTCATTTCAGTTAGTCCTTCATGTTTGCTACGTTTTACTAGTAACATGTGATAAATGTTAGCGAACCGCCCAGAGAACGTGGACAAACGAGTCACAAGACGAAACACAACGCGTTTCGACCTCTTAGGTCTTCATCAGGTGAGACATTAACGAATAACACAATGAAAATTCACTTAGCTTTGATCGCTTCAGATCACTTCGCAGGGTTCAGCGCAAGGAAGAAGCTTCCTTGCGCTGAACCCTGCGAAGTGATCTGAAGCGATCAAAGCTAAGTGAATTTTCATTGTGTTATTCGTTAATGTCTCACCTGATGAAGACCTAAGAGGTCGAAACGCGTTGTGTTTCGTCTTGTGACTCGTTTGTCCACGTTCTCTGGGCGGTTCGCTAACATTTATTTAAGATTTGTTTAGATTTCCGCCTGCAGTCCTCTCGCTTTGCAACTAGTAACATGTGGTTAAGCCAACGCTTTGTTTATCCTACTTTGTGTTGTTCAGCCAGCTCTTAATTTTCGCTGCTTTTATACGCATGAGCAATTTGACAGCTTTTCCCTACTTATTCATGTGTCATTTAGCCAGCTCTTCAGTTTTCTTACTTATCCATGTGTCGTGAAGCCAGCTCTTCAGTTTTCCTACTTATTCATGTGTCATTTAGCCAGCTCTTCAGTTTTCTTACTTATCCATGTGTCGTGAAGCCAGCTCTTCAGTTTTCTTACTTATCCATGTGTCGTGAAGCCAGCTCTTCAGTTTTCCTACTTATTCATGTGTCATTTAGCCAGCTCTTCAGTTTTCTTACTTATCCATGTGTCGTGAAGCCAGCTCTTCAGTTTTCTTACTTATCAATGTGTCGTGAAGCCAGCTCTTCAGTTTTCCTACTTATTCATGTGTCATTTAGCCAGCTCTTCAGTTTTCTTACTTATCCATGTGTCGTGAAGCCAGCTCTTCAGTTTTCTTACTTATTCATGTGTCGTGAAGCCAGCTCTTCAGTTTTCTTACTTATCCATGTGTCGTGAAGCCAGCTCTTCAGTTTTCTTACTTATTCATGTGTCGTGAAGCCAGCTCTGCATTTTTCTTACTTATTCATGTGTCATGAAGCCAGCTCTGCATTTTTCTTACTTATTCATGTGTCATTCAGTTGGCTCTATATTTGCCCCACTTATTCACCTAGCTCTTCATTTTTTCCTCTTATTTATGTGTCATTTAGGAAACTCTTTATTTTTCCTACTTATTCGTGTGTCATTGAGCCTGCTCTATATTTTTCCTACTTCTTCATGTGTCATTCTGCCCCCTCTATATTTTCCTACTTCTTCATGTGTCATTCTGACCCCTCTATATTTTTCCTACTTCTTCATGTGTCATTCTGCCCCCTCTATATTTTTCCTACTTCTTCATGTGTCATTCTGACCCCTCTATATTTTTCCTACTTCTTCATGTGTCATTCTGCCCCCTCTATATTTTTCCTACTTCTTCATGTGTCATTCTGCCCCCTCTATATTTTTCCTACTTCTTCATGTGTCATTCTGCCCCCTCTATATTTTTCCTACTTCTTCATGTGTCATTCTGCCCCCTCTATATTTTTCCTACTTCTTCATGTGTCATTCTGCCCCCTCTATATTTTTCCTACTTCTTCATGTGTCATTCTGCCCCCTCTATATTTTTCCTACTTCTTCATGTGTCATTCTGCCCCCTCTATATTTTTCCTACTTCTTCATGTGTCATTCTGCCCCCTCTATATTTTTCCTACTTCTTCATGTGTCATTCTGCCCCCTCTATATTTTTCCTACTTCTTCATGTGTCATTCTGCCCCCTCTATATTTTTCCTACTTCTTCATGTGTCATTCTGCCCCCTCTATATTTTTCCTACTTCTTCATGTGTCATTCTGCCCCCTCTATATTTTTCCTACTTCTTCATGTGTCATTCTGCCCCTCTCATATTTTTCCTACTTCTTCATGTGTCATTCTGCCCCCTCTATATTTTTCCTACTCTTCTCATGTGTCATTCTGCCCCCTCTATATTTTTCCTACTTCTTCATGTGTCATTCTGCCCCCTCTATATTTTTCCTACTTCTTCATGTGTCATTCTGCCCCCTCTCATATTTTTCCTACTTCTTCATGTGTCATTCTGCCCCCTCTATATTTTTCCTACTTCTTCATGTGTCATTCTGACCCCTCTATATTTTTCCTACTTCTTCATGTGTCATTCTGCCCCCTCTATATTTTTCCTACTTCTTCATGTGTCATTCTGCCCCCTCTATATTTTTCCTACTTCTTCATGTGTCATTCTGACCCCTCTATATTTTTCCTACTTCTTCATGTGTCATTCTGCCCCCTCTATATTTTTCCTACTTCTTCATGTGTCATTCTGACCCCTCTATATTTTTCCTACTTCTTCATGTGTCATTCTGCCCCCTCTATATTTTTCCTACTTCATCATGTGTCATTCTGCCCCCTCTATATTTTTCCTACTTCATGTGTCATTCTGACCCCTCTATATTTTTCCTACTTCTTCATGTGTCATTCTGCCCCCTCTATATTTTTCCTACTTCTTCATGTGTCATTCTGCCCCCTCTATATTTTTCCTACTTCTTCATGTGTCATTCTGCCCCCTCTATATTTTTCCTACTTCTTCATGTGTCATTCTGCCCCCTCTATATTTTTCCTACTTCTTCATGTGTCATTCTGCCCCCTCTATATTTTTCCTACTTCTTCATGTGTCATTCTGCCCCCTCTATATTTTTCCTACTTCTTCATGTGTCATTCTGCCCCCTCTATATTTTTCCTACTTCTTCATGTGTCATTCTGCCCCCTCTATATTTTTCCTACTTCTTCATGTGTCATTCTGCCCCCTCTATATTTTTCCTACTTCTTCATGTGTCATTCTGCCCCCTCTATATTTTTCCTACTTCTTCATGTGTCATTCTGCCCCCTCTATATTTTTCCTACTTCTTCATGTGTCATTCTGCCCCCTCTATATTTTTCCTACTTCTTCATGTGTCATTCTGCCCCCTCTATATTTTTCCTACTTCTTCATGTGTCATTCTGCCCCCTCTATATTTTTCCTACTTCTTCATGTGTCATTCTGCCCCCTCTATATTTTTCCTACTTCTTCATGTGTCATTCTGCCCCCTCTATATTTTTCCTACTTCTTCATGTGTCATTCTGCCCCCTCTATATTTTTCCTACTTCTTCATGTGTCACTCAGCCAGCTTCATTTTTCCTATTTCTTCATTTGACATTTTGCCAGCTCTTTATATATATATATAAAATGAATACTAAAACAAGTTGAATGTCTTTTCCCACAGGGACAACTTTAATACTGAAGCTTTCGCCACCAAGGCTTCATCAGGAATAATGAAGCCTTGGTGGCGAAAGCTTGAGTATTAAAGTTGTCCCTGTGAGAAAAGACGTTCAACTTGTTTTAGTATTCATTTTATTCAAATCATCCTGTTGACGTTGTTTTGTTGAGGCGCGGTGTGAGTTTTAGTGAGAATTTTACCTGTGGAAAAAAAAAAAAAAAAATATATATATATATATATATAACTCAGCCAGCCCTTCATTTTCCCTACTTTTACAGCATGTACCTTGAACTCACCCGTTGGTGTTTTTTTTTTTTTTTTTTTTTTTACTGTTTGCTCTATGTATTTTCGGCCAGTTCTGCTTCTACTGACTTTCTACATCTCATTCAGAGAGCTCTGTGTTTTTTTTTTTATTCTTGTTCATTTCTTCCTTATTTTCCTACACTTTTTACAATATGTATCATTTAAACAGTTCTAATTTAAAATGATTTGTACTACATGTACAACACACGTAGGGTAAGATTTTTATTTATTTTTTTTTTTATCTGCATGAAAACTCCGTCTGTCCACCCAGCAGTGACTGGGTACCTGACTGACTCCGGCCAGGGAAGGCTGTCTGTCCACCCAGCAGTGACTGGGTACCTGACTCTGGCCAGGAAAAGCTGTCTGTCCACCCAGCAGTGACTGGGTACCTGACTGACTCCGGCCAGGGAAGGCTGTCTGTCCACCCAGCAGTGACTGGGTACCTGACTGACTCCGGCCAGGGAAGGCTGTCTGTCCACCCAGCAGTGACTGGGTACCTGACTGACTCCGGCCAAGGAAGGCTAACGGCAGGAGAAGTAGATGAAAGAGTTCTACCTTCGATTATGTTGTGCCCCAGACATCATGAACTTCTGACAGTTCACTGTTCGAGGACCCAGTAGGCTATGGAACTTTCACCTTTAGCCGTAATGACACAGGACCCAGTAGGCTATGGAACTTTCACCTTTAGCCGTAATGACACAGGACCCAGTAGGCTGTGGAACTTTCACCTTTAGCCGTAATAACACAGGACCCAGTAGGCTATGGAACTTTCACCTTTAGCCGTAATGACACAAGACCCAGTAGGTTATGGAACTTTCACCTTTAGCCATAATGACACAGGACCAAGTAGGCTATGGAACTTTCACCTTTAGCCGTAATGACACAGGACCCAGTAGGCTGTGGAACTTTCACCTTTAGCCGTAATAACACAGGACCCAGTAGGCTATGGAACTTTCACCTTTAGCCGTAATGACACAGGACCTAGTAGTTAGTTAGTTAGTGTTTATAGGGTCCAGCAGACTACTAAGAGCCAAATCAGGACCTCAGCTATCATATCTGCTGAGTCTCTAGATACAAATACCCACACTAGTATTAACACATCACTTAAAATTTATGAGGACAAAAGCACAATTATCTGTTCAACTCCAACGACACCTGTATACATCATTAAAACACTATATTTTATAAAATAAGTTTACCTCTTTCAAAAAAGAAAAAATAAGATCTACTGAAATCTCACGAAAAAGAACTGATAAATCACTGGTGGAAAAGAACTTCTCTCTGATACACATCAAATCAGCATATTCTGTCAAAAAATGATTAACACTGAACAAGCTGTCACACGCAACACACCATGGGGGGTCTTCCCTTCTGAGTATCCAACTGTGTGTTATATAGCTGTGCCCAATATGTAACCGTGACAAAACCGATTCCTCTTTACGGTTACGTACCACCGATGGGAAAGGATTGGTTAAATCTGGGCAAATTTTAAACAATTTATTATGAATTTGATTAGACCATTCACTCTGCCACAGTTCACGACAATACAAACTAGATTTATGACGTAGATCTGAGTGAGGAACAAACTGCATAGGCCTCCTGTAAAGACTTGCACCGAGAGCTTGTTTGGCTGCTTTGTCCACCACTGAGTTACCATAGATTACACTGATTGTTCAACACCTACTGGATCACATTGATTGTTCAACACCTACTAGATCACATTGATTGTTCAACACCTACTAGATCACATTGATTGTTCAACACCTACTAGATCACATTGATCATGTTTCATCTGGTTGGATAGTTGGTTTCTTTTGGTGAAGATGCAACGTGTCATCATGTTTCATCTGGTTGGATAGTTGGTTTCTTTTGGTGAAGATGACCACTCTTCATTGATTCATCTAGTGGTATAAATGTGCATGTCTGTCAATGAGACAGGATGATGTCTGAGTGTATATGATGGCCTGTACAAAGTGAAAAGATGTAACAATAAGGAGAGATCCTGGACCAACTAGTTGATTCACATGCCCACTGCAGTTCTGCCCCAAACCAAACGGCTTTGTCCTAGAACCACATTTCCTTTCGTAACAAAGTTTGTTTTAAATCGTTCAGTTGTTGGGTTTGTTTTTTTGCTTCGTAATCCTGCAGTAGGACAAAGAAGCAACCAACCACCGTGGCTAAAAACATAACCTCCCTGGGTGAAGGCAACGAACACGCAGTATCTTGCACAGTCTATACGCTGCTGACTGCGGAAGTCAATAGTTGGGAAGCTGGTTGAAACAAAAGTCTGTTGTACTGATACCATGTACTTGCTGGTTTGTTTTTTTTTTCCTTCTTTTAAACAGAAAGTGCAAGCCGCTTTTGTGAAGCATCTAAATTCTGCCTCAGCCCCTAAAATATGACCATGAGGAAGCGTTAAGTCGCAAGAGTTGACAAAGTTCACTATGAAGCCAACCATTCATTTCTTAACCCATCAAGGATGTTTTTTCCTGTCTCCAGCTCTGGTTGTGATGGAAGAAAGTTATATCATGATGATTTTATCACTTCTCTTGACTTCATTCAAGTTAAAGTGTACCACCTTGTACAGTATACATTCTTGATAGGTCTATAAGTTCAATTTGCACAATTACTGTACACGTATGTACCTGATAGGTTTATGAACTTCAATTTACCAAATTTCAAGGAAAAAAAAAACCCCATGTTTTCAACTGTGACATGTAGGAAATTTGAAAAAAAAAAAAAAAAAAGGATTTTTTTTTTCTTTGCAGACTTTTTTGTTTCATTTTTGTTGTTTTGTTTTAATTTTTATTATTATTATTATTATTTTTTTTGTCTTAACCTTTACCAGCAGATCAGATTTCTTTCTCCTCGAGCCGCGTCAGCCAAGGCTAGCTGACGGACAGACAGTGCATTCTGCCATGTCACCCACTATCGGCTGACGGGAACATAAAAAATTCCTACACTTTCCATAAAATGATCCAAGGGAAATAAGCTCTGTAACTAGTCTTGGGGATGTCGTAGTGAGTTGTAGACCTTACTTTCAATGCTCTATCCTGAACTTGGCTGAACCCAGCAGCTTTGAAACAAAGGAACTGGCGGCACCGTGCTTTGCCGTGAAGCACGTGCGCGGCAGGTATTTCCTGTGCCAGAAAAAATGTCGGTCAGACGAAGGGGTGGTAGCGATTTCTCACTCAATGAAGCGCTTGAAATCATATTACAAAGTGGATCTGGTGATGAGGGGAGTGATAGAGAGATAGAAAACTATGAAAGAGAAGACGGTAGTGAATTGCTTGAAGATGCAGCCATCCCTTCATCTTCTGATTTGGTGTTGTAAAAGAATGAAATAGAATGTAAACAAAAAATTTTTTTTACTTGACAGACATGTTTTTCAACGCACAGTCGTGCCTACACATTGAAAGTAAATTATTCGAAATTACTATGTTCGATTAGTTGAGTGTTTGTTCTTTCCTATGACACCAAACACAACACTGTCAGTTGTTGTCTAGCTACCGTAAAAATAACTCAAAAAGTGGCGAAATATGCGCGTTGGCTGGGACTGAGCGCCATGCGCGAGCGTGCGGCAGCAGGGAATCATGCTGTGCATGCTGCTCACGGATAGATAGTATTAAAGAAAAAGATCCTGAAATTATTTGTTTGCTTATAAGTTTGTTTGTTGAGTTTCTCAGATGCTTTTATGACTGTTTGTTCCCCGATCCACTGCCGAGTATTGCGTCATAATAAATGGCTGACACTGCCAAGTATTGCGTCATAATAAATGGCTGCCACCGCCAAGTATTGCGGCATAATAAATGGCTGACACTACCAAGTATTGCATCATAATAAATGGCTGACACTGCCAAGTATTGCGTCATAATAAATGGCTGACACTGCCAAGTATTGCATCATAATAAATGGCTGACACTTTCTCCACCAGACACAGTCAGGGTCACTTCATTTCCTTCATAAAATTATATTTCTTTCTGTTCTTCAGACTGCAGACATTAAATAATCACACACACACACACACAAAATGCACACACACACACACACACACACACACACACACACACACGCAAAACTGACCACCCATTCAAAGCGGGCAGCTCCAGACCTTGCCTTCCTTGCAGACCCTCACCATACATTACACAGCCAGCACCTTCCTCTCCCCGGTCAGCCCCCCTCCACCCCCTCCCTCCTCCCCCAAGATCTCCTGAAACAGGGTTATCACAAAGGCCTTGAACTGGGGGGGGCCCCATGATGAAGCGGACAACAACAAATCACCAGGTCCATGGTATTGCTTGCCAACACATCGACAGGCTCACCCATCATTCAGAGTCTTGTCTGTCTGTCTGTACAGTTGAGCGCCACAAGTTGTGTGAAATAACAAACATTACACCCCCCCCCTCCCCCTTCAGCCTCCCTCCTCCTCTATCACTCCAAGGACATGTGTACAAAACGTGACAATGACGCCGGGGTGAAAACCAACAGCGCACCACACGGATTACATCTTCACCGTCAGCCGTCGCTCTGGGTACACACTGGTCAATAACACACCAAGTAGAAAATTTCCTCCCCCCTTCCCCCAATCAATCACCCCCCGCCCTATGACCTTCGTGGACTGGAAAATGTATCTGTGAGCTATCAGTTGTTCTATCGTTCTTTGGTCAGTTAACACAGACAACAATGGAAAAGTTCCTCTCTGTCGGTGAGTTCACTATGTCCTCCATACAATTTACGTCAGCGCTGAACCATGCGCTAGCTGGGACGTTGTACCACTCAGTCCATCGTTCTTAGATCAGTGCACACAGAGGTCAACAGTTCATTGACTGGCCAGTCTACGGTAGGGCTTCCACCACCCATCACTGCTCTGTGACATGTTTTATACATTGCAGTTCAAACATATGTCAACTTCAAAGTCTGATGTGGCAGACACAGATAAATACACATGTTATGTACAGGCATGCTCAAGCCACTGCACCGAATAATTAACATCAAAAATATGAAACGTAATTATTTGTGGAAAAAAAAAACAACAGAAAAATAAATCATAACACAACATTAAAAACAAAAACAACAAATAAGCTAAGTTCCAACACCAGGCTTTTAAATTCAATATTTCAATTATCATATCAACACTTATATGGCAATGCATAATGCACTTTGCAATGACATACAAAAAAAGCTGACTAAACAAGCCTCATATTCAAAATTGCAAAGGAAAATTTTCATAACAACATGCAACATCTGCAAAAGAAGAATGAAAAACACACTCACACACATACACGTAGTGACAGACAGGTAGACATGAAAACGGAAACTGAAATTTCAGAATTTACACGTTGAGAGAAAATCACATGAGAGTGCACATTTCAACATTGATTTCCCAACACTTTTGTAGAACATTTAAAGAAAACAAAAAGCCCTAAAGTTACATTCACCATACATCACACAGCCATGAAGACGCCTTCCACCACGTGTCATGCCTTAAGCAGATGCTGCTTCAATACAAGAGATGACAACCTGAACAGCCCACCTGAGAAGAACAGGTACCAGACCCCTACACCTTTATCAGTGTGGAGAATCGAACCACAACACCGGAGCACTTTGTGCAGCACTGTTCATGTCTGCTTCAGGAAAGACCGCAAATCTAGTCACTGAACCACCCCCCTCAGTGTCCAGCTGTAGCAGAGTCCTGCCACCAGCCTATGTAAAGTGCAGTGTCACAGTTGATACACCTAAAGCATGTCCAATCAAACACAGAAGATAACCGTTACCAGTCTGCAGAAAAACCAAGATGTTTGTTTTGCACAGAATGAAGTACAAAGTATAAAAATCATGACAGAAAAAAAAAAAAAACTGCATAGAAATGAAAAAGAAAAGAAGCAAACAAACAAAAAGAAGAAGAAGGAAAAAAAACAATGCAAAAGACCCTCACACATCTATACAACCATCAGAGGGCAAACAGACAAGCTTTTCGGAGTTCAAATGCTGCACTGAAACACAGGACTTTGAAATGACGGCCACGAGGACATAAACAAGTGACAAAAATGAAGTCATCCACTGCTGAAGCACTGAATGGAGGAGCAATGACATCTGTAAAAAAGGCAGCTGAAAGCAGACATAAACTGCATGGACAAAGAAATGGGCAACACACCTACGTATCCTCCTAAATATTTTGTTGTCATTGGAGTTCCCGGAATCCGAAGGACAATCCCTGAGGTCCCTAAAATTACTAGAACCGGAATCCTGACAATTTCTAGAGAAAATTCCATTTCTGCATCGTCATACCGGGATTCACAATATGGCAAAGAGGACTTCGTCCCACTCCAAAACACTGACAGTGGTACAGCAATCTGAACAAACGAACAAAGAAACACTGACAGTGGTACAACAATTTGAACAAATGAACAAAGACACACACAGTCAAACAGCCCATCCTGTCCTTCAGTCTAACCCAAGCCTGTATATTCTGCAGACAGGAGTCATGTACAGAGATGGAGAACATGACAAAAATGAATCATTGCGTGTACAGCTCTCTGCCACAACGACAAGGACATCGTCATGAAGATTCTCTGAACCAATCAAAAGTGCAGCTCCATATAGTGAGAGGGCATGGATGGGGTGGGGGTGAGGGTGCTCGTTTGTGGCCCACAAGTCTGAAGTATTTCTGAGGGTAGAGCGGGGTGTGAGGGAACAGGTCCACAAAGAGGCTTTTGTCCGAGTCAACAACGAATACCATACAGAGGAAATGGGCAGGCTGGCTTTTTCTGGCCTTCCCTGCCGAACAATTCTCCAAGGACAAGACACACCCAAACTGGAGCAGGCTCTTTGAGACTGAGAGCCAAATCAATGTTTCCTGGCAAAGGACGCTTCCCCGACCAAACTGCTGAACCTGGAACAAACATACATTACAGGCTTCCTCTGCATTCTAACCCACTGCACTGTGTATAGGACTTCTGAAATACTGCACGAGATGGATTAAAAACAACAACAATGACATATTGACAGTACTTGTATCAATGCACTAGACTGCGATAACTGTAAAATGATAAAAGAAAGCGTCATCTGCGTGAGTTGTATGTGTGAACTGCAGAGAAAAAACGACAGCCGAACACTATCAACGCACGGATCACGTCAACTTGGGACAAGTTCTCGTCACATTCTTATTTCTCAGCATCACTTGAATGATACAGAAAGTGTTTACTGAAAGAAAGAACAAAAAAAAACCCCTCTGTCAGAAGACTCATTCTGCCACTTGAATGATACAGAAAGTGTTTACTGAAAGAAAGACAAAAACCCCTCTGTCAGAAGACTAATTCTGCCACTTGAATGATACAGAAAGTGTTTACTGAAGAGAGAGAACAAAAAAAAAACCTGTGTCAGAAGACTAATTCTGCCACTTGAATGATACAGAAAGTGTTTACTGAAAGAGAGAACAAAAAAAAAACTCTCTGTCAGAAGACTAATTCTGCCACTTGAATGATACAGAAAGTGTTTACTGAAAGAGAGAACAAAAAAAAACCCTCTGTCAGAAGACTAATTCTGCCACTTGAATGATACAGAAAGTGTTTACTGAAAGAGAGAAAAAAAACAAACCCTCTGTCAGAAGACTAATTCTGCCACTTGAATGATACAGAAAGTGTTTACTGAAAGAGAGAGAAAAAAAAACCCTCTGTCAGAAGACTAATTCTGCCACTTGAATGATACAGAAAGTGTTTACTGAAAGAGAGAACAAAAAAAAACCCTCTGTCAGAAGACTAATTCTGCCACTTGAATGATACAGAAAGTGTTTACTGAAAGAGAGAACAAAAAAAATCCCTCTGTCAGAAGACTAATTCTGCCACTTGAATGATACAGAAAGTGTTTACTGAAAGAGAGAACAAAAAAAAACCCTCTGTCAGAAGACTAATTCTGCCACTTGAATGATACAGAAAGTGTTTACTGAAAGAGAGAACAAAAAAAAACCCTCTGTCAGAAGACTAATTCTGCCACTTGAATGATACAGAAAGTGTTTACTGAAAGAGAGAACAAAAAAAAAAACCCTCTGTCAGAAGACTAACTCTGCCACTTGAATGATACAGAAAGTGTTTACTGAAAGAAAGACAAAAAACCCTCTGTCAGAAGACTAATTCTGCCACTTGAATGATACAGAAAGTGTTTACTGAAAGAGAGAACAAAAAAAACCCTCTGTCAGAAGACTAATTCTGCCACTTGAATGATACAGAAAGTGTTTACTGAAAGAGAGAACAAAAAAAAACCCTCTGTCAGAAGACTAATTCTGCCACTTGAATGATACAGAAAGTGTTTACTGAAAGAGAGAACAAAAAAAAACCCCTCTGTCAGAAGACTAATTCTGCCACTTGAATGATACAGAAAGTGTTTACTGAAAGAGAGAACAAAAAAACCCCCTCTGTCAGAAGACTAATTCTGCCACTTGAATGATACAGAAAGTGTTTACTGAAAGAGAGAACAAAAAAAACCCCTCTGTCAGAAGACTAATTCTGCCACTTGAATGATACAGAAAGTGTTTACTGAAAGAAAGAACAAAAAACCCTCTGTCAGAAGACTAACTCTGCCACATGTGCTGCGCGCCGGCACTGATGCAGCAGCTGGGAAACCACAGACCTGTTTACACCAAAACTGCTGTTGGTGTACTTGTCAACTAAGATGACTGCTGTTGGTGTACTTGTCAGCTAAGATGACTGCTGTTGGTGTACTTGTCAGCTAAGATGACTGCTGTTGGTGTACTTGTCAACTAACGTGAGCCTATTTTCTACCAAATGCACATACACATCATTCAAAATGTTGTAAAAGCGGGGAGAGGGGATTTATTTATCTACAGGTTGATTACTTTCAACTCCATGCTGCCCTCTCCCACAACCGGAAAACTTCATTTTGTTTGCACAAAATCCTGGCAGCTCAAATAACCCACCAAAAGGTTTGTGGCAGATGTGCCAACATCAGCATACTCTGGCATAAATTCAGGCTCTCTCGCCAGGTTTTCCCCCTTATTTCTCATGCCACACACACCCCCCCCCCCCCCCTCAATTTTTTTTTCCATTCTTTCGATATTTCCGAGTCTGTAGTCCCCATTATTGCTCCAACGTCATCCAGATGCGAGTTAGTGTGCACGTGTTAGCAAGAGTTGCCGCTCTTTGGTCATAGCGCACAAATACAATGGTTACGATCACAAATGCAACTACGGATCAAGAACATCATCTCTTGACATTTTTCGACGTATTTTTTTTTCCATTTCGTCATATTCATCTATTTTTGCTGAACACGTGTACAAAATATGGCGAAAGAGTATGGGTACACAAGTGTGAAACCAGGGCGTGTTTTGTGTCCTGTGGAGCCTGAAGGAGAAGAATGGATGTAAAAGGCAACCAAGACGGCTTTGGACATGTGACAGCTTAAAAAAAAAAAAAAAAAGAAAGAAAAAAATGGCCAGTGACATACACAACAAGTCCCCCATGGACAATGCCCCCTCCCACAGAAAGATGACACAACAGATGACGGAGAAGCTGAAATGCCTCTCCATGCTGCCCTCTCCCACAACCGGACAGCTTCATTTTGTTTGCATAAAATCCTGGCAGCTCAAACAACCCACCAAAAGGTTTGTGGCAGATGTGCCAAATCTTTTTGAGTTTCCCAGTTTGCATACTGCATGACTACAGAATGAACGACTCTTCTGCTCAGTGTGTTAAGTGAAACATGCTGAACACAACCAGCTCATTTCAATCACCATAAAGGATAGCAGTTTGAGTCAGTGGCATTAGTAATTTTGACTGATCATCAGTTTTGGCTGGAGTTTTAGGTCACTGATCATCAAACATACTTAGTCGTGACTTTTTTCTGTCCTAATTAACAAATATTGTGCTAGGAGAACATCCCTACTGACCACATGGCCAGAGAAACGGATCTAAAGGAGAGAAACTGTTGGCCAGAGAAAAGTCATGAGGCAGGTTTTGAACAGGGGTCCCTAAACGGTAAACCTCAAGATTCTGCATTCCCCAGGGAAAACACTCTGCGCTCTCCCTCTTTCTCTCTGTGCATGCTTGTGTGTGAGGGTGTAGTTCCAAAAGTCGTTGGTCAAGAGATAAAGAGAGAGTGACTGTGGAAAAAGGCTGGGAGCCTTTTGGTTGAAACTGACAGGGCAAAGAATTGCTTATGCCAGTCAGAATGTTGTCCAATGATGTGCAAACTGGGAGGCAGCACCCAACACACACACACAGAGCCCTGACCAGTCAAAGTGTGTCTAAGGAGCTGATCAGATGTGTTTCACACAGACACTGGCCCTCACTGCCTCAGGGAGGGCTGATGAACAAGCATGGTCTGGGATGGTGCCACCTCCCCCTCCCCAGCCTGCACAGCCACACCCAGCGACCCCCACTCCTCCCACTCCCTCCTCTTCCCTGCCAGGCCCTCCCCCTCCCCTCCTCGCTGCCCTCCCCCAGGTCCGACCCGCTGTCCTTCCAGCTGCCCCCACCCATCTTCTCCTCGCACACCAGCAGGCGGGGGTCGTCCGAGTCCCTGTTGCCCATCAGGATGGCCCCGGAGTCAGCGTCACTGATGAGCAGGGCAGAGGAAATGTTCGGGGAGGGGCTGTCAGCGTGATCTGCGAAATAGCTCTGGACCTCCGAGTCCATCAGCTCCTCCTGGGAGACCGCATCCATGGCCACCATCAGAGGCCCCCTGCCGCCAGCGGTGGGGTCCGACTGGCTGCCGGGCGTGGACTGCAGGAGGGCGGAGGGGTGCTGGGAGAGGAGGGCGGGGGACAGGGCGCCGTGGATCAGGGGACTCCTCCTGGCAGACGTTGACGGCCCGCATCGCGAGGGCTGCAAGGCGTCAGGAGCGGGTTGCTGTCGGTGAGGCTGGGGAGGAGGCCCGCTGTGCACCAAGGCGGGGGGTGAGGGCTGGATGACGGAGATGGAATAGACGGGCGACATAGAGGGCAAGGCCTGGGCCCTGAGGCCGTCGTGAGGCAGGCAGGGGGACGGGGTGCGGCGGATCACCGCGCTGCTGCTGGCAGGCAGGGGGAGGGAGGAAGAGGACTGGGCGTTGGGGATCAGGGCGGAGGTGAAAGGGCTGTGTTTGATGCTGGCCATCAGCTGGGTGGTGGGGAGGGATGCCGGGTAGCTGGGGGAGCGTGCGAGAGAGATCGGGGGGGAGGGAGAGACGTGGCCTGACAGGGTGCTGACCACCAGGGTGGGGAAGGAGGACGGGGGCAGAAGGACAGGAGACACAGCCCCCAAGTTCCCAGCCTGTGGAGACACAGCCCCCAGGATCCCAGCCTGTGGAGACACAGCCCCCAGGATCCCAGCCTGTGGAGACACAGCCCCCAGGATCCCAGCCTGTGAAGACACAGCCCCCAGGATCCCAGCCTGTGGAGACACAGCCCCCAGGATCCCAGCCTGTGGAGACACAGCCCCCAAGTTCCCAGCCTGTTGAGACACAGCCCCCAGGATCCCAGCCTGTGGAGACACAGCCCCCAAGTTCCCAGCCTGTGGAGGAGGCTGCAGTCGGACAGTGGTGGCAAGACCAGCCTCCACCAAGGTCGTCCTGCTCGCCTCCCCTCCCCGCCCTCTACCCTCACTCGACACATCAGGGTCACGAGGGCAGGGGGAGCAGGCACCCCGAAGGTCTCTGTCATGACCCCGTTCTTGCAAACCTCCCACGTCTTTGCTGAGGTTCTCCTGCACCACCAGGACTTGCGGTGATGCTGCTGCTGCTGCTGATTTCAGGCTTCTGTGGGCCATGGCGCTTGGATGAAGACCACTCCCGTTCACCTTGCTGCTGTCCTGAGGATGGAAGGAGTTGACAGGGGCTGCTGCCAAGGGAGATGGGTGTGCAGGCACAGACACAGGCAAGGGGACACCACTGGAGGGGCAGGGGAGGCCGGTAGAGTTGGAGGGCTTGGACAGCTGGCTCACCACCAAGCCAGGCGAGGACGGATCTCTGCCAAGGCCCACCGAGAACGGGGCTGGGGAAAACCCCCTGCTCTCTCTTTCCCACCTGCTGCCCCCTCTCTCTGTGACCCCATCCCCTTGCCCCTGGCTCTGAGTTCTCTCGGCAAACACAGCATCGTCCTCGGCGAAGTCCTCCCCCATCAGGTCCTGGTCACCGATCTCGATCTCTTCCTGACGACAGATGGTAGGCCGGCGCTCTCCGCTGCGTTCAGATCCCCGGGACTCCCTCCCATGGCGTTTGGGGGGGTCTGCTGCTTGCGTGACCTCGGCTGGGGAATCTTCCCTGCTGTGGGAAGACCTCCTGGAGCTGCTCCAAGAAGCCCTGTGTCTGTCTGGCACATGCAGCAGCTGGGACTGCAGCGGGGGCTGTCTGTCTGACTGGGGCCCATCGTCACTGCACCCGCGCTTCAAGCAAGACGCCTCACCGCCCTGGAAACCAGCTTCGTCCTGGTTCTCTCCCAGCACGTCAGCATGAGGTGACCGGGTCAAGGTCGCTCGCTTAGCCTGCCGTGAGGGAGACAGGTGGGAGTCTGGGTAAGGTGAGGGCGTGCGGGAATGAGAACGCTTGCGCTGGTCCCCGTGCAAAGCAGTCGTCTGGCTGAGGTCCATGCCAGCAGCAGGGGATGATGGGAAGGAGGAGGTGGTCTTGCCGCTGGTGGCTGACACATCGTCACTCACTCCAGCACACACAGAGGTCAGGCCACCAGCAGCACTAGACATGACCTGAAAGGACACCGGAGACCTGACGGAGCTCTCCTCCAGCTGGCCACCACCTTGACTGGCCACAGACAGGGAGGCCAGGCTGGAGGTGGGGGTGGAGGGGGTGGTGGAGGTGGGCGCCAGGCGGATGATGGAGGTGTTGGAGTGAGAGGCCATGTGTACACGCAGGTCCTCGGACTGGGCGAAGGTGTCCCCACACAGTCCACAGATGTAGGGCCGTTCCTGAAACAGGGTCAACCTTGTGTTTCAGGCGTTAACCCCTCGTCTGCATGCGCTTATCTGCTCTTACTTAGGCCGAAAACCTACGGCAAGAGACGTAACTCTGTAATTTGAACATAGTTACCCAATTTAATTAAGAATCAATCTAAAATAGAGGAAAGAAAATAATGAAATGAAAATAACGTTTAACCCGTTCGCTGCTTGAAGCTGCTTGAAAATTTACAAACAAAGGCTTTCCCAGTGCCAGGGAAATCTAATGATTTGGGGGTAATAATTAACAAAAAATTCTAGCTCAGAAACTACAAAAGATATAACAATGAAATATATGTGATTTTTGAAGGAAATTGAATGAAGATTTTGAATCTGGGCTTCTTTTGTTTTAATTTTGATAATAAAAAAGTATTTAGACAATTAGATTTGGATAGATTTTTTTGCACGATCAAAAGCATATGTATTTACCACTACATCTTCACATCCAAACAAGAACACAAAGCAAAAAAGTTGAAAATAAAGTTTGTATTGTCACACTACACCTGTAAATGAAAGTAAAACAGTTTAGAAGTCTATCAAGACGCTCACACTCTATGCAGACAGGTCAGTCCACGACCACGCCCCCCTCTCCCCACCACGCCCCCTTGCTGGACTTCAACCCTCTCTTTCACTGCTCCTCTTCCCCTACCTTTCCCTCTGCCCTGTGCCGCGCCGCGAGCAGGCCGCGCTCCCCTCTCACGCTGACTACCATGTCACTGACCACTGGCACGCAGTGCAGAGTACACACTAGGCGAGCTCGTTCGACGCTGGCAAACCAGTCAGCTGAACACACATTGAGGTCACACAGCCCGACACAATAACTGACGAATACGGTTGGCAATTCCATCACTATCATCATCTCACCTTCATGCTCGAGTGAGTCGTTGAATAAAAGATTATTGTCTTTGTCAAAAATCATTAGCAGAGCCTGCTCAGCTGTGTAAATACGTTGATTTGGTCGCTGCGCTTGTCGAAGGTTGCGCCGCCATCTTTGCAAGCGAGACGAAGTGCTGGCTGGTCATCCAGTCAGTGATGAGAATAAATGGGCTTTCCCCTCACGTGTGGTCATTTACATATCATTTTAATACTACAGACATATAAGGCTTACTACGCACACTCTATTTAAGTCCGTTGATAGAAATAGTAACGAATGAAAATTCAAGAAAAATGCATGACGTCAGTGGACGGCCCATAGGCACTGGGAAAGCATTTTTAATGCGGCGTCAGCTGACGGCTTAAAGGCACTCTACGGGTTAAACTCTCTTGAAATACATATATTACTATAAGTTTGAAGAATGTCACATTAGCCATTTACTTGCACAAAAAAAAAAAAAAAAAAAAAAAAAGTGGAAAAAAAATCTTTAGAACTTTCTTCTGATTCGTTGTTTATCATGTCTACCACCTCATCCCAATCCAAATGTAGGTCACTGTCAGCTTCATTTGCCAGCACTTTTACCAAGTCTTCTGCAGTAAATCCTTCAAAATAGGACTCCTCTTCCTCACTATCTCCCATGATAGAATGCCAGAGATCGAGGTGAGCCATTTTTTAAAACCAGCACTTCCATCACAAAACTTCGAAAAATCATAACTCCAGAACTACAGCATGTATCAAATCGCGTTTTTTTTTGCAAACGAAAGTGGACTGAAAAAGGAAAACAACGAAGTCACGTTCTCGCAAGACTTCCGTTTCTATGGTAAATATGGCAGCGCCCTTTGTCAACACAAGGTTTAGCAGGCGTTAATGGGCTTTGTAAGTGAAGTTACTATGACTTTTTACTGGGTGCCGGATGGGTTGAAAACAGCACGCTCTTTCCCAACACATGGCCAAGACTCACTTTTTTCATCACACAGCTAGCAGTGACAGTTTCCATCCTTCAGCTACCAGTGCATATTCCTCAAACTTTCTACCACTCTCACTTCCCCCCAAAACACAGCCTATGCTATCAGTTTCTAAAACACACCCAACAGGATTCAATCCTGACAGAAAGCTATGGCCTGGAATGGCCGATGGTGTGGACAATAGCAATTAGTAAGGCATTGCCACCACTCCATACAACAGCATCATCAACAAGTTTTTACACATTTCTTTCTTTCTTTCTTTTTTAAAATTTTTTTTTCATGGCAAATGCAATTGCAGTTTGTGCCAACAATACCGCAGATACAGACACATGGACAATTGTGATGAGCAGAATCTAGACTGAGACCTGGACAAATGTATCAGAAGGAATAAATTTCTGGAATCGGGGGGAAAGCTCCCAGTGACTGGGTTATGGAATTAACAGAATTCATTACCATGAAATCACACATCCTGACTGTTGTGAACTGAAATCACACACATACACGAGCGCGCACACACATACACACACACACACATACACACACACACACACACACACACACCGCATACAAACAAACACATACACACACTGGCTGAGCGACTGAAACCCTGTCCTTTCATTTATCAGGTTGTATCGACAAATCAAAAACTGGATGAAGTCTTAATACACATAAAACTTTGTTTTAAAAAAGCAATAAAGCGGTATGTCAAATGGATGAAAAGAGACCATCGCAACTAATAAAGATGCAAAAAAAAAAAAAAAAAATAAAATAATAATAATAATAATAATGATATTTTATCATAAAAGAGGAGCAAAAAAAATCTTTCCCTAATCCTGCCATAAATCTGTTCATTTAAAGTTACACACATGCTCACACAAACTGTTCAATAATACCCTTTCCTTCCCTGCACCCCCCCCCCCCCTTCACACACACACACACACACACACACACACACACACACACACACACACACACACTCACTCACTCTCATACACATGAACACCAACACCCCACCTCCCCCCGTCTTACCTGTGGATGCGTGTGCAGGTGTGTGCGCAGAGACTGGGCGTTGGTGAAGCCAGCGTCGCAGAACTGGCAGACATGGGGCCGCAACTCCGGGTGGCTCATCAGATGAGACTGAAAGAAGACACACAGCGCTGAATCATGGCACCACCCACGCTCACCTGCCCTGCTTTCTGTCTTCCCCCTTCCCATCTTTTTCTAGCATTCTCTAAGCAGGTTCTTCCCTTTAAGCAACAGGACTCGCCACTCGCCTTCACCACAGCCGTATAAAAAGACACCAGCACGCCAGCCACTCCTTTCTTCCTACGAAAACATGAAGTCAGAAAGTTGTGTCCTTTAAGCAACAGGACTCGCCACTCGCCTTCACCACAGCCGTATAAAAAGACACCAGCATGCCAGCCACTCCATTCTTCCTATGAAAACATGAAGTCAGAAAGTTGTGTCCTTTAAGCAACAGGACTTGCCGCTAGGCTTCACTACAGCCATATAAACAGACACCAGCACACCAGCCACTCCATTCTTCCTATGAAAACATGAAGTCAGAAAGTTGTGTCCTTTAAGCAACAGGACTTGCCGCTAGGCTTCACCACAGCCATATAAACAGACACCAGCACGCCAGCCACTCCATTCTTCCTATGAAAACATGAAGTCAGAAAGTTGTGTCCTTAAAGCAACAGGACTTGCTGCTAGGCTTCACCACAGCCATATAAAAAGACACCAGCACGCCAGCCACTCCATTCTTCCTATGAAAACATGAAGTCAGAAAGTTGTGTCCTTTAAGCAACAGGACTCGCCACTCGCCTTCACCACAGCCGTATAAAAAGACACCAGCACGCCAGCCACTCCATTCTTCCTGTTAAAACATGATGTCAGAAAGTTGCGTCCCTTTGCAAGCTGAACACCACATCACATGCAGGAAGCTCCATCTGTTTTCAAGAAATGCTGAAACTGCAGAGAATTGTGGGAATACTATGACTGGAAGAGCAATGTGTTCTTCTCCTCGGCAGCCTCCCACAAGCGCTGACATACAATAAAAGTTTTGCAGGTTGAGTTCCCTTGGAAATGATCCTGTCAAGCAGTTCTTTCCTGTCAGCGTGGTTTGCTACATGACGTTCAGACCTCACACTGGCTCCAAACACACAGGGAACTGCTGCCACAGCCAATTTAATGGTGCTGCTGTATTGTCCAGATGACTGCCAAGCATGATACACTGGGTTTTCAAATGTAATGGTGCTGCTGTATTGTCCTGATGACTGCCAAGCATGCTACACTGGGTTTTCAAATGTAATGGTGCTGCTCTATTGTCCAGAAGACTGCCAAGCATGCTACACTGGGTTTTCAAATGTAATGGTGCTGCTCTATTGCCCAGAAGACTGCCAAGCATGCTACACTGGGTTTTCAAATGTAATGGTGCTGCTCTATTGCCCAGAAGACTGCCAAGCATGCTACACTGGGTTTTCAACTGCACAGGAAGGGACACCTCCAGGGACAGCAGTAGTGGCCCTTCCATGCCCACGTTTCCACAAACACTTTTGCCTTAAGCCTGTGTTTCCATAAACATTTTGCCTTAAGTCTGTTTCCATAAGCACTTTTGCCTTAAGTCTGTTTCCACATACACTTTTGCCTTGAGCCTTTGTTTCCATAAACCCTTTGCCATAAGTCTGTTTCCATAAACACTTTTGCCTTAAGCCTATGTTTCCATAAACACTTTTGCTTTGAGTCTTTGTTTCCATAAACACTTTTGCCTTAAGCCTATGTTTCCATAAACATTTTTGCCTTGAGTCTTTGTTTCCATAAACACTTTTGCCTTGAGTCTTTTGTTTCCATAAACACTTTTGCCTTGAGTCTTTGTTTCCATAAACACTTTTGCCTTGAGTTTTTGTTTCCATAAAAACGTTTGCGTTAAGCCTATGTTTCCATCAACACTTTCACATTAATCCGATGTTTCCCAAAACACTTTTGCGTTAAGCCTACTTTTCCACGTACACTTTTCCATTAAATGATTACTCCTATGTTTCCGTAAACACTTTTGTGGTGAGCCTACGTTTCCATCTGTAACCACTTTGGCCTGAAGCATACGTTGGCATAAACACATGCTTCAACCCAAACTGGGACACAGACAGACCAAAAAACTGGAATCACAAACGACTGATCAGGCTCAGCCAACGTCTTCTTCCATCTCTCTCGTCTGTCTGTCCTTAACCCTTTCACACTGATAGCGTCACAGTCCACTGACCTGAAATCTCCTGGGTGTCTCTTTATACCTATCGATGCCCACCGCTGCCTACCCACTGTCACGTGGGCCAGGTGATGATTTCCATCTCCCATTAAGCTCTGGCTTGTACACAACAAACATGAATGAAGCTTCCTGCTTAGGCCAAGCTTAAAAAAAAAAAACAAGTGAAGAATGAAGCTTACTTTGGCACTACACAGCTATGGTGCTCCATGTGCTTAAAAAGTATGACATTTTTCAAACGCCAGGAAGAGTTTCTCAGAAACATTTTCAAATGCGAGGGGGGGGGGGGGGGGGGGTGCAGTTTCTGACTGTCTCCTCAAGGTTCTGCAGCTCCCTTTAGCAAACCATCCTGTTGGCTCAGGTACAATGGCAGAACATCAACAGCACAAAGCTGCCTGAATGCAGCTGCACTTGGCAGAACATCAACAGCACAAAGCTGCCTGAATTCAGCTGCACTTGGCAGAACATCAACAGCACAAAGCTGCCTGAATTCAGCTGCACTTGGCAGAACATCAACAGCACAAAGCTGCCTGAATGCAGCTGCACTTGGCAGAACATCAACAGCACAAAGCTGCCTGAATTCAGCTGCACTTGGCAGAACATCAACAGCACAAAGCTGCCTGAATTCAGCTGTACTTGGCAGAACATCAACAGCACAAAGCTGCCTGATTGAAAGCTGCACTTGGCAGAACATCAACAGCACAAAGCTGCCTGATTGAAAGCTGCACTTGGCAGAACATCAACAGCACAAAGCTGCCTGAATTCAGCTGCACTTCCCTCGTTCTTTTTGACAATCTCACCAACAGCGAGTCCCTCATGAGTAAAAGAAAGAACCGTTTTCCTTCCTTGCTATGAAAATATAAAACTTCTCTCAGCGAGGGAGGTAACATTTTACTCTCATAGTTTTTAACTACTCTTTCTGTCTCCCTCATGTCGGTTACACAGCTAAATAACTTGTCAACATCAAAAGCCAAAACTAGTGTGCATGGTACACGACCCACAAGCACGAACCTTGAACTGTGCCAAGGAAGGGAACTGCTTGCCACACAGAGCACAGGTTTTGTCTCCCTTGTTGCTGTGTCCCTGACTGTCGCCGGGCTGCGCTCCCCTTTCTTCCTCCTCTGTCGTCGTTGTGTCGGTCCTATCCCCTCCTGAGCCAGTTGTCTCTTCTGCATCACACACCACACACACACACACACACATAACACACACACACACACACACATGCACACACAAACACACACACACACACACACACATGCACACACAAACACACACACACATGTGCATACAACACGCATAAACATGATGTTACACAGATGGTGGAAGAGCTGAGGTACAAATCAGAAGGACACTGGCACAGAACAGTGGAGACATCCTGATGTAAACTGACACCTGTGTCCTGATTCCACCGAATGGGTTGCCCATTTAATATCCAGGTGCCCTGGTTCCACTGAATGGGTTGCCCATTTAATATAGATCTAGGTGCCTGGTTCCACTGAATGGGTTGCCCATTTAATTAGATCTAGGTGTCCTGATTCCACTGAATGGGTTGTCCATTTAATATCCAGGTGCCCTGGTTCCACCGAATGGGTTGCCCATTTAATATCCAGGTGCCCTGGTTCCACTGAATGGGTTGCCCATTTAATATAGATCTAGGTGCCCTGGTTCCACTGAATGGTTGCCCATTTAATATAGATCTAGGTGTCCTGATTCCACCGAATGGGTTGCCCATTTAATATAGATCTAGGTGCCCTGGTTCCACTGAATGGGTTGCCCATTTAATATAGATCTAGGTGTCCTGATTCCACCGAATGGGTTGCCCATTTAATATCCAGGTGCCCTGTTCCACTGAATGGGTTGCCCATTTAATATAGATCTAGGTGCCCTGGTTCCACTGAATGGGTTGCCCATTTAATATCCAGGTGCCCTGGTTCCACTGAATGGGTTGCCCATTTAATATAGATCTAGGTGCCCTGGTTCCACTGAATGGGTTGCCCATTTAATATAGATCTAGGTGCCCTGGTTCCACTGAATGGGTTGCCCATTTAATATAGATCTAGGTGCCCTGGTTCCACTGAATGGGTTGCCCATTTAATATCCAGGTGCCCTGGTTCCACTGAATGGGTTGCCCATTTAATATAGATCTAGGTGCCCTGGTTCCACTGAATGGGTTGCCCATTTAATATCCAGGTGCCCTGGTTCCACTGAATGGGTTGCCCATTTAATATAGATCTAGGTGCCCTGGTTCCACTGAATGGGTTGCCCATTTAATATCTAGGTGCCCTGGTTCCACTGAATGGGTTGTCCATTTAATATCCAGGTGCCCTGGTTCCACCGAATGGGTTGTCCATTTAATATCCAGGTGCCCTGGTTCCACTGAATGGGTTGCCCATTTAATATAGATCTAGGTGCCCTGGTTCCACTGAATGGGTTGCCCATTTAATATAGATCTAGGTGCCCTGGTTCCACTGAATGGGTTGCCCATTTAATATAGATCTAGGTGCCCTGGTTCCACTGAATGGGTTGCCCATTTAATATCCAGGTGCCCTGGTTCCACTGAATGGGTTGCCCATTTAATATAGATCTAGGTGCCCTGGTTCCACTGAATGGGTTGCCCATTTAATATCTAGGTGCCCTGGTTCCACTGAATGGGTTGTCCATTTAATATCCAGGTGCCCTGATTCCACCGAATGGGTTGCCCATTTAATATCCAGGTGCCCTGGTTCCACTGAATGGGTTGCCCATTTAATATAGATCTAGGTGCCCTGGTTCCACTGAATGGGTTGCCCATTTAATATCTAGGTGCCCTGGTTCCACTGAATGGGTTGTCCATTTAATATCCAGGTGCCCTGGTTCCACCGAATGGGTTGTCCATTTAATATCCAGGTGCCCTGGTTCCCTGAATGGGTTGCCCATTTAATATAGATCTAGGTGCCCTGGTTCCACTGAATGGGTTGCCCATTTAATATAGATCTAGGTGCCCTGGTTCCACTGAATGGGTTGCCCATTTAATATAGATCTAGGTGCCCTGGTTCCACTGAATGGGTTGCCCATTTAATATCCAGGTGCCCTGGTTCCACTGAATGGGTTGCCCATTTAATATAGATCTAGGTGCCCTGGTTCCACTGAATGGGTTGCCCATTTAATATCTAGGTGCCCTGGTTCCACTGAATGGGTTGTCCATTTAATATCCAGGTGCCCTGATTCCACCGAATGGGTTGCCCATTTAATATCCAGGTGCCCTGGTTCCACTGAATGGGTTGCCCATTTAATATAGATCTAGGTGCCCTGGTTCCACTGAATGGGTTGCCCATTTAATATAGATCTAGGTGCCCTGGTTCCACTGAATGGGTTGCCCATTTAATATAGATCTAGGTGCCCTGGTTCCACTGAATGGGTTGCCCATTTAATATCCAGGTGCCCTGGTTCCACTGAATGGGTTGCCCATTTAATATAGATCTAGGTGCCCTGGTTCCACTGAATGGGTTGCCCATTTAATATCCAGGTGCCCTGGTTCCACTGAATGGGTTGCCCATTTAATATAGATCTAGGTGCCCTGGTTCCACTGAATGGGTTGCCCATTTAATATCTAGGTGCCCTGGTTCCACTGAATGGGTTGTCCATTTAATATCCAGGTGCCCTGGTTCCACCGAATGGGTTGTCCATTTAATATCCAGGTGCCCTGGTTCCACTGAATGGGTTGCCCATTTAATATAGATCTAGGTGCCCTGGTTCCACTGAATGGGTTGCCCATTTAATATAGATCTAGGTGCCCTGGTTCCACTGAATGGGTTGCCCATTTAATATCCAGGTGCCCTGGTTCCACTGAATGGGTTGCCCATTTAATATAGATCTAGGTGCCCTGGTTCCACTGAATGGGTTGCCCATTTAATATCCAGGTGCCCTGGTTCCACTGAATGGGTTGCCCATTTAATATAGATCTAGGTGCCCTGGTTCCACTGAATGGGTTGCCCATTTAATATCTAGGTGCCCTGGTTCCACTGAATGGGTTGTCCATTTAATATCCAGGTGCCCTGGTTCCACCGAATGGGTTGTCCATTTAATATCCAGGTGCCCTGGTTCCACTGAATGGGTTGCCCATTTAATATAGATCTAGGTGCCCTGGTTCCACTGAATGGGTTGTCCATTTAATATCCAGGTGCCCCTGGTTCCACTGAATGGGTTGCCCATTTAATATCCAGGTGCCCTGGTTCCACTGAATGGGTTGTCCACTTAATACCCAGGTGCCCTGGTCCAACTGAATGGGTTGTCCATTTAATGTCTAGGTGCCCTGGTTCCACTGAATCAGAATGGGTTGTCCATTTAATATGTAGGTGCCCTGGTTCCACCGAATGGGTAACAACAGCTATGAAATAATAATATATGCAGACCAGCCTGGATGTTTTCACTCACTTCAAACTTCAATGGCAGAGCCAAAAACAGTGAAATTTATACCAAGAAAAATGAAGTCTGCGTCTATGTTTCACATGAATTCCAGAATTTAAAAAAACCAAGCGTGTGGCCACAGTAATCAGGTATTAACATCAACACACACATAGACACAGGCACAGGAAACACTATCCCCTGCTAGATTTTCTTGCAACATTTGGTGTGATTAATCCTTTTCATGAAAACATTAGCCTGAATGTCAAAGACGATCCAAGATCCGTCAGGCTGTCATCAGTTTCCTGGAGTCAGCCGATACGGTGGCAGGCTTTTCCTTCCGCTGTGCCACAACACAGTTCAACACCACAAAACATCAGACAGCACGGAGAACTCCAGTCCCACTCACATCTTTGCTTGTGTTTCATAAACAAACAAACAAAAAAAAGAGTGCTTCTGGGTGACATCTTTTTCAAAGAATTTTTTGAAAATTAATGTCACCTTTGAGACGCAGGTTTCAAATTGTTTTCAGGATCATTCTACACTAACAATGAAATTTCAATGGCTTCTGACCGCACGGCACAACGTATAAATCACACTCTGGCTGTAACTCAGTATGGGTTGGATTTGGCGACAGGTTTTTTTTTCTGCAAGGTTACCCAGCTGGCTACTTTTTTAAAACAAAAAATGCCTTTCATCAGCCCTGGACTTGCAGCATTTTTTTCTTTGGGGGGGGGGGGGGGGGGGGGGGGGTGAGGAGGGGGCAGCTGCTTTTTTCTTTCTTTTTCTTTTTTTAAGTACCCACGTTTTAGAAGTTCTTCAAACTTTTTTTTTTACACGGGTAGTTACCAAAACGCTACACAAAAAAGTCCGAAGTATAGTTTGTATAGTTCTACTTTGGAAGGATTGCTTCATGGGAGGTAAATCTTAATTCCTACATAAAAAAAAAACCAACAAAAAAAAACCCTTCAAGAAAAGGAAGTCTTTACTGAGAAGGAGACTTGACCATCTTGAGTCTTTAGAGTAAAAAACAAAAGAATCATACACATCTGTGTAGAAGAAAAACTAAGCGACAAACGTTTAATCTTTTATGAAGCCTCTGCAGCTTTTAAAAGTCTGTCCAGAGCCTAATATATGTAGCCCATGAGAGTGGCTACATTACTAATAGTTACGGCACTATTCAATACCATTTTACATCAGTTATATATCCACTATAGCCTGAACATGGAGAGAGCTGCAAAAGCAAAAAAATTGGAAATTGTCAAAATACTGACGTTAGACACACAGAGGAAAGAACATCTCTTTTAAGTTTCATCTGTACGCAGTATTTTGTCACACAGAGGAAAGAACATCTCTTTTAAGTTTCAGCTGTACGCAGTATTTTGTACGGAAAATATTCAATCCATTACTGAAGTTTTCAGAGATTTTCAAGAAAATATCAAAATCATTATTATCATTATTGAAAACGAAATCTAACAGAATGAAACTGGTACACGCCAGAAAAGTGTCAGCCAAGTGAGCATGTTTTCCATTTCCTTGTGGGAAGTTGACCCTCTTTGTGAGGTCTCTATGGGAAGCTGACCCTCTCTGTGAGGTCTCTATGGGAGGAAGCTGACCCTCTCTGTCAGGTCTCTATGGGAAGCTGACCCTCTCTGTCAGGTCTCTATGGGAAGTTGACCCTCTCTGTCAGGTCTCTATGGAAAGTTGACCCTCCTTGTGAGGTCTCTATGGGAAGTTGACCCTCTCTGTCAGGTCTCTATGGGAAGCTGACCCTCTCTGTGAGGTCTCTATGGGAAGCTGACCCTCTCTGTCAGGTCTCTATGGGAAGTTGACCCTCTCTGTCAGGTCTCTATGGGACGTTGACCCTCTCTGTCAGGTCTCTATGGGAAGTTAACCCTCTCTGTCAGGTCTCTATGGGAAGTTGACCCTCTCTGTCAGGTATCTATGGGAAGTTGACCCTCTCTGTCAGGTCTCTTGGGGAAGCTGACCCTCTCTGTCAGGTCTCTAGGGGAAGTTGACCCTCTCTGTCAGGTCTCTATGGGAAGCTGACCCTCTCTGTGAGGTCTCTATGGGAAGTTGACCCTCTCTGTCAGGTCTCTATGGGAAGCTGACCCTCTCTGTCAGGTCTCTATGGGAAGTTGACCCGCTCTGTCAGGTCTCTATGGGAAGTTGACCCTCTCTGTCAGGTCTCTATGGGAGGAAGCTGACCCTCGCTGTGAGGTCTCTATGGGAGGAAGCTGACCCTCTCTGTCAGGTCTCTATGGGAGGAAGCTGACCCTCTCTGTGAAGTCTCTATAGGAAGTTGACCCTCTCTGTCAGGTCTCTGTAGATGGGAAGTTGACTCTCTCTGTGAGGTCTCTATGGGAAGTTGACCCTCTCTGTCAGGTCTCTATGGGAGGAAGCTGACCCTCTTTGTGAGGTCTCTATGGGAAGTTGACCCTCTCTGTGAGGTCTCTATGGGAAGTTGACCCTCTTTGTGAGGTCTCTATGGGAAGTTGACCTTCTTTGTGAGGTCTCTATGGGAAGCTGACCCTCTCTGTGAGGTCTCTATGGGAAGCTGATCCTCTCTGTCAGGTCTCTATGGGAAGCTGACCCTCTCTGTCAGGTCTCTGTGGAGGAAGCTGACCCTCTCTGTGAGGTCTCTATGGGAGGAAGCTGACCCTCTCTGTCAGGTCTCTATGGGAAGCTGACCCTCTCTGTCAGGTTTCTATGGGAAGTTGACCCTCTCTGTCAGGTCTCTGTGGGAGGAAGCTGACCCTCTCTGTGAGGTCTCTATGGAAGGAAGCTGACCCTCTCTGTCAGGTCTTTATGGGAAGCTGACCCTCTCTGTCAGGTCTCTATGGGAGGAAGTTGACCCTCTCTGTCAGGTCTCTATGGGAGGAAGCTAACCCTCTCTGTCAGGTCTCTATGGGAAGCTGACCCTCTCTGTGAGGTCTCTATGGGAAGTTGACCCTCTCTGTGAAGTCTCTATGGGAGGAAGTTGACCCTCTCTGTCAGGTCTCTATGGGAAGCTGACCCTCTCTGTGAGGTCTCTATGGGAAGTTGACCCTCTCTGTCAGGTCTCTATGGGAGGAAGCTGACCCTCTCTGTCAGGTCTCTATGGGAAGCTGACCCTCTCTGTGAGGTCTCTATGGAAGTTGACCCTCTCTGTGAAGTCTCTATGGGAGGAAGCTGACCCTCTCTGTCAGGTCTCTATGGGAAGTTGACCCTCTCTGTCAGGTCTCTATGGGAAGTTGACTCTCTCTGTCAGGTCTCTATGGGAGGAAGCTGACCCTCTCTGTCAGGTCTCTATGGGAAGTTGACCCTCTCTGTCAGGTCTCTATGGGAGGAAGCTGACCCTCTGTCAGGTCTCTATGGGAAGTTGACCCTCTCTGTCAGGTCTCTATGGGAGGAAGCTGACCCTCTCTGTCAGGTCTCTATGGGAAGTTGACCCTCTCTGTCAGGTCTCTATGGGAAGTTGACCCTCTCTGTCAGGTCTCTAGTGTTGCCCTTTCTTCTGATGCTGGAACAAACTGAACGTTCTTCATTGAAAAAAAACTGTACATAGTACACATTCACCACCCTGAAAAATACAGCACATGTAACAATGCATAGTATCAATAGACATACCAATCCCCTGAACACAGAATGATCTAAGGACTGGCCTTCATCACCACAAGTCACACAGAGGCACCACTCACCTTTCCCTTCCCGACACTTGGTTCCTGTTTCACTCCGCTCCTTCCCTCTCCCTTCATCCCCACCTCTATCACCACCATCACCACCACCAATCACGCAAGTCGAGATCACCGTGGCGGAGGTAACGGCAGTCAGCGATGCGGCGGTCACCGATGACTCAGGGGTCTTCCTGCCCGCAGGTTCCGCCTGCCCTTCGTCAATGACGAGGTGAAGGTCGCCATCAGCATCCGAGTCGATGGAGTGCAGCACGGCATTCTGGAGCTTGGGTTTTTTGGCTGGAGCCAGTCTAGTTGGTTCTTCCACTCTGGTCTGGACACCGTCTTTCCAGGACGGTTTGTCCGACACTGGCGGTGTGGGCGCTCTCCGACTCCTCCATAGACACTGCCTTTCTTTTCACCGCCATGTGGGGCACCTCCAGCGACTGCTCGCTCTTGCGCTGAGTCAGCATGCCTGCTCTCCCTGTCATGGCCACCACGGGCACCAGGCCGGCAGAGACCTTGGACAGGTCCACAAAACTCTCCCCCTTTCGCAAGGTGGACAGGATCTCCCTCACAGGGGTCCCCGTCTTGGGCACGTAGGTGGTGGAGAGTTTGCTGAGAGCGTCAGTGTTTCCAGAAGCCTTGAGGGCCTCCCGTGCAACACTGAAATGCTTGTCCAGCATGTAGGCCGCATCGTCAGACACAGAAATGCTCTTCAGAGGAGAGGCACTGGACTTCAGCGGTGGTTTCTTCTCCACAGACTGGTCCTCCGTGAGTCGCTGGTAGGTCCCGACAGGCAGCATGCCCAAGCTCTCCAGGGTGTTGATGTGCTTCTTGGAGCGCAGGTGACTGGACAGCTTGGTCGACCTGTCGAACGCCAGGCTGCAGAAGGAGCAGTTGAAGCCTGTCTCCTGACCGCTTCTCTCCCCTTCTTCTTCTTCCCGCTCCTCGTCGGAGCGCTGGCCGGCCATGGTGGGAGCCTTGACAACGGCCGGGGGAGGTGACCGTCAGCCATCTGATGACGCTTCAGCAGCCCTTCCGACAGGAAGATCTTGTCGCACACGCTGCACTGCAGCTTCTGCTTCTGCTGGCCGTGGAAGTGGATGCTGCGATGACGGACCAGCTGGTGGTGGGTGGGAAAGGCTGTGTCACACACGTCACAGGCATTGCTGTTGGCACGCTCTGCCTTTGGCACCGGGGAGCTGACAGGCCGGGGGGAGTGTGAGGAGGAGGAGGAGGAGGAGGAGACTGGGTTGGGAGAGGAAGAAGAGGGGGGAAGCGTGTGAGGAGAAGGAGATGAGGAGATCGAGGGTCTGGCAGCCGACTCGCTGGACAACTGTTTGGTGTAGAAAGGACCTGGCGCCCTGTCTTCCTCTCTGCTGGACACCTGAGGTGACAGGGTTCCAGAGCTGGGTCTTTTCCTGTAGGTCTGCAGCATGACTGAGGTGTCCACTTTGGGGGATGACGTGGTCTTCGTCTCTGTGGACAGGGCAAGCACTGGGGATGAGGGTCGAGGCGAGGCAGCTGGGGTTGCTGACACCTGGCAGGGTTCCGAGGGAAGCGACTCCGCTGAGGACACTGCAGACAGCGACTCCATGCCCGACGCTGACACCACGACCTTCCCGCCTGCCGAAGAAGTGGTGATGGGCGCGGAGGACACTGGAGTGCTGCCATGGCGATGCAGCATCTCGGTGAAGGGATTGCTGAACTGGAACAGCTGAGGTGTCACCCCAGGGCCCGGAGCCAAGCCGGCTGACACGGAGGTGAAGCCAGCTGACAGTGGGGTGAGTCCCGCAGACAGCACACTCCCTGTGTGGCCCCTGCTGGCTAGCGCCGAGATGTCCAGGGCCAGCATGCTGGATGTGGAGGAGGAGGAGGAGGAGGCTTTAGGAATGAACTGGCCAACGATGGGGCCCTGACTGCTGGGGGTGTAGCCTGCGTTCCTGTTGCCCGCCGACATGTAGGCTGGCAGGAACTTCATCAGGGAGGGGCTGGGCAGGTTGCTGCGGCTGCTCATCTGGCTGCCCGCGGAAGGTGAGGGGGTGGGGGATAAGGGGAACGATACAGGGGTGAAGGGGGGAGGTTTGAGCAGAGCCAGGTGGGTGGGGCGTGACACAGCGGTCAGCGGAACGCTGTCGGACGTCGGCACCATGATGGTGGAGGTGGTAGTGCTGGTGGTGGTGGTGGTGGTGGTTCTGGTGGTGAAAGTCATGGCGGAGGTCGCTGTGGTGACTTCAGACGTGCTGGCAGGGACGTCCACGGTGGCAGAGGACAACGTCGTCAGCGACACTGGCGGTTGTGGCCTTTCTTCTGTCTCTTCGTCAGATACGGAGTCAATCTGCATGGTAAAAAGATGCAGTCACTGACAGTGGACAACACAAGGCTCAAAGCCACTGGACAGCCCTCACTGTTCGTCCCACAAGATAATAAGACATTCTCCACGCACTGATGAAATGAGGCACATGAGACCCGCCAGACCTGACCGTCTTGAAGATGAAAACACATTCTGCATATGTTCTGTACCATTTAAATGAACAGATTGTTACCACCAAGCCAAATTTGAAAAAAAAAAAAGAAGAAAAGAATGAAGCAGAAGCTATCGTGTGCATGGGTAAAATGTTTCCACACTGAACATAAGGCAAAGCAAGCCAGGACACAAGATGCTACCAAAGAAGAACAGAGGTGTGCATGGAGTGAGGGCACAGAGTCCAGATCCCCTCACGCCCCCACCCAACCCTCCTGCCCGACAGCACACGCACACACACACACACACACACACACACACACACACACACGCACACACACATACAAACACACAACTAAGGATCCCCGGAGTTTTAAATCATGTTCCTTGTCAAGTTTCATATTTCATTTTCTGTTTCATATTTCATTTTCTGTTTTAAGGCAGAATATTTTTCTTGCTTGGAACAAAAAGGCAGGAAACGCACAGAACTGTAAACGGCAGGCATGTCTGTCAATTAAGAGCCATTTGATACAATGCAAAATGCTGGCATTACCGTGATGACTGGCGTGCTGATGTCACCCTTGGGAGGCTGGGAGATGATGAGTCCCAGCCCTTCCCCTTCCGTCTCCGTCATGCGCACCACGATGGGTGCATCGTCTCCCCCTAGTTTCAGCCCACACAGAGGCTTGGTGCGTTCCATCAGTGCTCCGATAAGCGAACCCAAGTTGGACCTCTCTGCACATGCGAGAAACATGATCAAGAACTGATTCCACGTGCAACATGTGAGTACACTCTAGTTTTAGTTCAGTTTCAGTTTCATCAAGGAGGCGTCACTGCGTGCGGACTAGTCCATATACGCTACACCACATCCGCTAAGTTTTGAGACCACACTGCGCATGATTTAAAGCTGATGCTTAAATGAGTTAATGACTAGTATGAGAGGCTTTAAGAAGAGGGTCTCGTGGCTGTGACTTAGCTGATGTCTGACCTACGCATTAGCCCAACGCTTTCTTTCCCTTTCTTCAGCAGCAAACACACAAACAAAGCAAGGAAACAAGATTTCAGTTCCGCTGAATCTGAGGCAGGGTCCCACCCCTGGCTGAGATCGAAAATAAAGTGACTCTGTCGAGAAACAATCCGTTAACAGAATGTCCAGATGCTTTGAGAAGGAAAGTGCTTGTACAGAGGTCCTCAACACAAGTACAGAAAAGTCTTCTTTTTTGGGGTGTGTCTCAAGTCTGCAGCTCTGTTGGTTATGACTCCTTCCCTCCTGCTTCTCGCTGGGCTACCCACCTGTGAGGGAGACCTGGGGATGGAGGTGGGACGGGGGCAGGGTGTGGCCGGCCTCCACCTTGCGGGAGAGGTCCAGCAGACTGTGGGCGATCTCCGTGTCCAGGACCCCCTCGCTGCTGCTGTCCGCCCCTGCACAGACAGCACCACATGCATCTCACAGCTGACCTCAGTCTGACCAACGGCAAAGACACCATGGCTGGGATGGTGTGCTCAGAAGTGTGTGTGTGTGTGTGTGTGTGTGTGTGTGTGTGTGTGTGTGTTAGAGAGACAGAGAGAGTATAAGTGTGCATGTGCATGCACCTGTGTTTGAGATAAAAAGAGAGAGAGAAAAGTGTATGAATAAACTTCAGTATGTGAGAGGGACAGTGTGTGTGTGTGTGTGTGTGTGTGTGTGTGTGTGTGTGTGTGTGTGTGTGTGTGTGTGTTAGTTCTTTAGTTTAATGTCTATTCACTATAAGTGTTATTAGACGGGAAAAAACACACCAAAAACTAAAAAAAAAAAGAAAAGAAAAAATGATTGTGTGTGTCCGTGTACGTGTGTGTGTGTGTGTGTGTGTGTATGTGTGTGTGTGTGTGTGTGTGTGTGTGTGTGTGTGTGTGTGTGTGTGTGTGAGTGTGTGTTTCTGTGTGTGTGTGTATGTGTGTGTGTGTGCGTGTATGAGTGCGCATGCGTGTGTGTGTGTGTGTGTGTGTGTGTGGGGAGGGGGGGGGGGAGGGGGGATGCAAGAGAGAGAGAGAGAACTGTGTTAGGGACAAGAGGGGAAGGTTGGGATGGGTGGTAAGATAGGTAGATATTTACTTATCTAGCCTTTAGTGTATGTTGATCGGGGGAATTGAAGTATATCAAATGAAACAAGTTTAGTAGAATTGGAGCATAATGCAGGGGGATGGGTGGGGGAGGAGAAAGTTTGCGGGTGGGGATGGGGGGCATCAGGGTGGAAAGGACGGAATAGAGGAAGGGAGTGGGAGGATGGGGGTGGGGGGATAACCATATATATCATATAATTGTAACTCTGTGTGTGTGTGTGTGTGTGTGTGTGTGTGTGTGTGTGTGTGTGTGTGTGTGTGTGTGTGTGTGCGCGCGCACATGCATGCATGTGTGCAACAATGTTCGCGCATGCTTGTGTGTTTGCACATGTTTGATGACATCTGTGTGCACATGCATGACTGTGGTGTGTGTGTGTGTGTGTGTGTGTGTGTGTGTGTGTGTGTGTGTGTGTGTGAGTGCGTGTGTCTATATGTGTGTGTGTGTGTGTGTGTGTGTGTGTGTGTGTGTGTCTATATGTGTGTGTGTGTGTGTGTGTGTGTGTGTGTGTGTGTGTGTGTGTGTGTGTGTGTGTGTGTGTGCGTGCGTGCGTGCGTGCGTGCGTGCGTGCGTGCGTGCGTGCGTGTGTGCGTGCATGCGTGTGTGTGTATATGTGTGTGTGTGTGTAAACACACGTCAATGCATGTGCTTATGCACGTGACAATAAGAAAAAAAAAACAAAAAAAAACCGCCCCTCCCTAAGACTCAAATCCAACACATAACTCTACAGACAGATCAAAAACCGTGTCTTCACATGAAATCAAACACATGCTGACACTAACCACAGGAGTGGGAAGGAAAGATAACTGGAGCTGGGGAGACGAGGCATGGAACATGGAGGGAGTGGGGGGGGGGGGGAGGGGGAGGAGGGGGGGGGGGAGGCAGTGAAGGGATAGGAAAGGAGGGGAACAGGGAGAGGAGAGTGCTGGTGAAAACAAACCTCTCATGTACGATGGGGTCATGTCCTTCATCTTGGACCTGCAACAAACATGGAAAGTTGATGCCAGGAAAATGAGATAAAACAGATGGATAGATAGATAGCTAGGAAGGTAGATAGATAGATAGACAGACAGACAGATAGATAGGCAGACAGACAGATAGACAGACAGATAAACAGACATACAAACAGATAAATAAATTCAAGTCAGAATTAAAAACATACTTCTTTAGGAAAGCCTTCTTCAACCATATCTAAATGCTGTGTCTATTATTCTGACCTGACTTTTTATGTACTGCATGCAAAACTGTATTGTTTACGTTTGAACCGATGAACTTGATAAGTGCGCCTGTGTTCGTAGGTGTGAGTGTGTGTGTGTGTGTGTGTGTGTGTGTGTGTGTGTGTGTGTGTGTGTGTGTGTGTGTGTGTGAACACATGCTAGTGCGAGTGTTTGAGTGTGTGTTGAGCACAATGAGTTGATCCCAAGAATTGCGCCATATAAAATCCATACATGATTATTATTATTATTATTATTATAAATAGAAAGATAGACAGAGAGACAGATAGATACTAAGATAGATAGACAGACAGACAGATAGATTGATAGCAACTCAAATCATAGAGATACACTACACATTGACAGCTTCTTTTCAGCCTACATCTTCTGAGTCAAGTCATTTGGACCTGCTTTAAATCTGAATGTGACATCATGGTTTTGCACCAAGCACACTCAACAGCTGACCATATGCCCACTATACATAGCCACACCCAGTCTCTTAACAGCTGACCATACGCCCACTATACATAGCCATACCCAGTCTCTCAACAGCTGACCATATGCCCACTATACATAGCCATACCCAGTCTCTCAACAGCTGACCATACGCCCACTATACATAGCCACACCCAATGACATCATGGTTTTGCACCAGGCACACTCAACAGCTGACCATATCCCCACTATGCAAAGCCGTACCCACTCTGGTCTGGTCAAAGCCCCAGCACTGCAGCCCACAGAGAGCACTATCAATATTTGGCCACCAAGTCAAATTAAGTCCAGAAGAACAACACTCAGATCAATAAATCCACCTTTTGTATGAGCTGGTGTGCTAGGAGTTCAAACAATGCATGCTCCAGCTGTTCTACACACTGTTCCTCTGCTAGTTTTCAAAGTGTGTCCATCACATGCTCTGCAATGGTCTCCAAAAGCTAAGTATCAGATGATTCACCAACACAATCAATTTGTAGTCGAGAAGTATTGTCAAAGAAAAAAAAAATTCCAGGGCTAATACGACTCATACCGTGGTGTAGGCTGCAAGTCCACCGAATCTGTTCCAGTGGCATAATCTTGTTCTGAGGATTCACTGCACACCAGAAACGCAAATCATGAGGACAGACCTCACTCAGCTTAACCTGGAGAGTTGTGGGAGCAACTGTTCCAAGCTCATGTGCCTGTGCGTGTGCATGTGTGCATACGTGCGTGCATGCGTGTGTGTGTGAAACTAGATATTTTGTCACTTTACAAAATCCTTCCACTGTTTTCCCAATGTTTAAGATTACAATCAATGTGTTTTTCCCATGTGTTCATACTGCCCTATGAACACCACTGTACAGATATCCCTCTTTTTCTCTGCTCTCTGTTCCTCTCAATATCCCCCCACAAATCATTCTCTTTCCCATTCTGCTACCCCTGCTCTCATCCCCCCCTCTCTCTCTTCCCCCCCCCCCCTCTCTCTCTCTCTCCCTCCCTCTCTTTCCCTCTTTTTGTTTCTCTCCAGCCTGGCTCCCCCTTCTCTTTTCAATGTCCCTGCATCTCATTCTTCCTCCCCCTCCCTCCTCTTTCTCTCCCACTCACTGACTCAACAACCTTTCTCTATACCATATAGTGTGTGTGTAAGTGTGTGTGTGTGTAAGTGTGTGTGTGTGCGTGGTGTGTGTGTGTGTGTGTGTGTGTGTGAGTGAGTGTCTGTGAGTGTGTGTGTGAGTGAGTGAGTGAGTGAGTGAGTGAGTGAGTGAGTGTGTGTGTGTGTGTGTGTGTGTGTGTGTGTGTGTGTGTGTGTGTGTGTGTGTGTGTGTGTGTGTGAGTGTGTGTGTGAGTGAGCGAGTGAGTGAGTGAGTGAGAGTGTGTGTGTGTGTGTGTGTATGTGTGTGTGTGTGTGTGTGTGTGTGTGTGTGTGTGTGTGTGTGTGTGTGTGCGCGTGCATGCGTCTGCGCGTGTGCGTGCATGCATGCGTGTGTGTGTATACTATGCATGTGGGTACTGTGTATGTGGGTATGCAAAAGCATGCTGTGTACATACATCAGTGCATGTGTGCATGTGTGTGTGTGCCTGTGCACGCATGCTGGTGTGTACACATTCAGATATACATGTCAAATTCAGAAACCACAATGCACATGCTTTGATACATTTGATCCACACAGTCATTTTCATTGACCCCCAACCCCTCCCAAAACCATTCCCTGGTCACCCTAGGCACTGACAACTCACAGACAAAGCCGCTCTGAACACACCCCAGCCTGGCCACAACCATTCCCCGGTCACCCTAGGTACTGACAACTCACAGACAAAGCCGCTCTGAACACACCCCAGCCTGGCCACACCCACCCACCTGATCCCCCTGTCCATGCTGGCGCCTCTCTCCTCCTCCTCGTCCTCATCATCAACGTTGTCGTCGTCCATGTCCTCGTCGTCCACCTCCCCATCCGTGCTGGCCATGCTGGGCATGGAGCGGTTCAGGACGTCGCCGTCGGTGATGCGGGCGTCCTTGGCGACGGCGCACTGCTTGGCCAGGGCGTCCTCGTCGATCTGGCAGTCGTCCACCGTCATGGGCACCGGGTACACGCCACGCTCCATGCAGCGCTTCTGGTGGGCCTGCGTCATCATCCATTCATCATGTTTATTATTCCTGTCTTGCTTCTGGTGGGCCTGTATCATCACCCATTGATCATGTTTATCATTCCTATACTGCTTCTGGTGGGCCTATATCATCACCCATTGATCATGTCTATTATTCCTGTCTTGCTTCTGGTGACCTGTATCATCACCCATTCATCATGTTTATTATTCCTGTCTTGTTTCTGGTGGGCCTGTATCATCACCCATTCATCATGTTTATTATTCCTGTCTTGCTTCTGGTGGGCCTGTATCATCACCCATTCATCATGTTTATTATTCCTGTCTTGCTTCTGGTGGGCCTGTATCATCATCCATTCATCATGTTTATTATTCCTGTCTTGTTTCTGGTGGGCCTGTATCATCACCCATTGATCATGTTTATTATTCCTGTCTTGTTTCTGGTGGGCCTGTATCATCATACATTGATCATGTTTATTATTCCTACACTGCTTCTGGTGGGCCTGTATCATCACCCATTCATCATGTTTATTATTCCTGTCTTGCTTCTGGTGGGCCTGTATCATCACCCATTGATCATGTTTATTATTCCTGTCTTGTTTCTGGTGGGCCTGTATCATCACCCATTGATCATGTTTATTATTCCTGTCTTGTTTCTGGTGGGCCTGTATCATCATACATTGATCATGTTTATTATTCCTACACTGCTTCTGGTGGGCCTGTATCATCACCCATTCATCATGTTTATTATTCCTGTCTTGCTTCTGGTGGGCCTGTATCATCACCCATTGATCATGTTTATTATTCCTGTCTTGTTTCTGGTGGGCCTGTATCATCACCCATTGATCATGTTTATTATTCCTGTCTTGTTTCTGGTGGGCCTGTATCATCATACATTGATCATGTTTATTATTCCTACACTGCTTCTGGTGGGCCTGTATCATCACCCATTCATCATGTTTATTATTCCTGTCTTGCTTCTGGTGGGCCTGTATCAGCACCCATTGATCATGTTTATTATTCCAACACTGCTTTTGGTCTACCTGCTCCATGGTTATTATTTCTACATAGTTTGTGGTAGGTTTGCCACACCCCCCTCATCATGTTTATTATTCCTACATAGCTTGTGGTGGGCCTGTACCATCCCCTTCATCATGTTTATTATTCCTACATTGCTTCTGGTGGGCCAGCACCATCCAGTTTATCATGTTTATTATTCCTACAATGCTTCTGGTGTACTTGTCTCCCCCCCCCCCCCCCCCCCCCCCCCCATCATGTTTCTTATTCCTGTATTGCCTTTGGTGGGCCTTCACCATCCAGTTTATCATATCAGTTATCTTTGTTCCTGGTGGGCCTTTATCATCCACTTTATCCTGTTAGTTATCTTTACATTGCTCCTGGTGGGCTTTTATCATCCACTTTATCCTGTTAGTTATCTTTACATTGTTCCTGGCGGGCCTTTATCATCCACTTTATACTGTAAACAGTGATAATTCTTACGCACAAATGTGCGTCTCTGACACATAAACTTCCCATCTGATGCACTGGAATTCAGGCCAGTGCGTCACAAAAACATACCAAAATTTACCGTGTCGCACTGATTTTCTCCTGTACGCATTACAACTCTGAGCAGCGCATCACACAAAAGGGTTTTTGTTTTACATGCCATGATCCAAGTTAAAAACATAAATTTCCTCGACACTTTTAGAATGTTCTGAATCAATTAACACTTCCGCTGGAGAATTCTTCTCTACTGAAAACCAACAAGAGTTGTCAAAATAGACTAGGCCTATCCAGTCTATGATTGGACCACAAGATCACATGATTCAGCTAAGTGGGAAAGGCATGGAAAGCTGTAGGAATTTCGGCTTTTCAGAATCAAAATCCGACAGTTCAGCTGTGGCTCGTGGGTGATAATCCAGCACATGGAACAAAAGTCGAACGATCCATGCTACATGACCATTTCGGAAAATTAAAATGGCTCCGCTCTGGACGTACGAATGTGTTGCTCACAGAGCAAGAATGGCCAGTCTACAGTTTCGTCGTAGGTTCCACCCGGCTTCCGATGATCATTGTATGGCGATTGATGATCATTGCATGGTGATTGGAATTTGGTCATACAACAAAATATTTCAACATTGAAGGAAACGGCACGCGTAGTGGAAATTCTGTGATGATAATCGAAGAGCACATCCCACAAATCAAGTTTCACTGTTGAAATCCTGATAGTATAGGTGCTCACATTTACTCATGTTAGTTGATAACACGTTAAAAACATAGGAACGCGAGTATGAATAGATAACATTTAGCACTGTCTGGAATATTTTATTAACTTTATTATAAACACCTCTTTTCTAATGTATTTCTATCTCTTTCTCTGTGCATTTATGTGTGTGAGCCAGTTAGAGCACGCTTGTGTGTGTGTGTGTGTGTGTGTGTGTGTGTGTGTGTGTGTGTGTGTGTGTGTGTGTGTGTGTGTGTGCGTGTGTGCACACGCATGTTCACTACATTTTCTAGCAGTTATTAATGGTGATCCCCTAAATATTTTTGTGACTCCCCGAAAATTTGGAAGTGAGTTTTTCGTACCGAGTCTGACCCTCTAATTTTTAGGAAACAATTCTCACTGCTGTTAATTATCTTCACATTGTTCCTGGTGGGCCTTTTATCATCCATGTTATCCTGTTAAGTATCTTTACATTGTTTCTGGTGGGCACTCACCATCCACTTTATCCTGTTAGTGATCTTTACATTGTTTCTGGTGGACCTTCGCCATCCAGTTT
>CM065742.1:42227930-42262930 GCA_033310375.1 Conus canariensis
CTTGGTGTGCTTGTACTGCCAGTAGGAGCTGTGGGTCACGCTGTACTGCATGACGCTGCTGCTGGCGTAGGTGGGGTTGGCCGTGTACCGCGACCTGAACAGCCAGGCGGAGTCATGTCAGGGTGGGGGGGTGTATGATGTTTTACCCAACTCAATTTGTAAGGTTGCATTATCATCATGACTGTACTATCCTATGACAAACAGGTCATAGCAATACGGCCAGGGCTCCTATTAACAGGGTTCCCACTGATAAAAAAGACAAAAATCTCTGAAATTTTCAGGCGGTTCCAAGGACATGCCTCCTCTTACTACATTATTTTGCCTTCAACTAAGCAAGCTTACAAATAGGCAATTGCCCACTCTCCCACAGAAGTTGATACATGAGATCTAGTGACATCAGTGTCTTAACAAACTGAAATGACATAGTGACCAGCGCTTCATCAAGGGTGACACTTTGAAAATCTGAAAAAAAAAAAACGGAAAATGAGGCAGGGGTCCAGGGTCCGCCCAGGCCCCGGCGGGGTGCAGGAGCAGTGACGTAGGCTAACAAAGATCGCTGGACCTGTGTTGTCTTCAACGATAGAGAGCGCTCCCTCATTTCCGGTCGTCTGCTACAGTGCTGCTTCGGTCATAATACCACCGATTCAACTGTTTTTCCCCAATTTAAAAAAAAAAAAAAAAACCTTGAAAAACGGAATTTCCGTCTGGGGCCTTGCCGAGAAAGCGGATTTCAGTCACCCAGAACGGAAGAGCAGCACCCACGCTTCATGGATTCCACTTCCACACACACACACACACACACACACACACACACACACACACACACACACACATTTTTTTCTTGTTTTTTTTGGTACTGTTGCTCTTATCTGAATGCTTTGAATTCCATTAATTCATGGAAAAGCAGGAACCCTGCATCAACAAACATGGTGGCAGTGGGGAAGTAAGAGGAGGGGTGGGGTGGGGGTGGGGTGAGGTGGCACAATAAGGGTAAGGCATATAATGTCATCATCATGTGTGCGAGTGCCTGACTCTTTTTCTTATGTGTAACCGTTTCATGCCCCCCCCCCCCCCCCCCTTTTTCCCCTTACATACTGAAGTTTTAAGCACTTAGAACTCTGTTTACAGTGAGCGTGGATAAACGTACACCATGATGATGACGGTGCACCTGACTCTTTATGACGATCTGGGATTCACATTGTCCATAAACAGAGGGTCCAGTGGGATGCTCCTCATTCTTAGAACTCTGTTTACAGTGAGCGTGGATAAACGTACACCATGATGATGACGGTGTCCCTGACTCTCTATGACGATCTGGGATTCACATTGTCCATGAACAGAGGGTCCAGTGGGATGCTCTTCATTCTTAGAACTCTGTTTACAGTGAGCGTGGATAAACGTACACCATGATGATGACGGTGCCCCTGGCTCTCTATGACGATCTGGGATTCACATTGTACATAAACAGAGGGTCCAGTGGGACGCTCTTCATTCTTAGAACTCTGTTTACAGTGAGCGTGGATAAACGTACACCATGATGATGACGGTGCCCCTGACTCTCCATGACGATCTGGGATTCACACTGTCCAGAAACAGAGGGTCCAGTGGGACGCTCTTCATTCTTAGAACTCTGTTTACAGTGAGCGTGGATAAACGTACACCATGATGATGACGGTGCCCCTGACTCTCTATGACGATCTGGGATTCACATTGTCCATAAACAGAGGGTCCAGTGGGATGCTCTTCATTCTTAGAACTCTGTTTACAGTGAGCGTGGATAAACGTACACCATGATGATGACGGTGCCCCTGACTCTCTATGACGATCTGGGATTCACACTGTCCATAAACAGAGGGTCCAGTGGGATGCTCTTCATTCTTAGAACTCTGTTTACAGTGAGCGTGGATAAACGTACACCATGATGATGACGGTGCCCCTGACTCTCTATGACGATCTGGGATTCACATTGTCCATAAACAGAGGGTCCAGTGGGATGCTCTTCATTCTTAGAACTCTGTTTACAGTGAGCGTGGATAAACGTACACCATGATGATGACGGTGTCCCTGACTCTCCATGACGATCTGGGATTCACATTGTCCATAAACAGAGGGTCCAGTGGGATGCTCTTCATTCTTAGAATTCTGTTTACAGTGAGCGTGGATAAACGTACACCATGATGATGACGGTGTCCCTGACTCTCTATGACGATCTGGGATTCACATTGTCCATAAACAGAGGGTCCAGTGGGATGCTCTTCATTCTTAGAACTCTGTTTACAGTGAGCGTGGATAAACGTACACCATGATGATGACGGTGTCCCTGACTCTCTATGACGATCTGGGATTCACATTGTCCATAAACAGAGGGTCCAGTGGGATGCTCTTCATTCTTAGAACTCTGTTTACAGTGAGCGTGGATAAACGTACACCATGATGATGACGGTGTCCCTGACTCTCCATGACGATCTGGGATTCACATTGTCCATAAACAGAGGGTCCAGTGGGACGTTCTTCATTCTAAGCCAGGCTACCATTTCCAAATCATGTAGAGAAAGTCTGAGCAAATACTGATTCCATATCCATGTCAACAACAACAACAACACCAACAACATTCTCTGTCAACATCTAATCACCTGCAGCCCACACAGTGATTGCTTCCCGATGTGATGTAAGTCAAGGGACAGAATTTGTCCTTCTTACTATGCTGATCCAACTTGTTGTCTGATCAATCCAACAGGTCACATCTCGCATGGCTTGGAAAGCAGAGAAGTACAGTCAATTTACCTCCACTCTTCTACATGTATTGAAGAACAAGTAGGGTTACTTCTTGGTTCCTTGATGAAATAAATACACACCCATAACTCCAAACGAATGCTGCTTACGACTTCCAATCGCCTACCAGAAATGACTACAGACAGCACACACTACAAACCAGAAGACAGCCCCTTGTTTGTTCTGTGTGTGCTTTCTCTTGTCGTTTCTGGTGCACTGGTAGGCATCTTGCACAATTTGCTTTAAGTTATGGGCGTGGGGCGTTTTTTTTTTTCATGAAGAGAGCAAGAGTTACCTACCTGCTCTTTAATTACTGTTCCCCACATAAGATTTCCTCTCTTCTCTTCTACATGTAGTTTTAATTTAGCATACTGTTAATCACGGACAGACCCTCTGTCGGTTTTTAAAGCAAAACACTTTGTCACTCCAGTCGGACCCCCTTGGATCAATCATATGAGACCAATGACTGCAAGAGACACGTGAACAACGATGCAGCAGCCTTTTCTTTTTCTTTTCTTTTCTTTTTTCTTTTTAGCGGCATTTCACTGACCAATGGTCAATGCTTGGTAGTGCCCCTCTCCTCCCATTTCACTGACCAATGGACAATGCTTGGTAATGCTCCTCTCCTCCCATTTCACTGAGCAATGGACAATGCTTGGTAGTGCCCCTCTCCTCCCATTTCACTGAGCAATGGACAATGCTTGGTAGTGCCCCTCTCCTCCCATTTCACTGAGCAATGGACAATGCTTGGTAGTGCCCCTCTCCTCCCATTTCACTGAGCAATGGACAATGCTTGGTAATGCTCCTCTCCTCCCATTTCACTGAGCAATGGACAATGCTTGGTAGTGCCCTCTCCTCCCATTTCACTGAGCAATGGACAATGCTTGGTAATGCCCCTCTCCTCCCATTTCACTGAGCAATGGACAATGCTTGGTAATGCTCCTCTCCTCCCATTTCACTGAGCAATGGACAATGCTTGGTAGTGCCTCCCATTTCACTGAGCAATGGACAATGCTTGGTAATGCTCCTCTCCTCCCATTTCACTGAGCAATGGACAATGCTTGGTAGTGCCCCTCTCCTCCCATTTCACTGAGCAATGGACAATGCTTGGTAATGCTCCTCTCCTCCCATTTCACTGAGCAATGGACAATGCTTGGTAGTGCCCCTCTCCTCCCATTTCACTGAGCAATGGACAATGCTTGGTAATGCCCCTCTCCTCCCATTTCACTGACCAATGGACAATGCTTGGTAATGCTCCTCTCCTCCCATTTCACTGAGCAATGGACAATGCTTGGTAGTGCCTCCCATTTCACTGAGCAATGGACAATGCTTGGTAATGCTCCTCTCCTCCCATTTCACTGAGCAATGGACAATGCTTGGTAGTGCCCCTCTCCTCCCATTTCACTGAGCAATGGACAATGCTTGGTAGTGCCCCTCTCCTCCCATTTCACTGAGCAATGGACAATGCTTGGTAGTGCCCCTCTCCTCCCATTTCACTGAGCAATGGACAATGCTTGGTAATGCCCCTCTCCTCCCATTTCACTGACCAATGGACAATGCTTGGTAATGCCCCTCTCCTCCCATTTCACTGAGCAATGGACAATGCTTGGTAATGTTCCTCTCCTCCCATTTCACTGAGCAATGGACAATGCTTGGTAATGCTCCTCTCCTCCCATTTCACTGAGCAATGGTCAATGCTTGGTAGTGCCTTCCATTTCACTGAGCAATAGGCAATGCTTGGTAGTGCCTCCCATTTCACTGAGCAATAGCAATGCTTGGTAGTGCCCCTCTCCTCCCCAAGTACCCTGGTGCAAGCTGGGTATGTCTGCGATTCCATAACCCCCTGAAGCCTGAGCTGGTCTGGCTGACAGTATTTCTGCCATTCCATAACCCCCTGAAGCCTGGGCTGGGTCTGGCTGACAGTATTTCTGCCATTCCATAACCCCCTGAACCCTGGGCTGGGTCTGGCTGACAGTATTTCTGCCATTCCATAACCCCCTGAAGCCTGAGCTGGGTCTGGCTAACAGTATTTCTGCAATTCCATAACCCCCTGAAGCCTGGGCTGGGTCTGGCTGACAGTATTTCTGCCATTCCATAACCCCCTGAAGCCTGGGCTGGGTCTGGCTGACAGGTCATTGTTGACATGCTGTATCTGGTCATGTGTGTGCAGCAGACACAGGACAGGGAGGGTCAGTCACAAGCAGGTCAGCACACAAGTTGACCAGGGAGAGGGGACAGATCCCGCTCAACACCTCTGCACCAGCTGTTGCCTGCATCTTCAACCACCCACCCTCAGTCAGACTGTTCTGATTATTTCACCCTCAGTGAGACTGTTCTGATTATTTCACCCTCAGTCAGACTGCCTGATTAGTTCACCATCAGTGAGACTGTTCTGATTATTTCACCCTCAGTCAGACTGCTCTGATTAGTTCACCATCAGTGAGACTGTTCTGATTATTTCACCCTCAGTCAGACTGTTCTGATTATTTCACCCTCAGTCAGACTGTTCTGATTATTTCACCCTCAGTGAGACTGTTCTGATTATTTCACCCTCAGTCAGACTGCTCTGATTATTTCACCCTCAGTCAGACTGCTCTGATTATTTCACCCTCAGTCAGACTGTTCTGATTATTTCACCCTCAGTCAGACTGTTCTGATTATTTCACCCTCATCAGACTGTTCTGATTATTTCACCCTCAGTCAGACTGCTCTGATTAGTTCACCCTCAGTGAGACTGTTCTGATTATTTCACCCTCAGTCAGACTGGTCTGATTATTTCACCCTCAGTCAGACTGGTCTGATTATTTCACCCTCAGTCAGACTGGTCTGATTATTTCACCCTCAGTCAGACTGGTCTGATTATTTCACCCTCAGTCAGACTGGTCTGATTATTTCACCCTCAGTCAGACCGTTCTGACTATTCCTCTGTCACATTATTCCACTGTCACATTCACATGGTTGTCGCTACAAACCTACATCAACTGGATCAATGTCCTGAGTCCCTCAAAAAGAATACGGCATTAGACTCCTTAAAGAAATTCACATAGGGTATTAACTGCGCAAAGCGTGTGCATGCAAAAACACAGAGTCACATCGAAATCTTAAGTTGAACAAATCTTAACAAGTTTAAGTCAATATATCCGCAAAACATGAACAAACAAATCACAAGAAAAAAAAAAAAAAAATGACGCGTTTTGACCTCTTGGGTGTTCTTCAGGCAAGGTGATCAACACTCAGGACAACGAAAACGAAGAATAAGCAATCGCTTGTCTCGTCAAATTCGGCGCAAGATGGGCGTCTTGCTCGTTCTTCATTTTTGTTGTCCTGAGTGTTGTTTATCTTGCCTGAAGAAGGCCCAAGAAGCTGAAACGCTTCGCTTTTCGTCTTGTGATTCATTTGTTCATGTTTGGCAGATGTATTACTAAAACTTTTCAAATTTGTTTAGATTTCTGCCTGCAGTCGCCTCACTTTGCAACTACAGTTGAACAGTTGAAGCTGGACAAAACTTGGCAAAATGTCGCACTGCTCACTGCTCTTGAAGTTGTCTCCCTTCGAAACTTTTTTTCTACAATGGTCGAACTTTTACAAACATACCCACGAGAAATGCTTGGCAGCAATATGCAGATATTCTCAAGAGGCAATATATATAGAGAGTGATCAGACTGTCTCAGAATAATGCTGCAGCCATAACTGTTTGAACAATCTCCATGAAATGATCACTGAACTTCCATCATGTCCGATCTTAATGAATATGAAGTAGACACTGACCACCTCTGACTTGAATAGAATGGGACATTTGACTTCTTGATTGAACCAGCTGGACATTTGACCATTATACTGGACTATATGTCTATCCAATGTTCTGGCCTAAATCACATCTCTGCACACACACACAGAGACCTTAAGAGGAAAATTTCAGAATTTTCAAGCACATTTCACAGGTAGACTTCGAAATTTCAAAATTTCACAGGGCCAAAACTCTTACAGCAGACCATTTCAACGACAAAATATGAAGGAATGCACCCAAAGTAAAATCTCTGATAATTATCTTCAGTCCAAATCATTAAAACAAACAACAACAACAACAAAAAAAACCCTCACTTTCCTTAAATCTTTTTCACCAACACCCGTCTGCTTCAAAGAAATTGATTCAAAGGAATTTGAACAACATTTCGTTTTCCCTCTCTATCGGTCGTGCCCATCTGAGCTTAACAAACAAGGTCGCACACACATCCCGTGCATGCTACTAGCTTACCTGTACAGAGAAAGCAGCATTCTGGAGGTGAGTCCCACAGGATTGGGGTTGTGCGTGGACAGGCGCCAGTTGGAGTACATCGACACCCGCCGGTTGTTCCCCTTCACTTGCACATAGTTGGGCTGCGGCCGCTTGGCGCACAGGAAGCTGACAAAGGTGGACGAATGCAGGCTGGGGTAGGAGTGGCCGCACAAGTAGAGAGGAACTTTGACTGGCGCCAGCGGCAATGCTGCCGCCGCCTCTTTTCTTTCTGCGGATGGGGAATGCCTGAGCAAACTGGCGCCACTCTCTGCAGAGAGGGCGCGGGCTAACTTCAGCTCTTTGCCCTCGGAACCCTTGTGCTCCCCCCCGCAGTCCACGGCCACGGACAGCTCTTTCATGCCGTCACTACTGACTGAACGCTCCAAGACGCCCTTGTCGAAAGACCCGCCAGGGGAGCGGGGGAAGAGGGAGGGGAGGGAGGGGGAGGTGAGGACTCGGGTGGACAGGTACCCCGGCGCCGTGACCAGGCAGGTGGGGGTCAGGGGCATGAAGTGAGGCAGGCTGGGCTTCAGCAGACAGGACAGAGGAATTTCCGGGAGAGTCAGCTGGCACCCTTCGATGACGATGGAGCTGAGATCTGCCGACTGCAAGGACGAGGTGAGGTGGGAGGGGGGCGGGGGCCGGTACAAGCCGCTGGGGATCTGGGAGTTGACGAACACCGGCTGAGCCAGCACCACCGGCACCGACATGACGGGCGAGCCCACAGAGCAGGACACCACCACTGCCTTCCCATCACTCACCATCGAGGAAAACAGACCCGCCAGAGTGGAGGCGGCAACAGCTGTGGCACTGTGGGAAGGGCCGGATCCCTCGTCCTCTCTGGGATCCGACGCAGAAGCGGCACTGACGGCGACCATCTTCAGGAGGTCCAGTCTGGGAGCGGAGGTCGCCAGCGCCCCCTTCACCCCTGGCTCTGACAGCGCTCGTAACACGGGAGGGCCGTGGGCGCCCACACGCAGCAGCATTTCGGCACTGGACGCCGAGGCCGCCTTGCTCAAGTGTTTGTTGCCATGGAGACCTGATGTCCCTCTAAGGACGCTTGTACTGGAAGCCTGATGCCTGTCGTCTGGACGTAGGAGATGACCTTCCCCTGAAAATCCCAGCATCCAAAATTGTTAACGGGATACAGACATTACACATATTTAAGATATGGCATCTGGAAAAGAGAAGACATGCACATTACGATGGCTCTAGGGCATTGGAAACAATGGAAGAAACTGACAGATCACAAGTCCTGAATATTTTATCAATTACAATGTTAATGGAAGTGCATGTATGTCGGTTCGTGAGGAAGCCTGAGGATGGAAAGTAGAAAGATGGGGCGGGAAGAAGAGTGGCATGTGTGCATGAATGTGTGTGTGTGTGTGTGTGTGTGTGTGTGTGTGTGTGTGTGTGTGTGAGCGTGGCGTTTATGTCCATGGTGCTTGTAAATATTTGAACCATTTTCTGTTTATGCCTGAACAATGTGTGTGTTTGCGCATGCTTGTGAGCATGTGTGCAAACATGGTGATGGTGACTATGATGATGATGGTGGTGATAGTGGCTATGGATGTGATGGTGCTGACGGTGGTGGTGGAGGTGATCAAGTCAGCAAACTTAAAAAGAGCAATGAAAAAAAGGACACATCCACTACTGCCATCATCACAACCATGGGCATCAACACTGTTATCATTAAGGCTGAAACCTTACAGGAAGAAACCCAACAAGTTCACACACATCTTTCAGTTCCTCCCTTACCTGAGGAAGTAGGGAGGGACGCAGGAGCAGACGACTGCAGGGTCCTGACACTGGAAGTTGTCGGCGTCTTTGCCAACGTGGATCCAACAGTAGTAGCTCCCTCCGTCGTCTGACGATCTGCTGACAACAGCTTGGAGGCTGCTGCCTTCCTTTCAGCCTCGGCGAAGGTCTGGATGCGTTGTTCGCTGATGGAGCGCTTCATGAGAAGCTTGCCCTTCAGCTTCAGCTTCCACAATGATTGGGGGTCTGTGGTGGGCGTGCCTGGAGTGCCCGGAGTCCCTGGTGTGCCTGGGGTCAACAAGGTGGTGCCCTCTGGGGTGGTGACCAGATTGGGGATGCCCAGGGGAAAGCCTGTGGAGGAGGACAGGATCTCAGGCTGGGAGGTAGCGGACTGGGAGGAGACGGAGGAGGATGGGGTGAGGATGACGCTGGGGGTGGAGCAGGTGCCCGGGGTGATGACGCTGCTGGGCTGGCTGTCCGTGGCCTGGACCGAGATCATGGGCTGGCCGATCATAGGCGGCGACGACCCGCTGCCGCCCGTGGCGCTGAACGAGGAGGAGGCCACCGTCACCGAGGCCTGGCTGATGAGGAGGGGGGTGATGTACTGGGAGCGCGGCAGGATCAGCTTGGGCCCCACCTTCCCGGCCACACCGATGGGGGACTGGGTCTGCGGCGACACCAGCAGCGCTGGCGACAGAGCCATGGAGGTCAGGATGCTTGGTGACTGACTCTTCTGCACGGCCGGTGACCCCACCGAGGTCATGGTCAGACCAGCAAACGCTTTGGCTGCGGTGGCTTTGGCACTGGCCTTGGCCAGGATCATATTGAGGTCTTTGGGTTTGTTCTTGGAGCCCTTCGGCCGACCCTTCTTGGGAGGGACTAGAGGGTCGAATTTTTCGATGATGAGCTTCTGCTGGGGCTTTGCAGTGCTGGGGCTACCATCCCCTCGCGAAGTGCTCTCGTCCACAGACTGTGAGGGACGCAGGGTAGTAAGCTGGGTGCGGAGGTGAGGGTAATCCTCTTTCTGCCACGCAGCACTCGCTTCCACCTCCGTCGTGGAGTGAGACTTTAGGAAGGCAGAGTTGCTGCCTTTTTTGGGCACAGTCAAGTGCTGCTGCGATGACTGCTGATGAAACTGGAGTTTGCTGCTTCCACTGCTGGCCGTGATGGAGGAGGTGGGCACAGAGGGCTTCAAAGCCCCTTCGTCCAAGGTCATGGGCTTCACCTTGTTGCAGTAGAACATCTTGTGCATGTTGAGGATCTGGTTCTGGTTGAAGGACACCCCGCAGTCTGGGCAGGGGTATTGCTTGGTGTCTGACTGGGCTCCCTCCTTCTTGTCTCCCTTAGCACCCTCCTCCCCTGCCGACAACTTGGTGGCTGACGACACAGATGAAGAAGAAGCCGGCTGCTTGCTGTCCGGCACCCCCAGGATGGCGTCACGCACCAGCTGCACCTTGATCTGGTCCAGGCTCTCGGAGGGATGGCAGGCGTCCATGGAGCGCGACTGGTAGCTGCTATCCATGGAGCGTGACTGGTGGGCCGCCTCCATGGATTTGGAGTGAATGTCTTTGACCGTCAGGACGATCTGCTGGGCGCCCATGTTGGATTTGACGATCTGGGGAACACCGTACGGGGAGTCCGCACTCTTCACTTTAGCGCTGGACTTGAGCTTGGGGGGGCGGGTGGTGGGAGGCAGATCCCAGGTGGCTGTGGGAACCTGCAGGGAGGACGAGGACACATTCATCCCCTTCTTCAACAAGTTCTTGATGACGCTGTTGTCCTGCTGGGCCTTCACCTCAGACTTCACGCCCTCCCCTTTGCCCACCTGCTCAAAGGAAGAGCTGGCTTTGCTGCTGCCTTGAGAAGCCAAAGCTCCGCTCACTTTGCTGGTCTGAGGGAACTGGACTCCGGGCTGGCCGATCATGGGAGCGGCAGCAGAGGTGGGCTTTTCCCTACCCTGGGGGTCTGACTTGCTCTGGGACTCCTCTGCCTTGGACTTAGCCAGCTTGAACTGGATCTTGATCTCCCCTGAAGGGCTGCCTGACAGGTTGCTGGAGGAGGTGATGGCCTTGATCACGTCCAAGGGCAAGGATGCAGGGATACACATGTTCCCATCCTCCGACAACAGAGAGACTTCAGCCATGGCCCCTTCCCCGCCCTCCACCCTTCCACCTGCTGAGGTCTGCGGGGTAGCATCACTGTGCACTTTGTCGGCTGGTTGGGGGGAGTCTCTGTGCCCCAGTGCTGCTTTCTGCGATTCCTGTTGAAGAGCGAGCAGGGTGGCCTGGTCCACCATCCTGACCCCAGAAGCTGACACAGAGCGCCTGAGGTCTTTGTGAGACCTCTCCCGGCCCCCGTCCATGGAGGCTGAGGAGAAGAGCATGGCGCTGCGCATGCCATCTCCCTCTGCAGGCATGGGCTGCAAGGGCACCGAGGTGATGTTGGGCACCGCAATTCGAGACGTGGAACTCACCGAGGAGGAGGCTGGTTCTGAAGGTTTCGTCACATGGTCACTCAGCTTCCAGGACTGAAAACCCAGGTCACTGTTCTGTCTGGAAAAGCGTCCTTTGGAGCGAGGGGGGTCTGCCATGGGCATGTCCACAATGGCCTCATTGGCAGAGATGAGTTGCTGTATGCGTTCTTTCAGCAGCTCCTTGCTGAGGGTCTTGGTGTCCGCGGAGATGGAACGACTGAGCAGCGGGGGCATGCGAGGAGCCAGCCTGGAGGCAAAGGAGCCAGGGTGGAGGGATGAGTCCTCTGACTTCCCACCCATGGGACGACTTGAGGCACCAGACGTGGGTGTCACTTTAGTCAACAGGGCCTCTTTAGTGGCCTGACTTTTGTCTTTGGGAGTCCTTTCCTTGGTGTCGGTATCCGCATCTTTGGCCATGTGTATGGTGACCTGAATGGCATTGTCTGGCAAGGTTTTGAAGGTGTAGGTGCAGCCCTCCGAGTCAGGCAGTTTATCACTCAGGGCTCCAATCTTCTGCAGGGCTCGCCGAGCTTCCCCCATCTGCCTATCCAAGAGCGACGGTTCCACATCGTCATCAATCTCCACAGACTTGCCTTCCACTTTGAGCTGGGGGATGGGAGCCTGCGAGGCAGGCAGGGCGGCCGGCGCCGATACCTGGCGAAACAACTGAGAATCATCGTGATCTGACGAATGGACTGAGGGAGTGGAGTACACCGCGTGCAGCACAGGCCGAGGGACCTGAGGCTGACTGCCTTCACCTTTAGACCCCATGACCTCTGGCCCTGGCAGAGACTGCTGGATGATGGGCACAGACTCCTCCATGCTGCCCGCCTTGGGCGCAATGTGCACGGGAAACTTACTGTGCACCTGCAGCTGCTCCACATGCTCCTGGTGCTTGATGCGGTCCATCTGACGGCTCCACTCCATCAGTTTGCGTTTGTCAATCTTCAAGCGGATGTTCTCCAGGATGGATTCTTCTCTTACTGGTTTATCGTAGATCTGAGACACTTGCTGGGTGATGATGCTGGCACTGCCGGTACTGCTGATACTGGTCTGGGCCCCACTGGCAGCGGCAGGTTTCACCAGCCCTCCCACACCCAGCCCGGCGCTGACATAGGTGGCCACAACACGCTCAGAGAGACAGGAGGCAGCGCAGAGAGCGGGCGAGACTCTGAGAGCGGAACTGATGGGTTTGGTCTCTTCCCCTCTCACTGGCAACGTCTCTTCCCGCACCACCGTCACCTCCTCCTCCTCCACGCTGGCTTCCAGGTCCGACTCTGTCTTCTCCGATTCACCCTCGGACAGCTCCTCGGCGAAGTCCTCTTTGCCCTCGGGGTCTCTCTCCACACTGTGGCTGCTGTCGTCCATGGAGGAGAGGGAGGCCTGGGTGCCACACTTCTGCTGGTTCACCTTCAGGCTGTGGGCCAGGGACTTGCGGTGCTTGTACAGGTTGCTCTTGGTCTTGAAGGAGAAGCCGCAGGGCAGACACGGGTAGGGCCGCTCCCCTGCAATGCACAGAATGACAATACTAATAATGAGGATAATTTCTATAGTGCCCGTAGGCTACAGGGCGCTTTACAAGTTTTAACAAATCAACATCTAAAATGTACACAGGAGACACACGCACACACACACACACACACTTCTGTATTCACGAGTCACAAACATATGCATGCACTCACTTCCCAACACACACACACACACACACACACACGCACAAACTCGCACATACACACACACACACACACACACACACACACACACACACACACACACACACACACACACACACACGCACACACCACACACCCACACTCACACTGGGACATAATGTCGCATACATAAACACATACACATATATAACACAGTAAACGGCTCATTCATACGCGAGCAAAGTGTGCAAGAAGGGAGAACTCATACAAAAAGGAGATATTCATTCCACCAAGGATTGAGCTGGTATACGTATCCTGTTCCTCGAGTCTTGCAGCACTGCATGCATCCAGTGCAAGACAGTGAAATGAAAAAAAAGCATGAAGAGTCTTCACTGTCCCACAGACATGGATCTGTGTTCACTCACCGCTGATTCCCAGCCCAGACCACCCACAGAACAGGTCAGTTAACCAACAACTCGGTGCTGATTCCTAACCAGACTATCCACAGAGCAGGTCAGTTAACCAACAACTCGTGCTGATTCCTAATCCAGACTATCCACAGAGCAGGTCAGTTAATCAAGTCAGTGCTGATTCTAACCAGACTATCACAGAGCAGTCAGTTAACACACTCGGTGCTGATTCCTAATCCAGACTACCACAGAGCAGGTCAGTTAATCAACGTCAGTGCTGATTCCTAATCCAGACTATCCACAGAGCAGGTCAGTTAATCAACGTCAGTGCTGATTCCTAACCCAGACTACCCACAGAGCAGGTCAGTTAATCAACAACTCGGTGCTGATTCCTAACCCAGACCACCCACAGAGCAGGTCAGTTAATCAACAACTCAGTGCTGATTCCTTTCCCAGATTACTCACAGAACAGGTCAGTTACTGTGTTTGTGTTGTAATTTACTGTTTAAAAAAAAACCCAATACAATGTTTATTACAAAAAAAGACGGGAGGGAAAAGGGAGGGAAGGGGAATCTCTTTGGAGGAGCCAGACAGCCATCAGTAAAAACAAACAACAACCAGTGAAAGAAGCGAGAAGAGAGCAAAAGCCAGCCAGCGGCCTGACCTGTGTGGGCACGCAGGTGTTTCTGCAGCACGCTGGGCTTGGCACACCCTCGGCCGCAGAAGTTGCAGATGTACGCCCCGGCTTGTGCGGTGGCTGCTGGTGCAGCTTCTTGCGGCGCCCCAGGCCCACGCTGGCTGCGATGGCTGCCACCGAGCTGCTGCCCACCTTGTCCATGCTGCCTGACAGACCTGCCACACACACACATCATGGCTGTTCCACCTGGTGCTCATGGTGACGGCACTCAGCACACACATGTTGGGGGGGGTCTAGCTAAGTCAAAGAGAAGGAAAGAAAATAGAAAGTTCCTGGCATGGCATTTTTCAGAAGGTGGGGTGAACTGTTAGCCCTGAATCCTGGACATTCCTACAGAGACAGACAGCAACAACGACAACGGCAAAAATGAAAATCTTAAAAAGTTTCAGTACTACACCCACCAAAACATGAACAAACGAATCACAAGACAAAACACGATGCATTTTGGCCTCCTAGGTCTTCTTCAGGCAGCGCCCATCTTGCGCCGAATTTGACAAGATATGTGATTGCTTGTTCTTCACTTTCGTTGTCCCGAGTGTTGTTTATCTTGCCTGAAGAAGACTTAATGAGGTCGAAATGCGATGTGTTTTGTCTTGTGATTCCTTTGTCCATATTTGGGAGGATGTAGCGCTGAAACTTTTTAAGATTTGTTTAGATTTGCGCCTACGGTCGCCTCACTTTGCTACAAAAAAAAGGTAAAAAAAAAAAAATGGTATAAAAAGCCAGTACCTCCATCGTCGCTGACGTCCAGGCTGATGGTGCTGCCCCTGGAGGTGGAGGTGGAGGTGAAGGAGGACTCGGAGCTCCCCTCTCCCATCTGCTTGGTGTACACCAGCTTCATGCGCTGCTTCTGGGCTGTCGACCCCACCGCCGGCTGCCGCTCGGCCCCTGCCGCCACCACCGCCGACCCTTCCCCGACCCCCAGCGCCGTGACAGGGGCCATGACCACGCCCTGCGGTAGCAGCTGCTGTTGCTGCAGCTGCTGCTGCTGCTGGTGATGGTGTTGCAGGATGGCGGCCTTGTGGTGGTGGAGGGGGCGGGGAGCCGCCTGCGTGATGATCAGCTTCACCCCCTCCTGCGTCAGCTGCCCCACGCTGCCCAGCACCACCAGGTGAGAGGTGGCCGCCGTGCTGACTGCCAGGGCCGCTGCAGCCGGAGGTGGGGTCGGTGTGGGGGCCTTCGCTGGCTGGGGGGGAGGGGTAGGGACTTTGGCAGGCTGAGCGATGATGGTGGCGGTGGCAGCGCAGTGGCGGTGGAGGTTGTTGGGGGACCCGGGGTGGAGGTCTGGGGGTCTTGACGCATGTTCTGCAGTTCCGAGTCCGTGACCTGGACAAAATGTGCCACGCTTTCTGAAATCATCTTTGTTCACAGTGCACGACGCATATCTAACATGCACAAAAAAACAACAACAACAACAACAACAGGAACAAAAAAACAAACAACAGAACAATACAAAAATAAAAACAAAAATCATTACTTGACCACAACCAAAAGCCTTTGCAATTTCAATGCTCAAAACAGGCATGGAATATGATGAATGATAATAGATGATCAAAACCTTTTCTTTTATTTCAATGCGAAAAAGTGTTAACAAGATGAACACTGATGCAGACAACCCAACATAAAAAAAAAGCCTTATCAGTTAGTTTTTTCCTCTCACACTGGGCTGAGAGTCATTTGGAACCTTCCCATCTGCAGGCAATTTAACTTCTTGAACCATACCAACAAAATAATGAAAGAACGAAAAGACTGCGAAACAAAAGGTGTTATCATACATTCGCCCACAGACCCAGCCCCTACCTCTGCCCACAGACCCAGCCCCTTACCTTTGCCCACAGACCCAGCCCCTTACCTTTGCCCACAGACCCAGACCCTACCTTTGCCCACAAACCCAGACCCAGCACCTTACCTTTGCCCACAGACCCAGACCCTACCTTTGCCCACAGACCCAGACCTTTACCTTTGCCCACAGACCAAGACCCAGCCCCTTACTTTTGCCCACAGACCCAGCCCCTTACCTTTGCCCACAGACCCAGACCCTTACCTTTGTCCACAGACCCAGACCCTACCTTTGCCCACAGACCCAGACCCTACCTTTGCCCACAGACCCAGACCCTACCTTTGCCCACAGACCCAGCCCCTTACCTTTGCCCACAGACCCAGGCCCTACCTTTGCCCACAGACCCAGCCCCTTACCTTTGCCCACAGACCCAGGCCCTACCTTTGCCCACAGCCCCAGCCCCTTACCTTTGCCCACAGACCCAGACCTTTACCTTTGCCCACAGACCAAGACCCAGCCCCTTACCTTTGCCCACAGACCCAGCCCCTTACCTTTGCCCACAGACCTAGGCCCTACCTTTGCCCACAGACCCAGACCCTACCTTTGCCCACAGACCCAGACCCTACCTTTGCCCACAGACCCAGACCCTACCTTTGCCCACAGACCCAGTCCCAGCCCCTACCTTTGCCCACAGACCCAGCCCCTTACCTTTGCCCACAGACCCAGGCCCTACCTTTGCCCACAGAACCAGCCCCTTACCTTTGCCCACAGACCCAGGCCCTACCGTTGCCCATAGACCCAGGCCCTACCATTGCCCACAGACCCAGACCTTATCTTTGCCCACAGACCTAGACCCATACCCTACCTTTGCCCACAGACCCAGGCCTTACCTTTGCCCAGACCCAGACCCTTACCTTTGCCCACAGACCCAGACCCTTACCTTTGCCCAGACCCAGACCCTTACCTTTGCCCAGACCCAACCCCTTACCTTTGCCCAGACCCAGCCCCTTACCTTTGCCCGCAAAACCCAGACCCTACCTTTGCCCGCAGACCCAGACCCAGACCCAGACCCTACTTTCGCCCACAGACCCAGACCCTACTTTCGCCCACAGACCCAGACCCTACTTTTGCCCACAGACCCAGACCCAGCCCCTCACCTTCAGCAGGGCATCCAGGGAGCGGTTGGACTTGCCGCCGTTGGAGGTGGTGACGCTGGGCTGGCCTGTGTCGGAGGGGGGCAGGGTGCGGGTCAGAACCACCATCTCCTCTGCTCCCCCCGACCCGGACATGCCTAGTCCGCTGGCGCCAGACCGGCTCTTGCTGTGATGATGTGAGTGGTTTCCTGCAACAAGGTGGACCAGATGGTCAAGGTTCCTGCATCTGATCAACGCACCTTCATACATATATGTTTTATTCAACTACTGTGGAGAGGGAAGCATGTATCATCAAAAATCCATAACACCCTATCCTTCTATGTAGATACATGGGGAAAGCTAGGCATAGGTTGAGGTCAATCGTCCACAGAATCTTATCATAAAGTAGGCATATGTCTTATGATCGATCTTCCACACAATCCTATCATATGGTATGCATACATATTATCGTCAATCTTCCACAGAATCTTATCATATGGAATGAATATGTATTATGGTCAATCTTCCACAGAATCTTATCACATGGTACACATGTGTTATGGTCCATCTTCCATGAATCTTATCCTATGGTATGCATGCGTATTATGGACAGCAGCATACACATTGTGGCCAAACTATCAGAACATCTGATCATTGCATTTGCAAACATGTCTGAAGAAGGGGGGAGGCATACATTTGTTCTCTTAGTCAACAGCATCTGATCATCTTATCTGCAAAGATGTTTTCAGGACAGAAAGACTTCCACCACGATCAAACTTCCATAACCTCAGACCAGCGATGTCTGGTGAACTGCGATGGAACTGTCAATGCTTACGTCAAAAATGGTGACAGTTTACTACCAGCATGCATAAAGATCCCCACCCCCCACCCCCTCCCCCCACTGTTGTGGAGCTCTCAGTGGATTTATGGATAAACATTTTCTTTAGGACCTTGCTTTGCATCTTTATATAACTACACGAGTAAGATCTGAACATATATAGAAACCTGCCTGCATGAGAACTTCCATACACACAGGCATGCATGGTAAGTGTACTGAAGCAAATGTGTGCATGCATGCACAATCATGCACTCAAACACATAGATATTTCTTATCAGCAACAGTACATATCTTCCCCTTTGAAAAATGCATCTTAAGCCTTTCCTTGGCAGCCCTCAATTCTCCTGTATGACTGGACCATGTCTCCAGCCCTTCACCCTCTATTATCAAGCTCCAAGAAATTACAATCAGGGCAAACAAACCTCCCAGTCTGCACCTTCTGAATGGAGACTCCCTCCCTTCAAAGGAGATTCATTTGTTTAAAGACGCTTTCTCCTGGCAGTGCCTGTCAGGAAGTCTGATCACCGTTTTTGGAGACACATCCCTCCAATGACTCCACACACTGGCCGACCAGAACCTCTCCTCTCAGTCACCCAGCACCCTGAGCCTGCCTGCTACACTGCTACAGGCATGCATCTTACCATCACTCCATCACTCCCTGCCCAAGGCCCTTCAGCAGGGGCCAGCAGAAGAAGGGAGTGTAAGAGGCAGAGCACACGAGTCCTGAACGGACGACCTAAGGGACTGGGTGGATCAGCCTCCTCTCTGCTGACCATGAAGGACAACCCAAAAGGCTGTGGATATTCTGGTCAGTCCAATCATCCACTATGACATCTTCATGACATGATTGTCCTGGGAATGTAATCCAAAATGTCAACTAGAATGTTAGACTTTCCCCTATTTTTAGTCTTTCTCACTCAAGACATATCTTTTAAGGATAGGGAGGGGTGAGAGGAGTGTGTGTGTGTGGGGGGGGTGGTGGTGGTGGGGAGGTCTTTATCGTGGGAACATACCTGAGTCATGACTGCGTGAAGAGGTTCTACTGACTGGAGACTCCTGAATGACTAGCGTGGTACCGTCACTGGTCTGGCTTTCTGCAAAACACACACACACACACACACACACACAACACACACACACACACACACACACACACACACATACACACACGCACTTGCCTTATCTACATGTTCAGACAAATCGATCTCAAGCATAAATTAGTCCTACTGATCTATCTTTTGCATGGACAATACCGACATTCAATAACACCCTCATCCCCCCACCCCCCACTCCCTTTCTTTTTAAACGCTTTTTATTCTGGAAGCAACTTATCAAATTTCCGAACAGGCAGCAAAAATCAATGTGATCTAAAATCAATACGACATCAGCCACAATTGTACACTGGTTAGAATCACACGTGGGAGGGCAGTCCTATCAGACGCATTCATCTGTGGATTGTTTGGCCTGGCTGCTTTCTACCCCAAGTTAAGCATGCTATGGACTCAAAAAAAAGGGAAAACTGCAAGTCAAGTTTCATCCTTTGAGTGGCTGTATCTTGGACAGTATTGCTTCATTTCCCAACAAGACACTGCAATCGTCTGCATCCCACAAGACACTGCAATCGTCTGTATCTCACAAGACACTGCAATCATCTGTATCCAACAAGACATTGCAATCATCTGTATCCAACAAGACACTGCAATCGTCTGTATCCAACAAGACACTGCAATCGTCTGTATCCAACGAGACACTGCAATCGTCTGTATCCAACAAGACACTGCAATCGTCTGTATCCAACAAGACACTGCAATCGTCTGTACCTCCCAGGCCCGGCTGAGGCCAGGATGTCATCATGAAGGGATGCTTCATAGCCTACAACCCTGACATCAAACCTTCACACCAGAATGAAACTCCACAATAATAATTCCATCATCCTCAACCTCACTGATGTCATGACCCCCAAACCCCCTTCAGCTTCTGCAGCCTGTCAAGCCCTGCTCCCTAGCTGACCTCCCGTGTCCATTTCCTCCCTGTCTCCATGCTCCTGGTGTGTCGGTGTCATCACCCTGGGGTCATCCATGGTCTCGTGCCTTTGTCTTGTGGCGCCAAAGGTCCTCTGAATTCTCTGTGCTTTGCTCGTTAACCTAGCCTGCACGCTTTCCTGTTCCATGGCAGGCATGGTGCTCCAGCTCCTTGATTCCAGACAACAGCTTGAATGGGGCAGCTGCTGTAAGCGCCATGTCCTTGACGCAGCCAGGCCTCTTCTACGTTAAAGGCGGACCATCTGCATGAGGTGCGGAGCCACGTCTTCTGGCAGGCACAGTCCTAAAATCTGCATCATTCATCCTCCCAGGTTTCAGCATGGCTGATCTCTGGAGAGAAGTAAAAACCTTGAAATGACATCCTGACCACGTTCATTATTTCAAGAATGGCCTGAAGTCTGAAAAAAGACCACTGCACACTCCAGTGCAGGCAGGAGGTTGGGTTTGAAGGCCAGGGCAGGCCACAGTGTTCAGCAAACTCCAGTCCAGGCAGGAGGTTGGGTTTGCTGGCCATGGCAGGCCACAGTGTTCAGGAAACTCCAGTCCAGGCAGGAGGTTGGGTTTGATGGCCATGGCAGGCCACAGTGTTCAGGAAACTCCAGTCCAGGCAGGAGGTTGGGTTTGATGGCCATGGCAGGCCACAGTGTTCAGGAAACTCCAGTCCAGGCAGGAGGTTGGGTCTGATGGCCATGGCAGACCACAGTGTTCAGGAAACTCCAGTCCAGGCAGGAGGTTGGGTTTGATGGCCATGGCAGACCACAGTGTTCAGGAAACTCCAGTCCAGGCAGGAGGTTGGGTTTGATGGCCATGGCAGACCACAGTGTTCAGGAAACTCCAGTCCAGGCAGGAGGTTGGGTTTGATGGCCATGGCAGACCACAGTGTTCAGGAAACTCCAGTCCAGGCAGGAGGTTGGGTTTGATGGCCATGGCAGGCCACAGTGTTCAGGAAACTCCAGTCCAGGCAGAAGGTTGGGTCTGATGGCCATGGCAGACCACAGTGTTCAGGAAACTCCAGTCCAGGCAGAAGGTTGGGTCTGATGGCCATGGCAGGCCACAGTCTTCAGGAAATTATATCAAACCCCTCCCCACTGCCTCAACCTCCATTTCCATTCATTCCCCTCTCACCATCACTCCTACACCCCCCCCCCCCCCCTTCACCTCCATCTTCAGGGAAATGTCCTGGGCAGATGGGCTTCTAATCATCTGACTCATGATCCATTTGCCAGTACAAGATCACTTGGATTTGAAAAAAGAAGGGGAAAAAAAGGAAAGAAAGAAAATGAAGGAGAAGGGTATCAGGGAGAGCCCAGACCTCCACCAAGACTGAACGGATCCTGGTTCCTTCTTTTGATCTGGGTCAACAAAATACAAGGGGAAAAAATGACTGTTTACTGTAACATGGGAGAAGGAAAAAGAAAGAAAGAAAAAAAAAAGAAGAGTCAGTAGGTAGGCTTTCTTTTTTCTTCTTTTTTTTCTTTTTCACATTTCCAAATTTTTTGTGAACAAGTCCATTCAAAAGTGAAAGCAAATCTTTTTTTCCCCACCGGAAAAAAAATAATTTCTCAAGAACTTTTCTGTGATTGAACAGATGGAAAACACAAATCCTGGCAGAAACCAGCACACAGTCCTTCACATATCCCATATTTCACCCGGAACTGACACACAGTCTTTTACATATCCCATATTTCACCCGGAACTGACACACAGTCCTTTACATATCCCACATTTCACCCGAACTGACACACAGTCCTTTACATATCCCATATTTCACCCGGAACTGACACACAGTCCTTTACATATCCCATATTTCACCCGAACTGACACACAGTCCTTTACATATCCCATATTACAACTACCACATTTTCATCCCATGAACTGACACACAGTCCTTTTACATATCCCATATTTCACCGAACTGACACACAGTCCTTTACATATCCCTATATCCAATTTCACCCTGAACTGACACACAGTCTTTACATATCCCATATTTCACCCTGAACTGACACACAGTCCTTTACATATCCCATATTTCACCCGGAACTGACACACAGTCCTTTACATATCCCATATTTCACCCGAACTGACACACAGTCCTTTACATATCCCATATTTCACCCTGAACTGACACACAGTCCTTTACATATCCCATATATTTCACCCGAACTGACACACAGTCCTTTACATATCCCATATTTCACCCGGAACTGACACACAGTCCTTTACATATCCCATATTTCACCCGGAACTGACACACAGTCCTTTACATATCCCATATTTCACCCGGAACTGACACACAGTCTTTACATATCCCATATTTCACCTGGAACTGACACACAAGCTTTACATATCCCATATTTCACCCTGAACTGACACACAGTCCTTTACATATCCCATATTTCACTCTGAACTGACACAGTCCTTTACATATCCCATATTTCACCGAACTGACACAGTCCTTTACATATCTCATATTTCACCCAGAACTGACACACAGTCCTTTACATATCTCATATTTCACCCGAACTGACACACAGTCCTTTACATATCCCATATTTCACCCGGAACTGACACACAGTCCTTTACATATCCCACATTTCACCCGGAACTGACACACAGTCTTTACATATCCCACATTTCACCCGGAACTGACACACAGTCCTTTACATATCCCATATTTCACCCGGAACTGACACACAGTCCTTTACATATCCCACATTTCACCCGGAATTGACACACAGTCCTTTACACATCCCATATTTCACCCTGAACTGAAGAGAATGAAATTTCCTCTTTGTGTCAGCCCCAAATGGAATGGAAGCAAATTTCATGTCAACCAAGTAATGCTGTTTGGCAGAAATCAGTCCACTCCTGCTCATTCACTCAACCCATGAAATAAGATTAACCTGTACCACTCAATCTTCCACCCGGTACCAGTATTCTCTTTCCGTAGCAGTATTCCAATTTGGTTCACTCTTTGCAGACTTTGCTTTTTCAACTGAACTATTGAATAGCTTAAAAGTGAAAGAAGCTGCTTTGTCTGCCTTGTGGGATCTGTGTGTGTGTGTGCATGTGTGTGTGTGTGTGTGTGTTGTGTGTGTGTGTGTGTGTGTAAGAGAGAGAGAGAGTGAGAGTGTGTGTGTGTGTGCGTATGTGTGCATGTGTGTGTGTGTGTGGTGTGCGTGTGTGTGTGTGTATGTGTGTGTGAGTGTGTGCGTACGTGATCAATTATCAGGATTTTTTTTTTCAAATTATGGCAGTCATCATGACAGCATGAAAGAAGACTCAGGCAGAGAAAAGCATTTCCGTAAAAATTTCTTTCAAAGTGCATGCATGTCTTTGCATGTTTCTGTCAGAAGTATTGCGTTCCTTTCAAGAAATATACATCATGTGACAAAAAAAGTTCATGTAAACACATTTATTATTTAGATGACCTCAGTTCAGTTCACATACTGACGCTTCAAATCAGGTGATTGGTGATTTAATAAACACTAACAAATCGTTGTCTGAAAACACCTCTAAAAATGAGCCAGTCTTAGTGAACATTGGAAATTAATCTTTCTCACACCAGCTAACTGTTAAAGTTCTAGTCTTGGTTTTTTTGGGGTATTTTTTTTGCATGGTTGCTGAGTAGACAAGGTCAGCCAAAATTCTGCTTTTTTGGAAAACTTTACTTGACTGACTCAAATATTATTCATGGATTTTTTTCAAATGAAACTTACAAGGTAATATATGTAGACAGACAGACAGACTGATAGATCTAGATAGATAGACAGATAGATATATAGACAGATAGACAGACAGACAAAGAGACAGACATATCAACAGATAGATAGATAGATAGACAGACAGATAGATAGACGGACAGACATATAGATAGACATAGATAGATACAAAAGCAGTCACTAAATTGAAATACCTGTCTAGGAAAGAAATCTGCAGAGTAAATCACTAAATCTGCACTGAACAGCCATAAAGAGAAACTAATAATACTGAAAAGGCCATCACAGCAATGTGTATGAGCACACACACACACACACACACACACACACACACACACACACACACACACACACACACACAACCATGTTTGCACACACACACACACACACACACATACAAAACACCACGTTTTTGCACAAACACACACACACACATACACACGCACGCATGCGCACGCACTCACACACACACACACACACACACACACACACACACACACACACACATACACACACACACACACACATACGTATGTGCATGAGCATGTGCATACATACATACATGCTCAAGGAAGAGGCAGAGGAGACAGGAAGTGGAGAGACAACCAGGCCAGCTAACATCACGAAACACGCAGATTGACTGAAAGACACAGTGGCAGAGAGAAAGAGAGACACAGAGACAGAGACAGAGACAGACACAGAAAGAGAAACTCAGAGAGAGAGAGAGAGAGAGAGAGAGACAGAGACAGAGACAGAGACGAAGGCAGAGAGACAGGGACACACTGAGAGAGAGAGAGAGGGGGGAGGGGGAGAGAGTGAGAGAGAGAGAGGGGGAGAGAGTGAGAGACAGACAGAGAGAGAGAGTGGGAGAGACAGAGACAGAAAGACAGAGACACAGACAGAGAGACAGAGAGAGAGAGAGGCAGACAGAGAGAGAGAGAGAGAGAGAGAGAGAGAGAGAGAGAGAGGTGCAGGGGAGACACACTCACACAAAGAAGGAGAGAAAATACAAAGGAAAGGCTTACCTGAGAGTCTGAGAACCTTGCCACTTGCCGTCTCAAATTCAAAGTCTTCTTCCAAGGGACCTGTGGACACACGCACACACAAAGAGGACTTGTAACAGTCAGTCACTCACCAAAACCCTGCTCTGTTAGGGCAACAGTTCACTTTCTGTTTCTTTATATTGGGAAGGTTGTGGGTGGATGGGGGGGGGGGGGGGGAGGGTAGGCTCTTTTAAATTTATACTAGTCACTGCTCAACAAGAACACTTTCCCGCTTATCTCTTACTTTTTCCCCCCATAATATTCATTCTCATTTCTACTTCATGTGAATGTACGAGTGCGAGTGGAAGACAGTGAGAGAAAGAGAGAGAGAGAGTGAGAGAGAGAGGAAGAGAGGGGAGGGGGGGGGGGAGGCGAGAGAGAGAAAGTGTGGTGTGTGTGTGTGTGTGTGTGTGTGTGTGTGTGTGATACATGTATGTGCGTGCATGTGTGCGTGCATGCGTGCGTGGTGTGTGTGTGTGTGTGTGTGCGTGCACATATGACTGTGTGTGACTATATATATATGCCAATCCTAATCAGAACTTCTCTCTGATTACAAAACAAGAAGAAAAAAAAAAAACAACATCCACAGGATCTGGCAAGGTTTCAAAGTGAACCTGAAGCGCCAGGCAAAGACATGGTACACTTTTTCATCTTGAAGACAGCACTTCAAGAAGCTCAGCTAACCAAACAAAGCTAATCTTGGGATTTTGATGCCTTTGTCTTACACAATAACAATAGTCGATCAACCATTTAAAGAAAAAAACAAAAACGCTTTTCTGTCTTGACGAAGTCTGCGAAACAATACATGTGTAACGCCCAAGTCTTAACAAGGTATGCAAATCAAGAAAGTGTCAATGTGTGTGTGTGTGTGTGTGTGTGTGTGTGTGTGTGTGTGTGTGTGTGTATGTGTGTGTGTGTTGTGTGTGTGTGTGTGTGTGTGTGTGTGTGTGTGTGTGTGGTGTGTGTGTGTGTGTGTGATACATGCATGGACAACAAGGCAGCCAAGCATGCGCTCGTGTCTACGTACGCATGTCCTGTCTGGCGTTCAATTCTCAATAAATCTTGTTCTTATCTTTGAAGAAAACAAACGGTTTGTGAAACCTACACAAACACGCTGCAGTGAGAGGCAGCATAGACGTACACAAAGAAAGAGCGAAGATGGGAGGGAGAGTATACAAATGAATAAACTGACAGTGACAACAACGTCGGCTGAATCCTGACAGGTGGACTGAACCCTTCACTGCCCCTGAATTGACCTGACGTTCTTCTCCCAGGTACAACTGGCCACAACCCTGGCTCTGGCAGATATAGTCCACACATCTCACCCTGAAACCCTATCGCTCTTAACAGTGGTCATATAGGGGGCTCTGGCAGATATGGTCCACACATCTCACACTGAAACGCCATCGCTCTTAACAGTGGTCATATAGGGGGGTCCTTGACATCAAAACAGCCAAACCCATTAGCCCAAAATAAAGTGTGCAAATTTGGAGAGAAAAAAAAAAAAAAAGTTTTGCAAATTGTAAGATCTTCGGTACCCAGTTTCAGGCCAGACTCGAACTTTCCAAGCGTGAACCCTTTCCATACTAGAATCATTAACCTTAATTGATTGCAGTCGGCCACTGGGCTAGTGCCAACGACACTGGCGGTTTGTTCGTGGGGGTCCTGCGCATGCCAGTATTCCCTGAGACAGCTCGCAGCCCATGCTGTGTGTGTAGACACTGGCTCAAGGGTCAGCCATCCTCTACTGCTGCGGCAGATGTCACTTCCTTAACCAGTGAAGAACAAGTCAGCTCAGCTCCCTCACACTGTGGTACTCTTTATCAATGAAGGTTTTTAATCAGGTTTTGATGTATGTGTATGTGGTTAGGGTACTGTCAGGATTGTGGTTCAGTTTCGGGTTATGTTAGGTTCCGTAGGTTAGCACTGGTGTTGCATGCCAGATCAGGCGCACGCGCGCACGCACGCACACACGCACGCGCGCGCACACACACACACACACATGCACACACCAAAAGTAAGTTCCTGGGATTTGTAAAAATCCTTTTTAAACCAATCACCATTAAAAGAAAGAAACCAAACTTTTGTATACATGTGCAATATCATGACTAAAACACCTCATACAAGCATAATTAGAACGATCGACAATGATCTGGTTTTCTGTTTTCTTTTAATTTCTAACAACTTTTTTTTTAGACACCTAACTGTGAAGCATGATGGGTTCTTTTTTTTCTTTTTTTTAATCTGATGGGTTATTCTAAGAAATATTTCTGATGTAAAAATGTGATTAGGATCTATGACTGGAAAAAGTGAGTCTCTGAAAAAGCAGCAATGTGTTTTATATCAATTTCTTTTTTAATCTATTCACTTTTGTGACAGTACGTGGACTGATTTTGCTCTCTATGCAATTACACACACACACACACACACACACACACACACACACACACACACACACTCACACACACACACACACACACACACACACACACACACACACACACAAAGGAGATGAGCTGGCACATGAAACCATGCTTCAATCATTCTCCACTTTGTAATCACCTGCGCCACAAACCTTATGTTCCGGTATCTAACAGATACACACTGATATCACTTGCAACACAGCACCGCTGTCATCATCCCTGGCTGCAATAGCAACCTGATCGCTTTTTCCAGACAATCAGCAAAAGGCACAATAGAAAAATAAAACGACAAAGCCACAAAGAAGTAAGTAATCAAAAACTGCATGGCAAAAAAACATAAACACTGATGAAAAGGAAATCCTTGAGCTTTTTGCCTCAGGATCCAAATGGATACACAACTAGCTCAAATCACATGTGACACATCCCCCCTGGAAGCACAGGCAGTGAGCCATCATCCATTGTGACGACCCACTACAGCCCCACCTCAGATCGCACCATAACCTTGGCAGGGTAAAGGTGTAAAGTGCTTAAGGCCTAGCCGACCACAAAGGGCCCTTTCCTGGCTGTCACCACATTCAACTTCATGTCAACTCACTGGGTATTAAAAAGCAAAACAAAACAAAACAAAAAAATTCACACAACCCTGTAATATACACCTTTGAAAAACGCGCCGGAACCTTCGTTAAAAATCTTTCTTCCATAAAATCGTAAATCAGATGAAAAATGTTAATCTCTTTCAGAATTTCAAAGCTCACGTCAGGTGGGACATCTCTGAACAAGGTTGTCATGGAGTCTGCTGTAAAATGCTTGTGTCTCACATCATGCAAATCCCAACACTCTACAAGAACATGTTTCGCTGTGAGTGGTACATGACATGGAATGCACCCCGGAGCTTCTTCATCTGTTAAAAGATAAGAATCTAAGCAAACTATTCAAGAGAACCAGCTCCACATCTTCAGGTTTTCAAAAGGCAGAATGCAGCTGTACGTGATGGTGAGGCATTCCTCCTCATTTTGAGCATGCGCAGTATTTATTTCATTGCTGTACAGTGTTGGCACCACTGTCTGTGGATCCTCCATAGCAGAATTCCAGACCGTCGGCACCGTCTCCTGAATGGAAAATGAGACCTGTACGACTTGTGAGTTAAGACATGTCTGTCTTCTCCAATGGATTCTTTCCTGAACTGAAACAGGCGTATTCGGCACATCTCGACTCCAAGTGACTTTCAGATTCAGCCCTAGAATAATTTGAGCTGGTGAGTGTCATGGAGAATGACGTTCAGCTCCTTCCTGTTCAGCTTTCTCCACAGCTCAATCTCTTACAGACAGCCGATGTACACTGCTACTCTGACCTGCTCTCCACAGCAAACCAATTTCTCTTAACAAGTGTTGCTAGAAACATGCCAGTCTGAAAAAAAAAAACCCAGGTTCAATGGAAAGCCTCACGCTGTCTTGGTATGTTTAAAAAATAAAAAAGAATAAAATAAAGAAAAAAAGAAAAGAAATCCTTGGGGGAAGGGTATCTCTTTCTGATGTCCACGTCCACCTGCCTCATGAGGTGTAGCTGGAAGGAAGCGCTGAGGAGTGCCTGACTGCTCAGATGGCCACACACCTGTCCTTCCAGTGCCAGCCCATTGCCTGGCCTGGCCCCCTGGCACCGCCACACCTACGCTCTGAAGCACCCCTCTTTCCCTCCCCCACCCCCCACCACCCACCTTCCTGCCCGCCCACAACTCTCTCCAACATTCACAGACAGGGAGCTAAATTTCTTCTTCTTTTTTTTTTTTTCTCCCTTACACTGTTCCCTGCTGAGTCCTGGCCCTGGGTGACAATGTCCCCTTGCTCCGGCTTCACCAACTGACAACAAACACTGACAGCAGCAGATTCTTCACGCTGCTCTGCTGTGTTGTGCTGTGCTCTGCTGCGCTGTGCTGTGGCAGAGTCACACTGGAGTCAGGCAGTCAGTCAGTCAGCACAGGAGAGAGAGGAGACTGGAGAAAGGTCACACAGCGCGATCCGTCAATAGCAAAGGACCTCGTGTGGCAGGCACAGGCACACACGCACACGCACACACACACATGACACACACGAACACACACACACACACATGCGCGCACACACACACAACACTCACACACACATACACTCACACACAGTGCCTCCCCAGTACCCCGCCCCCCCACCCCACCCACCGCAACCCCCACCCACCCAGCAGGCAGCCACGGCACCAGACCTCAAGCCAGCCCCCAACACCTGAGGAAGGTTTCCAGGACGAAGGAAGGAAGGAAGGCCAGGACGGGGGGGGGGGGGGGGGGGGAGGAAGGAGGGGAGGCGAGGACACGGCTGCAATGATGTCACAATGATGTCATTCAGGCGCTCTCCTCACTGGAGGAGGAGGGAAGGGTGTCATCCCGTGCCACACCACCACCACCACCACCAGCGGCAGCTACCACCAGCGCCTGGCACGACGGAGACGGTCGTTTCCAAGTGGAAGTGCGGGGAGCGACGAGCGACATGAGACAGACAGACAGACAGACAGACTGGCAGGCAGGCAGGCAGGCAGACAGACAAGCTGACAGGCACGCGTCGTTTCTCTGGGACTCGCAGAAAAGCAGAGTGACGGACGGAGGGACGGAGGGACGGACGGAGGGACGGACGGACGGGTTGAACGGCTCCAAACCTACTGGCCCACTTTCCCCGCTCTCCTCTCTGCCGGTGCTCTCACTTCGACGTCTCCCCACCCCGCCCCCTCTCCCCAAGAACGGGACACCCCGGTCAAATCTCTCCGTCCTCTTTCTTGCTCTTCCTCCTCCTCCTCCTCCTCTTCTCCGTCTCCAGTAGCAGCAGAGAGATGGGAGATGTTTCTACCTCCCAGTTCTCTGAGTAGCACCAACAAGTCAAGTGTTACGCGCTGTAGAGGAAAGGAGGAGGGGGGAGGGGGGGGGGGGGAAGAGAGAGAGGGGATGAAACGGAAAGCACGAGGGGAAGTAGGGAGGGGCGGGGGGGGGGGGGGGGGAAGGGAGGGGCGGGGGACGGTTGAGGAGGGAAGGGTGCGGCGCTAATAGTACGGATTCTAAAGGACTGAGAAGATGGTTATTTCAGGAAGGTTGTGCTAAAGACAAATTAGACGTAATTTTAAAACAGCTATGTTCAAAGAGTGACAGTTCATATCAACTAATAGAGGAGGGAGGGAGGGGGGGGGGGGGGGGGGGGGGGGGGGAAGGCGTGGTCTCCGACCGAGGCCGGCTCCATGGGTTTGCTTAGGTTCTGCTGGGGTATGAGTTCAACATCCCGGATAGGTCTAGGAGAAGGGGGCTGGGGGGGGGGGGGGGGGGGGGGGGGGGGGGGGGAGGGGGGCGGCGTCGAGGGTCAGGACGAGGGGAGGGGGGGGGGAGGACGTAGGAAGATCTCGCCTCGTTCCCCCCCCCCCCCCCCCGTCCCCGACGCTGAACCTGTACCCGCAAGATAATTACATGGTGTCTTTCCACAAGTTTTTTTTTTAAAACATGCCGGAGAAGATCTATCCCTGTTTAAACAGAAAATAAAAAGGTGAAGGGGTTGTGAGGTGGGGGTGGGGGTGGGTGGGGAGGAGCAGGGTGAGGAGTGGGCACCTAGGACCCGACCAATCCCTACCTCTCGCCCCCCCCCCCCCCCCCCCTCCCTCCTGCCTTACAGTATAGCTTTGACACAGGCACACGTGCGATCTGGTGTTGGTAAAAAAAACAAACATATATATACATATATATATATATATATATATTATATATATATATATATATTGTCCGTTTCCCTCTTCACACACACACATGGAGCAGCAAGCATGCCAGAGTCAGCTGGATGAAGTCTCTCCTAGGTCATCGCTGAAGTGAAAGCAAGCTAAGGTTTTACACTGTCCGCGACAGCACCAATCAATAAAGTCAAGACAAAAGGGCGAGAGGGGGAGGGGAGGGGGGTGGGGGGGTAGGGGGGAGGGGGCGGCTAAACTAGGCCTCTGCTCTGCCCGATTCTTTCTGTGGCTGCTGTTATCGCAGACATTTTTTTTTTCTTTTTTTTTTTTTTTCTTCTTTTCTTGTTTTTTTGTTGTTGTTGTTGTTGTTGAGCAGTTTATCCAGCTAAGCGAGGATTCCAGCTAAGCGAGGATTTGTTTAGAATGGCACTTCAAAAGCCAGGGAGGAGGGAATGGGAGAGGGAGGGGGGCGCAAAAAGACACTTTCTCTAACACCCTCCCACTCCCCCCCCTCCCCCCCCCCCAATCCCCCTCCGATTTTTCCTGGGTGGAGGTGTGGGTGAGGCTGAGGACGACGCCTCCCCTCGCACCCCTCCCCCCCCCCCTCCACCACACACCATCCAGGTTCTTACGCTAATGTATACTTAACGATACGGGCGCCATGAAGAGAGAGAGAGAGAGAGAGAGAGAGAGAGAGAGAGAGAGAGAGAGAGAGACAGACAGACAGACAGACAGATAAAGAGAGGGCGAGTTTTTTTTGTTTGTTTGTTTCATTTGTTTGTTTACTTTGACTTTGTTCGTTTCAGCTTTTCTTTGTTCTGTTCACCACAGCAACACTGGTTCACTCAATACAGTTCATCCTTCGCACACGTTTTTTACCGACTTGGCTGATTTGACTGGGGGGACAAAGAGGGCCAAGTGGCGGCAAACGGAACGACACGTCACGTGACATACCACGTGCACCCTGAAGCGAGGGGACCCTAAACCGCCATGGTTGTGTGTGTGTGTGTGTGTGTGTGTGTGTGTGTGTGTGTGTGAAGGGGGGGGGGGGGGGGGGGGAGGGGGAGATACGAAGGCCAGACCAGCCCAACACCGGGGGCACACAAAACAGTCCACGTAGACTCTGGAAGAAGAGGCAGCAGCAGCAGCAGCAGCAGCAGCAGCAACAACAACAACAACAGCAGCAGCAGCAGCAGCAGTAGCAGTAGCAGCAGCAGTAGCAGCTGCAGCAGCAGCAGCAGCAGCAGCAGCTGCAGCAGCAGTAGCAGCAGCAGCAGCAGCAGCGAACAACCTTCCTGCCATACCCCAGTTTGCGGGGGAGGGAAGCTGATCCCACGGTTGCACAATCGATCACTTTGGCCAGTATTGATCGATAGCGCACTTTCCTCCTGACTGACCCCCCCCCCCACCCATCCCTCTCCTCCCCCCCCCCCACACCACCACCACCAACCTACACCTTGCCCTTCCTACCTCCCCCCCCCCCCCAATCCCTTTCTTGCACTTCCCTCCTTCCTCCGGTGAAACATTTCCGCTAACCTTTCCCCCTCACCCCCTTTTCCACCCCCCCTCCACCCCCCACCCCTCACACATCTCCACCCGGTCCTTCTGTCCTTCGTTGGTTTTTTTTTTTCCCGGAAAGATTTTTTTTCCCCGCAATCCCCCCCCCCTTCCCCTCCCCTGCCCCTACCCTCTCCCCTCCCCCTGCCCCCCCCCCCCCCTCCCACCCCATTCCTTCGACCCCGTTCTCTCCTGGCCCAAGAACACCACAACGGGTAGGATAATAAAACAGATTTTTGACCGCAGATCCTCCAAGTCAAAATGAATAATAAATGTCTTTGAGGATTCTCTGAAGATTTTTCTAAAAAAAAAACAAAAAACAAAAAAAAAAAAAAAACGAATATCGACAACGTTTCGGTCATAGACCGTCTTCAGGAGTTGTGACATTAAAAGAAAAACAAATAAATACGTATAGGAAATGACGTATGAAAACAGATATATATATATATATATATCCCGGAAAGATTTTTTTTCCCCGCAATCCCCCCCCCCCCCCCCCCCTGCCCTCCCCCTGCCCCTACCCTCTCTTTAAAAATACCTTTAGCAAATGTTGCTCCCCAAGGGGTCGAGCTCTTTCAGATTTTTAAAGGACGTTTTAATACTGTCTATATATATATATATATATATATATATATATATACGTAAACGGACGATGACGTGCTTAAAGGTGTGTGTGTGTGTGTGTGTGTGTGTGTGTGTGTGTGTGTAACGGGAAAAAGGAAAATTCAGTGTCCAATCCGAGTTCACCTCGAGGAAAAAGACAGGCAGACAGAGGGAAAAGACAAACAGAACCAGAGATAGAGAAAAAGAGAGAGGGGTAGAGGAGTCTTACATTTGGAAGGGGGCGCTTGAGAGTGTGTAAAAGATAGCCTGTGTAAAAGAAAGTGAGAGAGTGGTAGATGAGGAGTCTTACTCTTGGATGGGGGCACCTGAGGGTGTGTATAAGGGGGGAAAAAATATATATCCACCTGGTATGACCGATTGGTCTAGGGTCCACCTGGTATGACTGATTGGTCTGTGGTCCACCTGGTATGACTGATTCTATGGTCCACCTGGTATGATTGATTGGTCTAGTGAAAAATCTGTCATCGTTCATTGCTTTCGCTTATTTGGAGAAATCTGGGTTATATTTGAAATAAGTAAATGAATGAATGAATGAACAAAAACAAAACACACTAATCTTAACCTTTGATGGAAAAGAAAACCTATCTTCCTGACAAACATCACCGTCATTGTCACGCTTCATCATCATCATCATCATCATCATCATCATCGTCATCATCATTGTCGTCATCATCATCATCATCATCGTCATCATCATCATCATCGTCATCATCATCATCATCATCGTCGTCATCATCATCATCATCGTCATCATCATCATTATCATCGTCTCTCCCCCCCCCCCTCTCTCTTCTCTCTCTCAAGCAGTGACCTGTTTTCTCTTTAACGGTGTATTATGACAAGACTTTTATTTTGCACTCTTTAAAAGTTTTACCTCTTCAGTTTTGAAGATATAGCCTTAAGCTGAAAGTCTGCGCGCGCGCGCGTGTGGTGTGTGTGTGTGCGCGTGCGTGTGCGTGCGTGCGTGTGTACGTACGTGCGTGCATGCGTGCATGCGTGTGTGTGAATCTCTCTCTTGTAAGACAGTCTCCGACAAAACAACCCTAAAACCATGATAATCAAAACCTGAATACATGGAGAATGCCTTAAAAAAATCAACTGAAGGGGACATCATACCATTCCCCTGAGTGAGCCAAGCATTCCCCCCCCCCCCCCCCCCCCCCCCCTTGTGATGAAGGAAGGACTACACCAGACGGAATATTTCTCCCATGACTCCAAAGACAACATCCCTCCGTAAAACGTCATACTGCTGCCAATTTTGATTTTTTTTGTTTTGTTTTTTGTTTTTTTTTTTTTTTTTTGGGGGGGGGGGGGGGAGGGGGGGGGGGGGGGGGCCATCTGTGCCAACTGACGCGTAATTGTAAGTCAATCTATATTTAATTTCTCCGCGGCCCGTCATGGACTAAACTGCACAATGCTGGAACTCCAAGAGCTCAGGGGTGGTAGCTTTTTAATGATTCTAAATTCAGTTTAAGGATCACAACCGTTATTTATCAAATTAAGTCTACAGTGGGTTTTTTTTAATGGCCAGCTTAAACAGACCTTTGATTAGAAAAAAAAGAGCAAGTTTATCAAAACTGTATACCAACCCGATCAGCCCAAACTGTAAAACACTACCATTTTAATAGCATCTGGGAGCCGGGACGAGTCCAGTCGACGTGCGACATATTCTTCACCTTGACTGATCAGGCAAGCCGGCCAAGCGGGCTGCCGCCGAATGCCTGTTCACCTCTGTGTCCGACAGTGGGAACAGCTTCAACATCATTCCTTCCTTTCCATTTGTTTGTCTCAGAAGAGAAATAAACGGGTAACAAGTCGTTGTCAACAGTTTAAGAAATTTTGACGAAAGCGAAAAAAAAAAAAATTTTTTAGAACGATGCAATCATAAAGATTCCATCACGACGGAGTTCAGATCACCCTCGGGGCTCCTTTTCTGTAATCTGGAGGTAACAGTATTCAATCAGATTTCTTTACAGGATTGATACACACCGGGGCATAGACTAGGCGGTGAACAAGACCAAGGGCTTTTCGTTTTTGTGGCGACGATTCAATTTTTGGAGTAGATGTGACGTTA
>CM065742.1:42271892-42311892 GCA_033310375.1 Conus canariensis
AACAACATATGATCCACCCAAAGGACAAACTCCATTTGCTTTACAGTTCTAAAAAAACCATTCTCATCCTGAGGTTCTGAGCACGCTTGTGCTATTGTTAGCTTCTCTTCCTATTAAAAAACCTGTACCAAACGAATGCATCTGTACACCTGCTTAGCTGACTGTGTGTGATACCAGCACACATCCTGCTGTCTCCTCCCACTTTCAGCACCCTATGGCGCCAGGCCTGGCCTCAATGCACTGAGATCTACATACTGAATTAACTTCTAAGACAAACTTGGTTTAGTGACTAGTCATGCCATTGCTGCAGACACCAAGATCAGTATATTTCATTTCAAGAGATTTGAACCAGACATACCCAGGACCTCAAACAAAAATGGGTTTTGCAGTTGTTATTGGTTTGTCTTTAAGCAGAAAATATCAGTTTCATTTTGGCTACTGAAATGAATTCTTTTTCAGTTTTGCTCCACCTTTCCTACTTCATGCTGCTAACTCTTCCCTCTCTCCCCCACCCACCATGCTACAGCATCATGCACACGCACCTTCATCATCAGTAGTCGCGCTAGGAATTTTGAAAACCAGTCCCAACACTGAATACCCTTATGCACTGTAAGTGTAACTCAACAACCAGTATCAGACCCTGTCCCAGAAAAACAAAAACCGGTGACAACACATGACATACAGTTCAATAGGGCTCCAGGACAGACTTACATTTGATCTCATGCTAGATCTACTACAGGTGACTGGAGAGTTAAACCTTGCACATTTCCTACACCCTCAGACTCAAGAGCCTCCTTTTGTTTGTCTGCTGATGAGGAGGGTATTGATTTTTGTTGTCCCCCCCCCCCCCCCCCCCCCATGGTAGCAAGCCCAGATCTAAGACTAGGAAAGAATAATGGATGGCTGACTGAAGTGCGGTAGCCCAGTTTTAGAGAATGCTGAGCATACGTCTTTGAGCCAGCATCAGAACCAAAAGAGTATGACTCTGGCGTAATGTGATATAACATACTGATTTGAAAATGACCACGCAACACAAAATGGATGGACTGGAAATGTATGATTTGACCATGATGCACATACTGCTTGAAAATGAATGTAGAGACTTGTTTCTTCTGATAAAACCTCTGTTCTTATTTATGAGCCAGTTCCAGCAACATAAAATCCAGACCTAGAGGCCAGCAGCTAAATTAAAAAAAACAAAAAACAGCTACATTTTTTTTTTTTTAATCACTTTTCTGTTGTTAAAAAAACATGATTTCACCAGCAGTTACTGGTTGACGCAATCTCTGATCAAACATGTATATATGAAGATGTCTGTATGTGTGCATGTTTATACCTTCTTCAACAACTATTCATGTCAGTGTTTTCAGGCAGATGCATGTGTCACTGTGTGTGGATGCATGTGCATACTGTGTGCACATGGATGAAACTTCTCTCTTAGTGTATGTGTCTGTGCATATATGCATGTTGCACATGGATGAAACTTCTCTCTTAGTGTATGTGTCTGTGCATATATGTATGTGTGTGTGCCTGCGTGAGTGTTTTGACACATCTGTTGAGTCAGTGAGTATCCTGTCAAACTGTCTCTTTCCCCTCCCCTCACACATTCTCACGACATGCATTTGTCCATATTCTCACCATGTTTGTATGCATAGTCACGGATGCGCGTCTGAGCCTTTATGTTGTACATGCACGTTGTGTGTGTGTGTGTGTGTGTGTGTGTGCGTGTGCGTGTTGTGTGTGTGTGTTCATTGAGAAACAACTGATGCCATGATACTATAATAATAATTATAATAAAATCATATCAGCGACAAATCTGTTAAATGGTATTGTATGCACAGTCCTTAGTGTTTTGAAAACTTCGCAGGACTTGGTGCTAGAAAAGGAGATCGCAATGGAGGAACGCACAATCACCGATTTCTGGGAATCCCAACCTCCCGATCATCAAATAGGCTATAATTTTTATGCGAAATTAGTCTATGGTCTAACTCCTCATAAGGTTTTTGTTTTGTTTTTGTCTTTGTGATTAGCTTACAATTTCTGGTAAGGTACGATGAGGCAATACTGAGTGAAAAGTAAATTAGTCTAACATTTAACGCCTTACTCTGTTTAAAAAGTATTGTTGAATTTGTCATGCGCAGAAGACCATCGTAACACCCCTATAATTACGTCTATTGGACTAGTCCACTCAACGCCATTATGGTTTTCCAAACGGCAATGCCGTAAACTGCAAGCACACTCAGCTGACAGCTACCACACGAGAAAAAAAAAAAATACATAGAGAAAACTGGGGCGGGCTAATGGAGGGCATTCACAGATCACATAAAAGTTTAACTTTATAAATGATCTAAGCAAGAAACATTCAGTTTGAGACGCTGACCGTTGCGAAGGCGGCTCCAACCACAAAACGCGACAAAAATGTGGGAACCCCTTCAACTGAGAGGTGTTTCCCCGCTGTGCAGTTTGTTCCCCTCATTTTCAAAACTAAATACACCAGATATTCCAACAAAATATTGTAAGAAGTACAACCGACCATTCCGGCATGTGTACAAAAATCATTTAAAACAACCAATAATCAAATTATCATAAAAGATTACTCACGCTTCTGAGGCGAACTCTGGGTAGGTTTTCGACGTGGCATGACTAGAATTTACTCGTTTAACAGCACTGCTCCACACTTCGCCCTCTTACAGGGTATTGCTGAATCCTTTGGCTATCATAATATCCATTAATGTTCACCAGAGACACTGTAACAAGTGCAAAACTGCTATATTTGCGCTTCATCAAGGGGGATCCTCAAACATGGGGAATCTCTCCGCTAAGCAAACGATTTATGACGTCATTCCGTCACGCCGATTGAACGAAAACGAGGTCGACGGATATCCCGGCAGACACCGAAGGCGAGGTGAAAGGGCAAATGATCGAGAAAACGAGAAAGAGTCGAAGCAGACGGACGTGGCTTTGAAATTGGCCCGAAGAGCTTGTAAAGTCAGCCTCAAGCCAGCTGGCGCCATGCACGACCTTAAACATCTCAAATCATATGGGATCGAGTTTGAATTTGTTGAAATAACATCAGCCAGATGGCGCCGCTGCAGACAAGCATGAAGAAGGAAAGGATTTACCTCTGACTGTATCCGTGGATTTACCGTAGGCAGACGGACATGCATGGTAACTTTTTATCATGACCCTACGCAACAAGTTAAATTAATCAATAAGTCTGCTGCTAAGTCAGTTCGTAATCAATGTCGGACGGTCAATAATCATTCTGATATTACCCAACACGAAGGTAGCAATTCCTCCTTTAAAAGGAAAGAAAAGAAAAGAAATGCACCAGTAGGCGTATCAACTAGGCATATATATCTCTGTTAACCTCACTGGCAAAAAGTTGAGAAAATAGTCATACACATCGATTAAACGGACAGATCAACGGACAGACAGGCAGATGGAGCTGAATCACTAAGTAATGAAATTCGATGCGGTACCAGCTACAACATAACTGCCGGTTTTGTTTCAAGAGCCGTAGAAGGGTGGACAACTGACTTAGGTCTTCTGCAAGCCAAAGCAAGTTCATGTATGTGTGTGTGTGTGTGTGTGTGTGTGTGTGTGTGTGTGTGTGTGTGTGTGTGTGCGTGCGTGCGTGCTCGTGCGTGCGTGTGTGTGAGGGGGGAGGAGGGAGGGTGTGCGAGTGTGTTTCCGTAGGAGGGGAGAGGAAGGGTGTTGGCTCTGTGTATTGGCCCCGACAGTTTTTGACAGCGACCGGTCGCGATGACGTGTAGCCAGACCAGCGAATGCACAAGAGATCCGGGTACAAGTACGGTATGTATTTTTCTTTCTTTCTTTCTTATCTTTCTTTCTTTCTTTTTTCTTTCAGACACCTATCAAGACACAGATAAAACTAAACAACCTGCCGGGGGAGGGAGGGGGAAGGGGGGGGGGGGGGGGGAACAAGAACACTGTCATGCTCTTCAATCATGTCCAAACAAACAAAATCTTCCTTTGACGTGAACATGGCACAGGCAAGCAAGCATATTATAAAGAGAGAGAGGGAGAGAGATATGGGGGAGGGGGTCGTCATTGAAGAGACGACGAAGAGATGAGAGAAAGCTGAGACACAGCAAAGTAAAAGAGAGGGGGAGGGGGGGGGAGCCGGGAAGGAGGAAAGGAGTGGTAGGCGAAGGGAAAAAAAAAAAGCAATGAGACGGAGACAGGAAAAGAGATGGACAGAGAGAGAGAGAAGGGGGGGGGGGGGGGGGATCCCAGGGGGTAAAAGAGAGAGAGAGAGAGACTGACGGGGAGAGACAAAGACTCAGAGAAAGAAGAGAGATGTGGGGTGGCGAGAGAGAATGGTGACAGAAGAAGAGACAGGACAGTCAAGAAGACAGAGATGTCAACAGTATCCAAAGGGGCGGGGCAATTAATTCTTTTTGTTTGTTTGTTTGTTTGTTGTTTTGTTTTTTGTTATTAAGAGCCTTCAGATACTGACACAAAAAATGTTTTACGTTCGATGAAGACCATTCACAGAGAATGACCCAGCAAACGACCATTTCAAGATCCCCGTCAGTCAACACTAAACAAGATTGTCGAAGATCCGTTCAACGGTTTTCGATTGGCATTGGAATCGGGTACGCCTGCTGCAGATAGCCTGGACCAAAGACACAGAGGGAAGAGGATCAGTGTTGTGCCTGGTTTGCACACATTTCGCCTTTGCCTTTGGCTCACGCAGGTCACTAAAAGCACTTCCGAACGACAGAGCTCTCCATGGCCTGTTGTGCGTCCCATAGAGGCGAGGCGGCGAGAATTCATAGCATACCCTTGCGGCAAGCGGGGCTAGAGAAAGGCGAGAGTTCGCTAGACTGACTAAGGGCTGCCTCACACGCGAGGGGGAATGGCCGACCGTTGTTACCGTCCTGTGATGGGCACACGAAAAGTAGTCACGTTCCCTATTTGGTGCTTACAAAGATCAAAACGCTGGCCCTTCGACAGGGAGAAGAGCTTGCAGAAGTGGTCACATTGTCAGTCGGAATTTTGGTCTTGGGTCCGTTTCTTTACTCCCCTTGCTTCTCATATTCCTCATTGCAAGAATAAGCTGGCTATTTTGCCACGTCTATGACACTCGCCTCAGGCTACGTTCTCGGGTAACCACGCATGCCAGCTTCTTCAGTGTAGTTGGACAATAATCAAGGTCTGCCATCTCTACCTGCATGGACCCATTGCCTGCCTGCGGACCATCACGTGAGTGCTTCAAACTGGACAGTTTGATACAATCAGCTGTTAAATGTGATGTACATTCATCCAGCCTATAAACAGGAAGCAGACACACAGAGCCAGTCAGATCAGCAGGAAGTGGTGAATGCCTTCCTCGGGTCCAACGGAAGTGGTGAATGCCCTCCATGGGCGAAAAGCAGAGGTACTGATCCTGTCCTCTGCACATCTTTGCCTGGACAGAACACCATCACAAAGCTTTAATTAACTGGCCCTGTACGTTCCCCCTGTGAAGAGTTCGCTGGATGCAGGTTGCATTAACTGGCGCCCCCCCCCCCCCCCCCCGCCCCTTTCCTCTCCTACCTTCCCCGCTCATCGCTTCTGACTCTACCAACTGTTTTGTTGTTGTTGTTGTCACGGTCGTTGTTGTTGTTGTTGTTGTTGTTGTTGTTGTTCATGTTTGTGTTATTCTTTTCTCGCGAAAGTGGAAATGAAGGACGGGAGGAAGAGGGGTGGTGGGGGGGAGGGGGGGGGGGGGGGTTACAGAAGCTGCCTGACGATAGCTACCATCATCTCTACAGATGTTGCGTCCGACATTTTTCCTCTCAATGATTCTTGCTCATTATCCCGGCAGCTGCTTCTTCCTGACTCACAGCCAAAGTCACCACGATGTGATGTGGTTTTTATTTTCATAGAAATGATGAGGCAAAATTTCGTACTTTCATAACAGAAAACATTTTTTCCAAAAAAAGAGGCTGCTATTTTGTGCATGCGTGCATGCGTGCGCGTGCGGCGTGCGTGCGTACGTGCGTGCGCGTGTGTGTGTGTGTGTGTGTGTGTGTGTGTGTGTGTGTGTGGGTGCGTGTGATTGCGTATGTGCGCGCAGGCGCGCGCGCGCGCGTGTGTTTCTGTTTCTGTTTCTGTGTGTAACACGGGGAGCATTTTGTACGGGCAACTTCGTGCACCCTGAAAAAAAAAAAAATGACATACGTATTTCACAGAGGGACAAATCAATCTGGCACATGTGAAACTTTCCTGAGCATTACGATGTTAGCATCACTGGGTAACGGAGAGTGTAGGAATATAGAATAAAACCACCAAATGTCTGGAACCATTCACATCGAAGAGACAGACCATGATGAGTAAAGAAACGTCTATCGCCTATGTGCGAACACGGCACCAAGCCTCTATGGAAATAAATGAAGTCAGTTTGTGAAAAGAGATTAACATTTTTAATCTGATATAAGATTTTACAGAAGAAAGACATTTCCAGTGTGCTTTTGGAAGCTGTATTTTAAAGGGTTGCGTGAATGGTGGTTTTTTTTTTTTTTTTTTTTTTTTTTTTTTTAATGACTTGAGAGTTGACTTCGGTGCGGTGACAGTCCCGATATGGCCTTTGGCGGTCGGCTGGGCTGTAAGCAACATTACCTTACCCTAGTCAGAATATCAGAACGACACGTACCGGACAAGACTGAGCGGCACCCCTGGAGACGGACTAACTTTCATGATAGCGATGAGGAGCTGAGGGCCAGGAATGTTCTCACCTGATTGACGTCAGTCAGATAGACACCTCCCGACTTCAAGTCTCCCTCCACTCCTCTGCAGTTCCCCTTTGGCTCGTAGCACCTCGATCCCCACTTGCAATGCTCTGCTTTTCCTGTGGCGAAATGGTCATCCACACTGATGATGTTGCAAAACCTTAAGCCTGGTGATCTGGTGGTACTGTTCCGAACAAAGTGTTCCAAGGTTTGTCTTTGCATTGACTTTGGTTCTCCGTCCAGTTTGAACCTCCCAACGTTCTCTGACTACGGGCATGGCCCGCCACGACTGCTGGCGGCGGATATCACCAGCGTTTTCAAGGTGGGTGCTGAAAATAAAGCTGAGAAATTCAGACCTGTTTCTATACAGATGTCTGTGGCTTGCACATTACTGGAGGATAATATTCACGGTGACCGTTTTTCTAATAGCTAGAACTAAGACGTAGGATATCCTCATCGACAGGTATCACGGATCACATTGCACCCAAGAAAACCAAGAACTCGACATAATGAATGAATTTCAAGATTCCAATGCCGCACAGGACAATGTGAGACAGTAAACAGCTTCCAGTACCCGAAAGCAGTTGCGAGAGATAAGGATTCCAAAACAGAAGTCCTCTCCAGTATAGTCCAAGCATCAAAAGCGCTCTCAACATTCAAGACAATCTGGAACAACAACATCTCTCTTACCTCCGAAGTGAGAATGAAGCGTATATCAACCATTCTCTATGTTTGTGAAATGAGGATTCTGACAACAAATCTACAAAGAAGATTGTAGGTATTTGGAATGAGATGCTACCCCAGAATCCTACGCATCACCTCCAAAGACCATGTCCCTGACGGCCTGAGGAGTGTTCAAACCGTTGAATCGAGGCGGCCACTCAGTTGGCCCCTTAGAAGACCTGCTGACAACGGTCAAGAAACGAAAAATGAACTGGTATGGTGACATCTCTGATCCTCCATCTTTACACACACTGCCTTGCAGGACACTGTATGGTGACATCTCTTACACACACTGCCTTGCAGGGCACTGTATGGTGACATCTCTTACACACACTGCCTTGTAGGCCACTGTATGGTGAAATCTCTGATCCTCCATCCTTACACAACACTGCCTTGCAGGCCACTGTATGGTGACATCTCTTACACACACTGCCTTGCAGGCCACTGTATGGTGACATCTCTGATCCTCCATCCTTACACATACTGCCTTGCAGGCCACTGTATGGTGACATCTCTTATACACACTGCCTTGCAGGGCACTGTATGGTGACATCTCTGATCCTCCATCTTTACACACACTGCCCTGTACGGCACTGTATGGTCACATCTCTGATCCTCCATCTTTACACACACTCCTTGCAGGCCACTGTATGGTGACATCTCTTACACATACTGCCTTGCAGCCACTGTATGGTGACATCTCTGATCCTCCATCCTTACACACACTGCCTTGCAGGCCACTGTATGGTGACATCTCTGATCCTCCATCCTTACACACACTGCCTTGCAGGCCACTGTATGGTGACATCTCTGATCTCCATCCTTACACACACTGCCTTGCAGGCCACTGTATGGTGATGACATCTCTGATCCTCCATCCTTACACACACTGCCTTGCAGGCACTGCATGGTGACAACGACTACTACACACTGCCTTGAGGGCACTGTATGGACATCTCTGATCTTCCATCCTTACACACACTGCCTTGCAGGCCACTGTATGGTGACATCTCTGATCCTCCATCCTTACACAACACTGCCTTGCAGGGCACTGTATGGTGACATCTTACACACACTGCCTTGTAGGCACTGTATGGTGCTCTGACCAATCCTTACACACACTGCCTTGAGGCCACTGTATGGTGACATCTCTGATCATCCATCCTTACAAACACTGCCTTGCAGGGCACTGTATGGTGACATCTCTGTACACACACTCCACAGCCTTGATGGTGCACTTCTATTACACACACTGCCTTGCAGGCACTGTATGGTGACATCTCTGATCATCCATCCTTACACACACTGCCTTGCAGGGCACTGTATGGTGACATCTCTTCGCACACACTTACACATGCCTGCAGGGCACTGTATGGTGACATCTCTTACACACATGCCTTGCAGGGCACTGTATGGTGACATCTTCTCTCTTACACACACTGCCTTGCAGGGCACTGTATGGTGCATCTCTACACACTGCTTGCATGCACAGGACAATGCCTTACACGCCTGGCACTGTATGGTGACATCTCTGATCCTCCAATGTCATTGAATCAACACAACTGCCTTGCAGGGCACTGCATGGTGACATCTCTGATCCTCCATCCTTACGACACACTGCCTTGCAGGCACTGTATGGTGACATCTCTGATCATCCATCCTTACACACACTGCCTTGCAGGCCACTGTATGGTGACATCTCTGATCATCCATCCTTACACACACTGCCTTGGGCCATGATGGGCACTGCGATTCATCCTGACCACTCCATGCTGTGACATCCTCTGCATCTTTACACATACTGCCTTGCAGGGCTCTGTATGGTGACATCTCTGATCCTCCATCTTTACACACACTGCCTTGCAGGGTACTGTATGGTGACATCTCTTACACACACTGCCTTGCAGGCACTGTATGGTGACATCTCTGATCCTCCATCCTTACACACACTGCCTTGCAGGGCACTGTATGGTGACATCTCTTACACACACTGCCTTGCAGGCACTGTATGATGACATCTCTGATCCTCCATCCTTACACACACTGCCTTGCAGGGCACTGTATAGTGACATCTCTGATCCTCCATCCTTACACACACTGCCTTGCAGGCCACTGTATGGTGACATCTCTGATCCTCCATCCTTACACACACTGCCTTGCAGGCCACTGTATGGTGACATCTCTGATCCTCCATTCTTACACACACTGCCTTGCAGGCCACTGTATGGTGACATCTCTGATCCTCCATTCTTACACACACTGCCTTGCAGGGCACTGTACCAGGAAACAGAAGAAGGAACGGGCAGAGAAAGGGTAGGAATGGACAAGCCTGACCTCTGGCGATTCCCAGAGACTGCCAGAGGATAGAAAAGTATGGAGGGGGATTGTCAGTTCCAGTGGTGCCTCAACGACCTAATGGCTATGGGACTGGTAATGAGAGGTGCCTATACAAGGCAAAGAATCCCAGGATGATACCGCATGCCAAGACAGAACAATACAGATGTGCTTTTTGTGTGTGTTTGAACAGCTACTGCAGGTGATCGACTGGAACCAGTACCAGAGGAGCTCGGTCGAGGGTCAGACTATTTCTGTAGGAGCATGCAAGCTTCACACACCCATAGTAGCTGTTTCTTCCTTTAGATAGCATTCTTCAAGAAAGCATTGATGATTGGGAAATAAAATATCACTTTTTTCACGAGAAAAATAAGTCGCTACTGTCCTTCAAAAACTGATAAAATAGAAATAGTTTTGTTCACATTTATTTTCCGGAGAAAAACAGTTGCTCTGCTTCAAGACAACAGCGATAACAATTGCCCAGGAAAACAGGTAGGTCTATTGCCGTATTTTGCTTGAAAACTGAAAAAAAAAAGTTTACTTAGGATAGGTCTGTTGTCATCGATCACTTGAAAAATGACAATTCATTTAAAGGAAACAGTTCTTATGGGTTTATGAAGCTGGTCTGCCCCGGTGTTCTGTAGTAACTGTTTCCCCATGTTTTCCCGACGAAGAATCACACTGATATGTCATTTTCACTTTTGTTACCTCAAAGTGTTGTCTTTCTGGTGCTACAGAGTAGCCCCCACCCCCACCCCCCACCCCCACCCCCTCCTTCCTCCACTCTCTTGAGAATCTTATCCCTGTGGCTGCACACCAAAAATTAATGCGTCAGGCCCTTCACTTAAGGAGTCGAGTATTTACCGACAGGTGCAATTTGACCGTTTTGAGAATTTTTATTGTGTCTGGAAGTTGATTCTCCTCATTTTCTTTTATATGGGCATCAAGGTATAAGGCCAGGTGGTTCAAGCGGGCAGATTACAACCAAAGGAATGGGACTATGTGGAGACTTCCTGCTGGCACAAAGATAAGGTCACGGGTGAGTGCAAAAACCTGAAATGTGACGTCAACCGAAGGGAAGGTCATGTATTTGAAGACTGTTTGTGATGACTTTGGTGGAAATCCCCCAAAAAGAAATGATTGGTGGGGAGTTGTTCTTTCCATCAATGATCAGTTTAACATGAAATGCTGGCTAAAATCTATGGTAGGCCCCAAAACGCTAACATGGATTATACAATACAAAATCCCAATGGTGGCGTGTGGCCTGTCTTATCAACAGTCTGGTGGATGTGGACCGGACGTGGAACCGAACGAGTGTAACAAACAACTGCAACAACATCCTTTTCCCCAGGAAAACCCTAGTGATTACTTTCAAGAAACAGATCATTGACAATTATGTGTCATCATTGTTTTCTTGAAGGAGACTGATTGTAACTCGTTATCTTCGAGGAAACAGCTTTTATGAGTGTCTAAAACAATAGCCTGCTCCAGTGTCACAAGGCACGATCCGGCTTTGATCGGTCAAAGGCGTAGGCCTGTAGGTATGTGTAGGGCAGCTGCTGCATATGTACACACACACACAGTGTGTGTGTGTGTGTGTGTGTGTGTGTGTGTGTGTGTGTGTGTGTGTGTGTGTGTCGCTGTGTGTGTGTGTGTGTGTGTCTGTGTATGTGTGTGTGTGTGTGTGTCACTGTGTGGTGTGTGTGTGTGTGTGTGTGTGTGTGTGTGTGTGTGTGTGTAGTGAACAGTGTGAACCAGCACGGCCGGTACGGGATGGGCCGGGGGAGGAAAGGGGAAGGGGGGGGGGGGGGGGGAGGGGGGGATGCACGGGACAGCCTGAGGGCAAACAGCGGGGAGTGCTTCGCCAGCTGGACTGGCTTGACACTGCGACCCTCAGTGAGTCATAGTGCAGTGCAGTGTAGGTCGGAGAGAAAGAGAGAGAGAGAGAGAGAGAGAGAGAGAGAGAGAGAGAGAGAGAGAGAGAGAGAGAGAGAGAGCTGTGAACAACAACAACAACAACAACAACACACACACACACACACACACACACACACACACACACACACACACACACACGCACGCGCGCGCGCGCGCGCATACTGACGACACACACATGATTGCGCACTCATACACACACGCAGAGAGAGAGAGAGAGAGAGATGTGAACGACACCAACAATAACCACACACACACACACACACACACACACACACTGACGACACAGGTACGCTCCTCTCCTCCTCCTCAACCCCCCCCCCCCCCCCCAAACACACAGATAGAAAGAGAGAGAGATGGGAGCGGAAAGTTTTGAGGAGAGCGGAAGAAGAGAGCGGTTGCGGGTAGGCCGGTGTCGCGTGAAATCTGGGAACGTGATATCTTGGAAGGCTTCCCAGATATCACAGATTTTTTGGGGAACGCGTTCCCAAAATGTACTGTGATATCTGGGAAAGCCCGTGATATCTCGAACGTGGTCTTCCAGAGCTCAGAAGGGCAGAAAGAAGACGAAAAAGAATGGATTTTCGAGATGAGGTAGGAAACAATTTATTTAGGTGCAGTTGAGATCTTTGGCCTTCTTGTCACTTTTTTTTCTCGCACGCGTTCCCAGATTTCACGATTGGAAGTTCAGGAAGTCTGGGAACGCGTTCACAGATATCGCGGTAAATCTGGGAACGCGTTCCCAGATATCACGGTTCCCAGATATTATATGTGTCCGGGACACACACACACACAGAGAGAGAGAGAGAGAGAGAGAGAGAGAGAGAGAGAGAGAGAGGAGAGAGAGAGAGAGAGAGAGATGTACCATGTGCCAAAGAACATCCGCGACATGCTCAAGAAGTACTTCAATGGCTTCTCAATGCGGTTCTCTACCAAGGAGTACACAACAGACTGGATCAACTTGGAAGTGGGTATTGCAATGGGCTGTGCAATTTCCCCAATACTGTTCGTGCTGGCAATGGAACTCATCTTGAAAGCAGCAACAAACAACGCGAGACAAACAGACCTTGGCGATGGATACAAGATGCCTCCTCTCAAGGCCTTCATGGATGACACTACAGTGATTTCATCCAGAGAAGACGAGACACGTCATGTGCTGGAGAGGCTGGACGACATAGTTGCCTCATCCAGAATGAAGTTCAAGCCAAAGAAATCACGGAGTCTCTCACTGAGGAAACGAAAAGTGGCCGGATCTGTGGTCTTCAGTGTTGCCAACCAGGCCATTCCAACAGTCACAGAAGAACCAGTCAAGAGCCTTGGAAGATGGTATGATGATACGCTGAAAGACACACAAAGAGCAAAAGAAACCAAGCAGATGGCGGAGGAAGGCTTGGAGACCATTGACCAGTGTGGGCTCCCTGGCAAATACAAGGTCTGGTGTCTGCAGTTCATGCTGATACCAAAGCTGCTATGGCCTCTGATGATATACGACATCTGCACCAGCATAGTGGAGGCAATGGAAGCCAAAATCAACAAGTTCACAAGGAAATGGCTTGGTGTCCCACCCTGTCTGACTGACATAGCGTTGTACTGTCGCCAAGCAAAGCTGAAACTACCCCTGAAATCCATCCTGGAGGAATACAAAGCAGGGAAGATCAGACTTCAAAGCATGCTGGAGGACTCAGGAGACAAGGTGGTAGAAGCAATTAAGCCCCAGCTGAAGACAGGCAGAAAATGGAAAGTTCAAGAGGCGATGGATTCTGCAAAAGAAAGTCTCAAGATCAGAGAAATAACAGGACACACACAGACCAACAGACAGGGACTGGGGGTGACCAAAACTGAATGGTGGTCAAAGGCCAAAGGAAAAGCCAAAAGAGACATGATGATTCAGGAGATGAGAAAAGAAGAAGACCAAAAAAGACTCCAAAAAGCAGTCCAGCAGAGCCAGCAGGGCAATGGACAACGTGGGAGAATGCACTCCAAAGAAGTCTCACTTGGAATGACATTTGGCACATGGCCCCTCTCAGGATCAGCTTCATTCTCAGATCTGCATATGACCTTCTGCCCTCAAATGCAAACCTGGTGAAGTGGGGGAAAACAGACGATCCTGCATGCCCCCTCTGCCATGAAAAACAAACAGTGGAGCATGTCCTAAGCTCATGTAAAGTAGCCCTGGCTCAAGGAAGGTACACATGGAGGCACAACCAAGTGCTCAAAGAAATTGTACAAGTAGTCTGGGCTAGTACCAACACCACAAAAGGGAAAATCAGGACTCCAAAAGCACCCGCAACATTCTTCACGGCAGGAGGCAGCAAATCATGGCCAAGAACAACAGTGCCACTCGAAACATGCAGGCAGAGTCTGCTGGACGGGGCAGATGACTGGGAGTGCACTGCAGACCTCCCAGAATGGAAGAGTCACCCAGAGATCATCAGCAAGAGTGGCATGAGACCAGACATAGTAGTCCACTCTAAGTCAACCAAGCAGCTGATCATGATCGAGCTCACGGTGCCATATGAGAACAGAATGGAGGCAGCTCAAATCTACAAGACTGAAAAGTATGCTGATCTGGCAAACAGCCTGAGGAGAGAAGGCTATCAGGTCAAAGTCCTCACTGCAAAAATTGGAGCTAGGGGGTTTGTAGGAACGTCTGCATACAGCCTCATGAAACAGCTCTCAGTTGCAGGGAAGGAAAAAACCAGAGCCCTGAAAGCAATGGCAGAAGCGGCAGAGAGGTGTTCAAGCTGGATCTGGTCAAGGAGGAACAAAAGTGAACTTCATAAGGCTTAATTTCCCTACAAATATCAGGTGTCCCTGTGGCTCAGTGGTTAAAGCGCGAGTCATTAAGTGGAAAATGAGCATGTCCAGAGGGTCATGGGTTCGAATCCAGCCATGGCTCGTCCCAAGATGGGAAAAAAAGGGGCAGCAGAGGGACATCCGGAGTCATGAACCGGGTGTGGCCCAACCCCCCTAGAGTGTCAGGAGATAAGGGCCGAAACACTTGCTTGAAGGGGGCTTCTCTTCTGAGGACTCTCTGCTGCCACGCTCTCCACGAGTTTCTTTCTACTGTCCGGGAACACACACACACACACAGAGAGAGAGAGAGAGAGAGAGAGAGAGAGAGAGAGAGAGAGAGAGAGATTGTGTCATCAACGTTCGTTTGCAACCTGTAAGTCCAGATCCAGTTGGCCAGTCTAAGCTGGGAGCGAGATTGGCTCAGCGGAAAAGCACCGAGTTCTCTCGCAGTCGTTGAGATGTTGCGACGGAGGGGTTCGAATCCGCTACTGTAGATGATGCATTTTACCGTCAGTCTTACCATGTTGTCATTATGGTTTTGCGTCAGACAGGTCCCAAACACCCACTCTGCTGTGACGGTTGCACCCGTCTGTCGCATCACCTTTAATGGACGTGGATGGTAATAAACCCGGCTGTCACCGACAAGGAAGAACTTTACTCTAAGGGAAGTTATTCACTTCAATGGCACTATCAGCACAAACATTGCTCATGCCCCTTTATACTGTCTTTTCGTTGTGCTTTGGATCAGAATAACACAAGACTAACTCAATTTCCGAAAGGAGCATAAGAAAAGAAAAAAAAAACGCTTTAACGTTAATTTCTTCCAATCAAAATAAGAATGGAGCTTCCAAAATGTAAAAGTAATAGCTTATAGAGTTGAAAATAAAACATTTTGATCGCGCGAGGGGAAACCACTCTTGTGAATATGACAAGATGGCTGCTGACAACCACGAGAAGGACGCAAAGGGTGTCCTTCCAGGGGGAATGGGCGGTGGACCGCTTGGTTTAGGTAATTGGTTTACGAGCACTCCTTGTTTATTTCATTTTAAACGCATGCGCTGATTTCTACGTGCAAAGGCGCCACAGTGTCACGTTCGGTAGAGATTATTCACATGATTCTGAATAGGGTTTATATAATCACTTGGTAAATCAGCGAATGTTAAACCAAACTTATTGAAACTGAGGGCCAGAACAACAATGACATATGAAAAAAAAGTATGCATAAAATGATATACAACATGTGCAATGAAGTAAATGCAAACGCACACACACACACACACACACACACACACACACACACACACACACACGAACAAGACTAGCGAAGAGTTCTTAAAGAGCGTGCTAATAAATAAAAAACTAATGAAGTTATTTATGTTAATTTGATTGATACAGGAATCATCTTCTGGTACACACCACACACACACACACACACCACACACACACACAACCACACATACGTGCGCCGCACGCGCACACACACACACACTCAGACACACATACATCATACACACACATGTACAGGTACACACACACACACACACACACACACACACACACACACACACATGTACAGGTGCACTGACACACCAACACAACACACACACACACACATACACTCATGCGCATGCTCACACACACACATGCACAGTAACCTCTTCATTATTACAACTCTTCTCCACCTGTCCGCCTTTCTCCCTCCCCCCTCATCCCTCTCACCCCTTAACATCCCCAATGTCGGTCCCAACCCCACCCCTAACAATTCTCCTCTGTCCCCTCACGCCACCCCCAAAGTTCTCGTCACAACTGTGAAAAGTATCCATGGCCAACAGGAGTCGGTCCTTGTTCACCTGAGTCTTCCTGCAGGGAAGACTGTCTGTTGGTGCCCTACGCTCACAGCATAGTCATATCCTCACAGAGGTCCCAAATAGGGCACTTTGCATTTATTTTCGGCACTTTTGTCAATGAATCCCAAACATGTGTATCACAATTAATGCATGGAGTACAGAGTACATCACAAAGAAAGGATGTTTAGAAAGAAAATAAGATTTTTGAATTGAACACAGCAATGCACCCTCCCGTTAGGAATGAACCAGTACATGCCATAGTATCGTCTGCTTTTGCACGTGTTCAGTGAGAACTGGGTCAGCACCTCAGTTCGTTGTGCAGACACATATAAAGTCAATGCTGAGATGGGATGTATGTGAGGTATATAAGAGAGAGACACAGAGAGAGCCCACATGCCAGTAAGTACAGTAAACAGCATCTTTCCATGCGAGAGAATTTTGCTGAAAGTGAGCGCCAGCTGGAACTGGCCCTGTGATGGACAACATGCGCCATGTGTGCGGTAGTGGGAGAGAAGCAGGCTACACTCGTCAGGGAGCGTGCATTGCTGTTAGCTTACAGCCAGCTGTGAGCGTAAGGCGCCCACAACTGTGTTTTATACAGCCTATACTTTCTGCAGAGAGTGACTGTGCCTGTACTTTCTGCAGAGAGTCACTATACGTCATAAAGCTTGAAGTTTCTCCTGGGAGTGACTAAATAATACAGTCTGTACTTTCTGCAGGAAATTACTGTGTATTATATGGCCTGTGCTTCTTCAACTTATGTGGAGTTCTAGTGGATAAATCACAGATTTCTATTCACTCGCCTAGGAAACTAGAAAATGGACTCACATCAGTGGATTATGTTTTCCACAATGTAGAATTTCCCCCTCCCCATCTTCACTGAGCCTTCAGTGGTTATCTGGGTTCTGGTCTTTCAAGGGTAAACGTGGTTGTCTGGGTGTTATTTTTTTTTTTCAGGAGAGAGAATAAATTGAAGGTCCTCTGTCAGCATGAACTCAGCCCCCAAGAGAAGATTTTCCCTGGAAGAATTCTTTAAAAAAGAAAAAGAAAAAAAAATGCTACAGACAGATTGGGTTCACATTTGCATTAAGTTGGTTCTTTTCTATCTTAATGTTTAAATGACTTGTTCAGCATGACGTTCATTCATCAGGTTAAGTTTCTGGAAGTGTTGTGGACTAATTATGCATTTTTTCTTAAGAGACCCATAATGATCTCAAAATGACAAGAAGCCACCAGAAGATTCCAGAAATGGCTCCTAGAATGTTCCATGCAATTTGATTGGTTTTACTGTGTCATGGGTCTTGAACTTTCTTAAATGTTTTAATCATTTTTATTTGGCTGTTCTGCATCGTGGTTTTGAACTTTCAAGAAGGTTCCATTTTTCATAGTCTGCATTTCGTCATGATTTCGTAAACTTTCTAGAGTTTTACATGCATTTTGGTTGGCTATGCTATGCCGTATGTCTCAAACTTTCAATTTCATAAAAAGATTTATCAGGGTTGGCTGGGTCAGTGAGTGGGGAATGAATTCTGTTAGAGTCATTGGGCAGGTCTCCACTTTAGGACTGTTGTCACATGAACGATCTGTAAATCTTCTGGGCATTGAAAGTAAAGACTGGAAACATGTTGTCCACCTCCAGTTTTCCGCTGTCTGGATCTGATTCCATGAGAGAGTAGACGCAGCTCTTGTCTTTCACCTTTGTCACTGTTACCTCCGCTGAAGTGTCATCAAAGAACAGGAATATGATTCATCGCAACCCAGCTCATTGGTCTTGATAAACAAACACGTGAACTGAAAAAAAAAGGAGGTAAGGTAATGTTGCTCAAAGCCCAGCCGACAGCAAAGGGCCACATCAGGGCTGTCACTGTGTTGAAGTCATCTTACTAGTCATATTTAAAAAAACAAAAAGATAGAAAAGGACTCATTCACACAACCCTTTAAGATACACTTTCTGAAACTAACAACACACTGGAAATATATTTTGTTAAAAATCTTTCTTCTGTAAAATCTGAGATCAGATGAAAAACTTTAATCTCTTTCAGAAATTCAAAGATCAGGTCAGGTGGGACATCTCTGAACAGGGTTTTCATGGAGTCAGCTGTAAAGTGTTTATGTCTCTCATCATGCAAGTCCCAACACTCTAAAGAGAATATAGTTTCACTGTGAGTGGTACATGACATGGGAAGCACCACAGAGCTTCTTCACCTTTGAAAAGATAAGAATGGGTGGAAAAGGAGTGGCCTGTACGCAAACAGCACAAGATTGTTTCTTCTTTACGGTCGCCTAGGGAACATAGTTTAAAAAAAAAAACTGTTTCAGATTTGGACGGATTTCAAAGAGTTTGTTATCCATCTGCAAGTTCCATGTCAGTGCTTTCTGTTTGACCCACATGGGTTAGATTGCAGTGTCTGTATATTGTGTGTGTGTGTTTCTGCGTGTTCGTGGGTGTGTGTCAATATGCACCCTTGTTTGTAGATGCATGGTACTTATTGCAGTATATATCTTCTTATTGGTTTCATTTATGTTTTCTTTAACCTTTTCTGTATTTGTAAGTGCTTAGGGCTTATGATGCAAGATTAAGCGCCATAAATAATCATTATTATTATTATTGTTATTATTGATTGGGTCATGTGGACCCTGTGTTGCCATCCATCATGTTTGGGTGTGTTGTTCAGGCGACCCTGAGGACAAATCGCTGCGCAGTGTGGAGAAAGAAGTGATGATTCCCATGAAGATGAAGGAGAAGGCCAAGAAGGAGAAGTGCTCGTTGGAGGTGAAAGGTCAGTCCTCCAGTCCTGGTTCGTTGAATGCTGGGGTCAGGGGGTAAGGAAAGACCATCTTCCGCTCTCTCTCTTTTTTTTTCTTTTTTTTTGCGACTTAATTTTGACGTTTGCCAACCGGGAAATTGTGAGTGTTAAAAGGTCATGATTTTTATTTTGTTCATGAGAATAGCAGTTTGTGTGCCATTATTGTTGTTTGGATTTGAAAACTTTAATTTATGCCATTTAGTTAGTATTGATTGAAATCAATCATGATTATCAAGCATGTGCACAGGGTACGTCTAACCAACATTGACTGCCTCTGTTTCACTCTTCATGATTTACTGTTGTCTGAATATTAATAATTATGATTTCCTTTCTTTTGATTCAGTCTGCAATGCTTCAATGAGATCAAAGCAGTGAAATTGGTTATTTCATATTATTCTGTGGACACAGTTTATAAAAGTTATCACGTGTAAATATCAATTATAGCAGATAATTATGGATTTTCATTTAGAAAATTGGTGTCAATACAAAGAAAAAAAAAAAAACGAAAAAAAGAAAAGCGACAGAGCGATGTTTTACTTTATGAGGCTAGTGATCTCCCATATTTACCAGTTAAGTTTGTCGGTTGTTTATTTGGAGACCAGCAACAACTTAAATACCATTAGGGCTGAATGAGAGTTTAAAATGAAAATCTGTACAAATCAAAGTATGTACAAATGAAAATCTGTACAAATCAAACTATGTACAAATCAAACTATCGTGACGAAAAGCCAGAACAAAGTCAGGTTGTCGAACCAAAACGTTTCCATATTGGCCATCAAACATGTTTGTTGTCACCGATCGGCGGGTACTAAACTAGTATGTCCATGTGTTTAAGAGTAGTGAGGGTTCAAGATAGAGAGCGTGTGCGCGTATGCGTGTGTGTGTGTGTGTGTGTGTGTGTGTGTGTGTGTGTGTGTGTGTGTGCGCTCGCGCGTATGTGAGGTTGGGGTTTAGTTAGCTACAGTTAGGTTAAGTTCCTCAGGGTTAGGTAGAAAGATTAGGCTAGGTAGGAGCCTGGGGAAATAGGACATACAATATTCTTTCATTCCAGTCTTCACTTATTGAAGGAATGGAATGGAAGCGGGAGGTTGGTTTCATTCCCGATTGTTACCCTTTTGTTACTTTGGTTCTATGCCAGAGAAGGCGGGGCAGGATATCGGCTGTTGTTGTGTTGTCAAGTCTGTGAGTTGTTGTGGTAAATTGTCGTGTTGTTGCACGAGCAACAACTAGTCCGTTGGTCAGGTGTGTCAGCTCTGCGGAGGGATACACTGCTCTGACCAATCGTTGTTTTGTGTGATGAGTAGAGTTCGCTTGATTCCGACCAGGGCGGAATGCGTTGGGGTAGCTTCACTTCGGTCCCTGGTGTTCGTCGGAGTGGACGTACTCCTTGTAGGTGCGGCGGCAGCGCCGTTAGTTTTTGAAGAGTGACTTCGAGTCATAGTTAGTGCCAGGTCCTCGTCGGGTTTGGGTGCCCTTGGCCTGTGCTGAGTCGGTGTCGTCCTTGTTGGCAGCCACTGTCAGCCAGTTGCAGAACTGGTGTGGTTGATCGTCTGTATGTCCAGTTGTGTCAGCAGGTATCCTGTTCCGTCCTGAGGCTGGGGCCAGATCACCGCAGTTCTACTGTACTGCCGCGTGCCGGCAGGTGAGCGGCGCTTTCCAGTGCCTGTTGTTTCCCCGGGAGAGGGAGACCACCCAGACCGTCTGCCTTCTGTGGGGCAGCTCTCCTCTGGCTACCGGTGCTCTTCCGGGAGTTCTCCGGCACTGGTTCCTCGTCCCTGTTTAGGCGTCCTGTGAGAGGGCGCTGCACCAGGCCTTTTCCACCCTTGGTGTCCGGCGGGGCCTTCAGAGGAGGAGGCGTCCTACGAGCCCCGGACCCGTCGAGAGGGCGTCTGGTGTGTGTGCGTTGGGTGTCGTGCCCATCGCGGGGAGGAGTCAGACTGCGGGAGGCCACGGTCAGCGCCGGGGTGCAGAGTCTTCGGGGAGGGTGTCGGCCCGCGGAGGAGCCACGGACAGCGCCGGGGTGCAGAGTCTTCCGGGGAGGTGTCAGCCTGTGAGGGGCCACGTACAGCGCCGAGGACTGGAGCTTTCCGGGCCGGGATGGGTTGTCCCATGTTTGTGATAGAAGGGGTGTAGCGTTAGGTAGTAGGGTTAGGGGTGTTAGCTACTGCCTCCTTTTAGGACGTAGTGGCCGGCACAGTGTAGGGTACTTGTCGTTGCCTCCCTTAGGGACGCAGCGACCAGTTTGGTAGTGGTCCCGGGTTAAAAGAGAAGGGTGAGTCCTGGGGAGAGGTGTGGGTGGTAGCAGTCGTTAAGAGATTAGAGTCCCTTTGGTAAATCCTTGTCCCTAGTAGTTAGTCACCACGTGTGCGGGCTATCGCTGTGTCCCCAGGTCACAGTGATATACCGCAACTGGTGTTTTAGGTTAGGTTAGGGTCTTCCAGGTCTTTATAGTAGAGTAGGGTGAGTCAGCGGGAATTGGGATACTTGTGTGCAGTTGTGGATGTGCGGGAGTGGTGGCGCCATGGAGTGTGTGTGAAATAAAGAAGCGTGCGTGATTGTAAAACTGTGTTAGTGTGCTGTGTTGTCTGACCTAGTGTGTGATAGGCGTGGGTAGGGGTGGTAGGGTCGTCCGGCTTAGCGACCGTGACACTTTGGTGGAGATGCGGGGTACTTAGGTGGTTCTGGGTAGGTGATAGGTAGCTAGAAGGGAGGTAGGGGGTGTTGTGTCCGGTGTGTACGTTGTGTGAAATGTAAGTGGGTGGTTGGTGGGAGCGTACCAGTACCCTGGGAGGTGGTACGTAGTGTCCCTGTTCACTTCAGGCAGGTTTCCATTGGCATTGGGCAGGGCACTTGTGTTGGTGTGATTGGGTTGGCGCTACCGAGTGAGTGAGGTATGAATGGTCAATAAACATTGAGTGGTTGTTGGAAGTGTGAGTGATTACACCGTACAGTGTAGGTGAGGTGCCGGAGGGTACCAGGTGTCTTTTGTGTCCCTTACATGTGGTATACCCCAGTGAGTAGGTAGAGTGGTACCCAGCCCGTGACTGTGCACGCTGTGTGCTCGGATATCCTGTGGGGATTAAGGGCAGAGTAAGCCCAGGTGACTGTGTGTGGGAAGCACGAGGGTGCGCAGGTTGTGACACTAAGGTGTGCTGGGAGTGCATATGGACTTGTGGGGTGCAAGTGCACTGTGATCGTGTGGGTGCGGCCTGCCAGAGACAGTGAGGCCTGTGACTGTGGGTAACTGGTGCGCATGCACAGTGGACAGTGGACACACGGTGTCACGTGGTTCAGTCCGTGACCAGACAGTGCATTGGTAGTATTGTATGGGTTGGAGCCCATGTGGGTATATGTATGAGGTACACAAGTGTGGGTGGAGTTATGCTTGGTGCGTGACACATTGAGAGTATTGTGTACTTGTGCTGAGTTGCTTCAGGGGCTAGTGCGTAGTCAGGAACCTCCAGTTGCGCTCAGATCGCATACTGTCCGTTGCTAGTTCTGTGGTGGTAGGGGTACCCTATGTCTAAACACACCCGAGCCCATCCGCAGTACGACCCCGATAGTGTCATGGATCCACAGGCCCCTACGGCGGATACCAAACCTAAGGTTAGTGACCAGGGAGCGGGGGTGGATCAAGAACAGGGGACGGGGGCTTATGCAAAGTTTGCCAAGTTGGGAGCGGCGATGGGTTTAGCTGGGGGAGACCTCGCCAAGTTCGTCACAGACTCAGTACGTAATGAGGATGAGAAGACGGCGAGAGAAGCAGAATTGGAGCTCCGGATGGAGGAGAAAGTGAGGCAGAAGATGAGGGATGAAGAGGAGAAAGCTGCTAGGCAGAGGGAGCTAGAGATGCAGCAGAGGAAGATAGAAGAGGAGAAAGCTGATAGACAGAGGGAGCTAGAGATGAAGCAGAAGAAGATCGAAGAGGAGAAAGTGAGGCAGAGGAATCTAGAGATGAGCAGAAGGAAGATAGAAGAGGAGAAAGCTGCTAGGCAGAGGGAACTAGAGGTGAAGCAGAAGAAGATCGAAGATGAGAAAGCAGCGAGACAGATGGAACTGGAACTGCAGAGGAAGAAGATGGAGGAAGAAAGGGCAATAAGGGAAATAGAAGCTCAAGCACGGCAAGCCGAGTTAGATCTCAAGAGACGAAGGGATGAAGCCGAGTTAGAGGCAAGAGAGCGAGAGCTAATCATACAAGAGAGACAGGCCTTAGATGAAGCAGCGCATAGGAAACGCTTGATTGAGGTGGAGGAAACGAAGCATGTCCACCTTGAGCCGTTAGGAGAGAACGACGACGTGGACGCTTTCATCGCCCAATTTGAGCGTGTAGCCCAGATGTGCAAGTGGAGCAAGACCTCATGGCCCACACGTCTGATGTCTCTGCTGAGAGGAAAGGCTAGAGAAGCGGTGATGCGGTTAAGTGCGGATGAGTTAGGCGACTATGATCAGATAAAGAGCGCCCTGTTAAGCCACTTTAGGCTAGATGCTGAGGCCTACCGAGAAAAGTTCAGGAGCATCAAGAAGGACGCTGCTGAGACTTTCGGCCAGATGCTGGGAAGGATGAAGCGGTGGTTTTCCCTCTGGTGTGCGGCAGCGGGCAAGGATGAGAGTGTGGCAGAGGACGTAAAGGATCTGCTGTTCCAGGAACAGTTTTATCAGCTATTGTCTCCAGAGTTCACAACTGAGGTGCGGAAGACATGCCCGAAAACTGTGGAACAACTTGCAACGGAAGCTACTGTTTTGGCAGAGGCCAAAAGACTGGGGAGGAAGGCGAGGCAAGACCGAACAGTTAACCAGCCCAACCTGGGTAATAGGCGCGAAACAGTAGGGAGCCAGCCCACACGAGATCCCAACAGAGTGATGGTGCACTACAGCAGCTGAACAGGAGATCAGAAGGGCCTAGATCGACCATAGTTTGTTTCAACTGCAAGAAGCCAGGCCACATCGCTAGGAAATGCCCTGAGCCCCATTCTGTTGGAGCTGTTCATTGTTGTGACCAGCCCCAAGCTCGAGTAGTCCCTACGTTGTGTCGCCCATGCGCTGAGCAGCGGTACGAGCCTGCGTGCATTGTAGAAGTTAACGGGTCTCCGGCCAATGGATTACGGGACACTGGTGCCGGACACACCGTAGTGGCCAAGTGGTTAGTACCAGCAGATGCGTACACAGGAGAGACAGTCCCAGTAGTGTTGGCTGAATCCAGATGTAGGTCTGTGTTACCTGTGGCGGTAGTAGAGTTGAAGTCACCATTCATCGCGGGGAAGTTGGAGGTTTTGGTCATGAATAGCCCTGTGCAGGAAGTCCTGATCGGAAACTTCGCAAAGAGAGTAGGAGATCCCGGTTGGACACGTGTGCCTGTATACGCAGACCCGGCGCTGGTAGGGGCAGTGCAGACACGCGCGCAGAGAGCCAGGGAGCAGCAAGAACCTGTACCACTGCCCGTCGAGGAATGCTTCTGAACACCTCTACCCAGCAGTTAATTCAGTTGCAGGACCAGGATGAAACCTTGAGGAAGGCTCGGAGTGCGTGTGAAGCAGGGACGCACTTCCACACCAAGTTTGGACGAGTCGAGTACGCTCGGAAGTCTGGTGTACTGGTCCGGCGGTTTGAGGGTCCCAAGGACGTAGCGAGTCAGATCTGCGTCCCAGCTGAACTACGGACCACGGTGATGAAGCTAGCCCACGACGTACCCATGTCTGGTCATTTAGGTACCACCCGAACCAAGGAGCGAGTTGGTCGCCATTTTTATTGGCCAGGCATGCATGCTGACATTCGTCGGTACTGCCAGTCATGCTTCCAGTGTCAGCGTACTGTGGACAAGGGAAGAGTCTCAAGAGTTCCCCTCGTGAAGATGCCACTGATGCGTGAGCCGTTCGAGCGGGTTGGGATGGACATCATTGGTCCCATCGTTCCAGCATCCCAGAATGGGTACAGATACGTGTTGGTGACGGTCGACTTTGCACAAGATATCCGGAAGCAGTCCCTCTTCGCCAGATCACGAGTGAGTCGGTGGCAGAGGCAGCGTTCAACATGTGGACACGAACGGGAGTCCCTGGGTCGGTACTGACTGACAGAGGAACCCAGTTTACTGGTCAGATCATGCAGGAGGTCTACCGACTATTAGCCATTCGGGGTCTGACTACCACACCATACCATGCGCAGTGCAATGGATTGGTGGAACGCTTCAACGGTACTCTGAAGCGGATGCTGCGCAGACTATGTCAGGAGAAACCAGGTGATTGGGATCGGTGGATACCAGCACTGCTGTTTGCGTACCGAGAGGTCCCACAAGAGAGTACCGGTTTTTCGCCTTTTGAGCTGCTATATGGACGCCAGGTGCGCGGGCCGATGCAGATATTGAGAGATCTGTGGTTACAACCGGAAAGGCAAGAGCTCCGTACAGCGGCAGAATACGTCGTCAACTTGAGGAACAAGATAGCTGAGTCATGCGAGCTGGCAAGGGAGAACTTGGCAAGGGCAGCGTATAGGTACAAGCGACATTTTGACTTGAGGGCGAAACCCAGGAAGATAGCTGTGGGGTCCAGAGTACTAGTACTTCGGCCGACCAAGCAGAACAAATTGGAACTGGCATGGAGGGGTCCCTATACAGTACTAGAAAGAGTGGGTGAAGCAGATTACCGCATAGCAGTAGGGGGAAAGACGAAGATTTTCCACGCAAACCTACTAAAGTCATTCATCGAGCGCGCTGCAGATCCAACAGCCTCGGTAGCTGCGGTTGTTGTGCCGGAGGAGCCTGAAGAGGAAACAGTAACTCCCTTGATGAGCAAGGACATTCCTACCATTCCCTTGGAGGCCACAGAAGGCCCTAAAGATGTGGTAGTACTTACTGAAGACCAGCACTTTACTAGGAAGTTGCACGAGTTAGTGGCCGAATTCAAGGAAGTACTGACTGATGTGCCCTCATGCACAAACCTAGAAACGTGCGGCATCAAGTTGACGTCAGACATCCCTATCAGGTCGAAGCCATACCCAGTGCCTTTTGCGCAACGAGAGACGGTTAAGGAGGAGGTCAAAGCCATGATCAGGATGGGTGCGATTGAGCCATCGACGTCGCCATACTGCTCACCCATCGTACTAGTTAAGAAGAAGGATGGGAAGATCAGGTTTTGTGTGGACTTCAGGAGGTTGAATCACATCGTACAGTTCGATGCTGAACCCATGCCGGATATCGAGTACCTGTTCGCCAAGCTTGGAGAGAAGAAGGTGTTCAGTAAGATCGACCTCGCTAAGGGGTATTGGCAGATCCCGATGAGTAGAGAGGACCGCGCGAAGACTGCTTTTGCTACACCGGAAGGACAATTCCAGTGGAAGGTTATGCCATTTGGACTGTGTACTTCAGGGGCAGTGTTCACGCGCATGATGAGAAAGCTATTGCAGCCACTTGGGAGCCCAGATGTCGATAATTTCATTGATGACATCCTGGTGGCCACAATTGATCAGGACAGCCATATTGAGGTTCTCAGGCGTGTGTTCCAGAGACTGAAGGAATGCTCTTTGTCAGCCCGACCTTCAAAGTGTGAGCTGGGAGGAACGGAAATCACCTACTTGGGGCACAGGATAGGTGCAGGGAAGATATGGCCTGAGCAGAATAAAATGATCCGTATTTTGGATGCGCCTAGGCCTGAGACCAAACGACAAGTGCGGGGATTCCTGGGACTAGTGGGGTACTACAGGAAATTTGTGCCCCGGTTTGCTGACATTGCCAAGCCCCTTACTGATCTCACTAAGGGAACAACCAGGCAGGTGAAATGGGACGACGAGTGCGAACGTGCGTTCCAAGCTTTGAAGCAGCATTTCTGCCAACCTCCCGTCTGTAACCTGCCAGTGCCCGGGTTGACATTTGTGCTCCAGACTGATGCATCAGAAATGGGAGTGGGAGCTATACTGTGTCAGCAGTACCCTGAAGAGATGCGCCCTGTAGCATGTGCCAGTAGAAAATTAAGCCCTGCAGAGCAGAATTACCCTATAGTAGAGAAGGAGTGTCTGGCAGTGGTGTGGGAATACAAAAGTTCCAGGTGTATTTGTATGGGACTCCCTTTATTGTCCAGACAGATCATTCCCCACTCCAATACTTAGAAAAGATGAAGTCTGTTAGTGGGAGAATCACAAGGTGGGCACTGCAGCTGCAGCCATACCAGTTTACGGTGCAGGCAGTGTCTGGAAAGGACAATGTGGCGGCAGACTTCTTGAGTCGCTTGCCGTAGAGGAAGAGAGAGAGAGAGAGAGAGAGAGAGAGAGAGAGAGAGAGAGAGAGAGAGAGAGAGCGCCTGTAAGTTCCATTAACCTGTGTCGTGGGAGGTTGTCATTATTGAAGCTATGCATGTGTCATGGGAAGAGAATGACGTAGCAAGTGTTACTGAGGGTGTGGTGTTTGTAGCACGTGTCGCACAGCGGTCGTGCATAGCCAGAGCAGCCTCGGTTATGAAATTGATATGTAGTGCGTAGTGTAACGGCTGCCCATAAGTGCCTGCGTTAAGGTCGTGTGAGGCAGAGTTAGTCCAGGTTGATTAATGTAACCTGTGGTTGTTGATGTATTTAAAGGTTGATGTTGTTGGGATGGAAGTTTTGGAGTGCATCAAAAGTAACCGTAGGACAGAATGAGTGATAGAGAATTGGATTGTTATAGGTAGGGTGTGGCCAAAACGCCGATCGAGTGAAAAGTTGTTGGTTTTAACCTGTAGTTAAAACTTAGGCAGGGGGGTGTGTCACCGATCGGCGGGTACTAAACTAGTATGTCCATGTGTTTAAGAGTAGTGAGGGTTCAAGATAGAGAGCGTGTGCGCGTATGCGTGTGTGTGTTGTGTGTGTGTGTGTGTGTGTGTGTGTGTGTGCGCTCGCGCGTATGTGAGGTTGGGGTTTAGTTAGCTACAGTTAGGTTAAGTTCCTCAGGGTTAGGTAGAAAGATTAGGCTAGGTAGGAGCCTGGGGAAATAGGACATACAATATTCTTTCATTCCAGTCTTCACTTATTGAAGGAATGGAATGGAAGCGGGAGGTTGGTTTCATTCCCGATTGTTACCCTTTTGTTACTTTGGTTCTATGCCAGAGAAGGCGGGGCAGGATATCGGCTGTTGTTGTGTTGTCAAGTCTGTGAGTTGTTGTGGTAAATTGTCGTGTTGTTGCACGAGCAACAACTAGTCCGTTGGTCAGGTGTGTCAGCTCTGCGGAGGGATACACTGCTCTGACCAATCGTTGTTTTGTGTGATGAGTAGAGTTCGCTTGATTCCGACCAGGGCGGAATGCGTTGGGGTAGCTTCACTTCGGTCCCTGGTGTTCGTCGGAGTGGACGTACTCCTTGTAGGTGCGGCGGCAGCGCCGTTAGTTTTTGAAGAGTGACTTCGAGTCATAGTTAGTGCCAGGTCCTCGTCGGGTTTGGGTGCCCTTGGCCTGTGCTGAGTCGGTGTCGTCCTTGTTGGCAGCCACTGTCAGCCAGTTGCAGAACTGGTGTGGTTGATCGTCTGTATGTCCAGTTGTGTCAGCAGGTATCCTGTTCCGTCCTGAGGCTGGGGCCAGATCACCGCAGTTCTACTGTACTGCCGCGTGCCGGCAGGTGAGCGGCGCTTTCCAGTGCCTGTTGTTTCCCCGGGAGAGGGAGACCACCCAGGCCGTCTGCCTTCTGTGGGGCAGCTCTCCTCTGGCTACCGGTGCTCTTCCGGGAGTTCTCCGGCACTGGTTCCTCGTCCCTGTTTAGGCGTCCTGTGAGAGGGCGCTGCACCAGGCCTTTTCCACCCTTGGTGTCCGGCGGGGCCTTCAGAGGAGGAGGCGTCCTACGAGCCCCGGACCCGTCGAGAGGGCGTCTGGTGTGTGTGCGTTGGGTGTCGTGCCCATCGCGGGGAGGAGTCAGACTGCGGGAGGCCACGGTCAGCGCCGGGGTGCAGAGTCTTCGGGGAGGGTGTCGGCCCGCGGAGGAGCCACGGACAGCGCCGGGGTGCAGAGTCTTCCGGGGAGGTGTCAGCCTGTGAGGGGCCACGTACAGCGCCGAGGACTGGAGCTTTCCGGGCCGGGATGGGTTGTCCCATGTTTGTGATAGAAGGGGTGTAGCGTTAGGTAGTAGGTAGTAGTCCCTTAGGGACGCAGCGACCAGTTTGGTAGTGGTCCCGGGTTAAAAGAGAAGGGTGAGTCCTGGGGAGAGGTGTGGGTGGTAGCAGTGGTTAAGAGATTAGAGTCCCTTTGGTAAATCCTTGTCCCTAGTAGTTAGTCACCACGTGTGCAGGCTATCGCTGTGTCCCCAGGTCACAGTGATATACCGCAACTGGTGTTTTAGGTTAGGTTAGGGTCTTCCAGGTCTTTATAGTAGAGTAGGGTGAGTCAGCGGGAATTGGGATACTTGTGTGCAGTTGTGGATGTGCGGGAGTGGTGGCGCCATGGAGTGTGTGTGAAATAAAGAAGCGTGCGTGATTGTAAAACTGTGTTAGTGTGCTGTGTTGTCTGACCTAGTGTGTGATAGGCGTGGGTAGGGGTGGTAGGGTCGTCCGGCTTAGCGACCGTGACATTTGTGAGGGGATAAGGATGGTGACATTTTTTTTCTTCATTCTTTTTTGCTTTAAGAGAAAGAGATTCTGTGAGGTGATCATTTTTTTTTTTCCTAACATCTATTTCTTATACGCTGTCAGTGTTGATGAAGCCACTGAATGACCATTTTCGTTATTCCAAAGCACTTCTCTGATTTTGTCCAAAGGTTTTCATGGACAGGCACCATGTTCATTTAAAACAGGTAAAGGGAGATTATTTGTACAGTCTGGTTTGAGATCAATGGAGAGCGAGACTTGGAAGAGCTGGGCTTTATTCTCATTTCGTCTTTATTCACCCCTGATGGATGGTTTTGTGCACTTGACTGAAAAGAAATAGTCATCAGGCATTCTCTGTGAGGAGAATGTTCAATGTCGTGAGACAAATGACTAGATCTTAAGTGTCCGTTTCTGCTGTGCGTGGTAGGTGGCTTTGCAATGTTCAGCACACTTGCTGCACTTCCCTTGATTTGTGGTTTTGATTCTATGTTGATAGGAATTTGATTGATTTTAGAATATATATATATATATATGGTAAAGAGGGAGGGAGAGAGAGAGAGGGAGAGAGAGAGAGAGAGAGAAACAAGAAGGAGAGCAAGGCAGATTTCATAATTTAAATTCAGTCTTGGAATGTGTCAGTGGCGGAAGCATAACCATTTTATTCTGTTTTGTTGTTGTTGTTGTTCTTGTTTGTTTGTGTCTTAGGCACTCTTGAACACACTGGGAAACATTTTCCCACTTATATATACTCTGTTGAACAAATAAATTGTTTGATATTTCACATATCTTTCTTCATCATTAATCACACATGTGCAGAACTTGCCATTATCATTGGTTAAAGTCTGCTGCCTTGTCACTGCACTACCGACAGCTATTTTCATTAACGGTCCATTTACTTATGGAGGGCAAGTAGAAATTTTGGGGGAACAGGTAGATTTTTTTTTATCTGGTCTGTTGCTTTGGTGTGGATTTTGCTATATGGAATGTGTGTGTGGCACCATTATCTCTTTGATTAATTGTTTGCTCATTTTTGTAAACCAAGGACATTACATTGAATTTCAAGGATGGCACCCTCAGACTAGCCTAGTTCTAACTGCCGTCTGGATGCCAGTAGTTCAGTTGTGATGATTTTCATTTGTTATTTGTTCATTCTTGTGTGTGTTGTGTTTTGATGGTGTTTACTGGTTGCGTTTTTCATGAGGAGAGTTTCTTCTCTGTCCCCATTGTTCTTTTCAATACAAGTACCTCCCACCCGCCACCCCTTGAAATTCTTTACCAGTAACTTCCTCTACCCTGTCACTTTCTTTCACTCTGCTTTATATATATATATATATATATATGTATATGCATTGCTTTTTTATATGCACATACGTGTGTATATAATTTTTTTTTCTATTTTTTCAAGTTGTCTACTGTTTTTCTGCCTTTATGGACCATTCTCCTGTGTTTGTTCTGGAAACTCTTTAAAACTTTTTTTTTTCCCAACCTGATCACATTTCATAACGAGTCAGCTTTGTTGTCGTTGTTGTAATCTGGCAGGTACATAGTGAAAATTTTACCCCGTGTGAAAAGGACGTGTAGGGCCACATGTGAAGTGGACACCAGCTACCCCTTTCTGCAGTGTATGTCTGTTTGCCCATGTTGCCTTTTTTTTCATGTATTTTCAGTTATGTGTGAATGTTTTTCATGATACTGGTGTGTGTGTGTGTGTGTATGTGTGTGTGCGTGCGTGCGTGTGTGTGTGCATGCGTGTGTGTGTGTATGCGCATGCTGTTTTTAACCTGGGAGGGAAAAACTTGAGGGGAAGGGATGGGGCTGTCAGCACGGTCTCATCTTACCCATCCTGAGAATGTGGACAGTAAAGCTGCCGTGTCACTCATTGTTTGGGGCGTTCGTTGATTACTTCTAACTTTAGCTCTTATTCTAATGACTCGGTAAATAGACTTCTTCTTTTTTTTTAATCAGGCATTATATCTTAGTTATTTGGCTTACTGTGTGCACTATTAATTGGGAATGATTCACATTGTGGTCCAGCTAGATTTGAAAATAGTTTGTTTTTTTTATGGCTGTTCCCAAACCCTCCAATTCATTCATGCCACAGAGTACCCCAGAGTGTGCCGAATTCATTGGAAGATTTATAAAATTCTAGGTGAGCCTACCCCTGGACCTCCTCTGAACATTTTTCTGTTCTTTCCACCTGTTTTCACCCTGACATTATGTAGTACAGTCCCCTTTCTGTTTGATGTCGATCTGCTGCCTGTGGCTCTGTCAGTGTTATGGATGGCGATGTTCCAGAGTTTGGAGAGTGTGCCAAGGAGCAGGGACTGCTGCTGCCCTTCATGTGCCGCACGGTCGCCAAGAACCTGGAGCAGTGCTTGGTGTCATGGTGAGCAGAGCCTGGATGTGGCTATGTGCTCTCTTCTGTTGTATGCTGTGTTGGGCTGGGTTGCTCATGGTCTGCCTGGAGGTCCACTTGACATGCATTCTGCACATCATGTTATACAAAATACCCTGTCAAACTACCCTTCAGGAGTTGGTCAAATATTTGAAATGAAATGGAAAAGTAGCAGTCACTTGAGTCCACCTTTGAAAATTCTGCAGAACATGTCACCACAGTAGTTTAAAGTTTGAAGCACAAACCTTTTAAATGAAATTGAAATAGCACACAAACCTTTTAAATGAAATTGAAATAGCAGTCACTTGAGTCCACATTTGAAAATTCTGCAGACCTTATGTGACCACAGTAGATAAAGTTTGAAGCACAAGTCTGCAAGTCACTTGCAAGTCATTCCCAGTCGTTGTTTGATTAGAGGAGATGCTTTTTATTCTGCAACATAGCAAAACACAACAGCGAAGCTGGCCTTCTCTTCTGAAAAATTGCTATGGGATTTCATGCGTGTGCAAAATGTTACGCATGCGTTCACGCACGGTTTATAGTCTTATTCAAAAGACTTTTTGGGAAGTGGAGTCTGAACATTGTTAACTATGAGGGAAAAAGCCTCCAGTACTGAACATGGCCCACCAGAGATTTGAACCTCCAGTGCTCTGTCAACTGAGCTGTTCTGGCCTTAAACCCATCTGTGAAGTGGAATAGGACTGTGTGTGGTTCCAGTCATCCCATTTTGAACCTACAGAGCAGTCTGCATCTCTGGGCAGGAGTCAGCAGGATTCCGGAATAAAACTGCACAACACTAATGGGTCTGATGGTGTATCCATCCCAGGAGCCTCCTGTCACAGTCTTAATTTCACCCAGCATGCATAGTGAAAGGTGTGTAGCCATGACAGTAGAGGAGGGAAAACAAACCCTGCCGTGTGGAGACCTTAAACTTGTTAACCCATGATTTGGGGGAGATCACCACAACAACGATCAGGATGTTTGTTCTTATGGTACAGCAGGGATACTGACTGTCCAGCAGCAAGCTTTGATTTAGTGTGTTATTGACCAGCTGCAGACCTGTTGACCCGTACGATTTTGTTGTATTTTCTACATATGTTTGACGAAAATTCGATGCTCATATGGAACTTAAAAAAAAAAGGAAAAAAAATAAGCAAAAAACTAGAAATATCAAGACAAAGTTGTTGAGCGGTAGCTGCACTTGTGGTCATTAACCATTGTGTTTGTGCGCCACGACCAAAGAGCGACAGTTGTGTCCAGCTCGTGCGCATGAACACGTGTCTGGATGACGTTGAAACAAGAGCGGGGGCTGCTCCTTGCTCTGAAATATCGAAAAATCTGGCAAGAGAGCCTGAATTTGTGCCAGAGTCTGCTGATGAATTAGTTTTGAAAGTCATTTGTGTTGGGAGAAATCTTTTTTTTTTGTGGTTGGTTCTGTCAGATCAGACATCCCTCTACCCTCTGCCGTAGAAACAAAATCCCTCCAGAACGCCCCACTCCCCCCAGCTTGTGCCAAAATTTGTAAGATGTGTATATACATGTTGTAGAAGATAGCTCATTTTGATTGAAAAGTACACTGATAACAGTTTTAGGGTAAACAGGTCTGCAACTGGATCGACATTACTGGTTATAATGCGTCAGTGCAATAGGGCTCGTGAGGATTTTGTGGACCAAAGAATCTGTTTCTCTGAAAAGAAAGGACTGATTCTGCCCTCTCCTCCCAACACGGTCACACCTGTTGCTGTGCTGCTGAAGTCACAACCCCAGTAGTCCTTTTTTTAAATTTTGTTTCATTTTTTTCCCGCATTTGTACATAAATGCACACCCATGTACATAAACCAGCACAGATTAATATTCATGTATCCATCCAAAGAGCAAAGATGCGTGTGCCTATATACACAAATAAACATACAGTGAGTTATATGTACAGATGCACACCCACATCCGAGTGTATTACCCACTTCCATGGGACTTACGCTGTTTTGTAAGAAAAAAAAGCAAACAAACATATGCATAGTGAAATGGTAATGATAAAGTAAATTATCAAGAGACAAAAAAGCAACAACATATGATTAATTACAGAGTAAACCAAGCCAAGAAACAAAGCAAAACAAAATATACACAAAGACTGTGCCCCAGTGGTCCTCATGGGACCAACAATCAGGCATGAAATTCCTCCGCTTCTAGCTGAAAATCGGCCAGTGTTTGTGTGTGTACAGTTTGCTAAAGATGAAAGTGATCTGTCTTGAAAAACAGTGTTAGTTTTAGTAGTTTGAGAAATCCTCCAAAACATCGAAGCATTGTTTTTGTGGCAAGAACAATGAGAATGCCATGTTATGGCACAGTCTACACCCCCACCCCCCTCACCTTGCAAAATTCCTTTGCTTTAAGCAATACCCCCCCTCACCTTGCAAAATTCCTTTGCTTTAAGCAATAACCCCCCCCCCCCCCCACCCCCGCCCCAAACCCCACCCCTAAACTAGCAGAATTCCTTTGCTTTAAGACAACACCTCCCACTACTGCCCTCACCTTGCAAAATGCCTTTGCTTTAAGACAGTACCATCCCCCACCCCCAACTCCACCCCACCCTCACCATGCAAAATTCCTTTACGTCAAGACAAGGTAAGTGATCTGTGTGCAACTCTATCCAGCCTTTTTTTTTTCAATTTGAAAATGAAGTTGCTGGGCGGTATATTGCCACTTGATTCCTGCTCTTTTCCAAGCTACATCCACATGGAAGATCTGGACTCGGAGGGGAATACATTCATTTTCCCAAGATATTTAAAAACAAATTTATAGAACGCATGTTTGAAAACATACTAAGATACTTCTGTTACATGTACAGCACATGAAACTACTATATAATCTCTGGCTTTTTTTTATAAGCATTTTGATTTATGCATGTGTGTGCGTGTGTGTGTGTGTGTGTGTCTGTGTGTGTGTGTGTGTGTGGGGTGTGGTGTGTGTGTGTTTCATGGTTATGTATGTGTTTAACATCTTTTTTGTAATAAAATACACTATAGTGGAATAGTTGACTAGTTTATGACAGCAGTTTGTTCTTGCAGTTACTTTTGATACTAAAGTGAAGGAAGAAAAATGTTAAAAATCAGTTTGTACCATACTGAAGAGATGTTCACAAGGGAGAGCAGTCTGAATTTGCAACAGTCAAATTCATCTTGACAAGCAGGTGACACAGCACATTACCAGGGCGATATTCCATGCCAAACAAAACAACATGATTTCATGTTTGTGTGACAGGTATCAGAACCCCGAGTTTGTGGCGCAGTGCACCCAGGAATACCTTGATGAGCGGTCAGAATACCGTCGAACAGGAGTGAAGCAGAAGATGAAGAAGAAGGATGCTGTGATTGGATGAACATTCTTAGTTACAGAGTACCGAACACGCACACAGAGCGGACAGAGACAGCACACACTCATGCCCGTGTATACTATGTCGTTCCAAGACACAGGCATCACCCTTCTATATTCATACAATCTTTCATACACGAACACACACATACACACACACACACACACACACACACACACTCGCTCACTCACTCACTCACACTTTTGAGCGTAGTATTTTTTCCATATGTAATTTAAACATGCACATTTACATGGTTTGGATGAATGTTGCATTTTGACTCGTGTATCTGTATATCAACAGTACAAAATTTTCGAACGGATCATGGATTGCATTAGCTGAGTTGCATGTTTGTATACCGACAGAGTACTGTATGCATGTTTGTATACCGACAGAGTACTGTGTGTATGTTTGTGAATGAAATAAATGTGATTGCTGGTAACTTTGGATTGAAATTTTTGGTTTGTTGTTCTGTTTCTTTTAGCATCTTTTCCCACTTCTACTAACATTAATTGTTCAGAACTCGAACAAAGTGTTTTGAATTTGAAATGGCCATGTGTGTGTATTTGTGTGTGTGTGTGTGTTCGTGTTCATGGAAGCAGTGTTTCATAACATGTGTGACTGATGTCAGTGGTGTTTGGATCATACATGGGGACTGCAAGCTGTTTGATTTCATCAGGTCCATAACAGCCTGGTTGCTCTCCCTTCTCTCCCCCCCCCCCCACCACCTCACCATCCCCCCAAAAAAGGGAAAAAAAAAGGAAGTGCTGCCCCCTGTTTGTGATAGGCCTAATGATCAGAACAGACTGCTGAGGGGAAGGTTTCACAGTAGTCAGAATTGTCTCCCATTTTTTTTTCCTACTGACTTCAGAACCTCGCGATAACAGACCTCATAAATCCTTAAAACGTAAAGAACAAAAGCAAACCGTGTTATTTAGGGGAGGCCATCTTACTGGGAGTAAATATAGTACAGATAAAGATATTATTCCAGAACAGAAACATGTCTTTGAAGGGAGTGAAACTTTATTGGGAGAGGTAGGAGGGAGGGGGGGGGGGGGGGGGTTGGAGAGTACACTAGTACAGATAAAGGCAGAAAGACTGGAAACACGTTTTTGAATGGACTGGGATTGTATGGGGAGGGGGTATTCCATAATGTCGGAAATGTACACGAAACATCTTCAAAGGGAGAGAATTCTTATTGGAAGATAACTCCGAGTTCTTCCTTTACTCTGCAGAGAACAAGTAGAACACCACACTGAAGAACTGTTGGCCAGGCTCCTTCATGTCTGCTGGTTGTTGCCAAGGCCTGAGTCTAATGTACGTGCACACACACACACACACACACACACACACACACACGGACTCTCTCTCTCTCTGTCTGTCTGTCTGTCTGTCTTCTCTCTCTCTCTCTCTCTCTCTCTCTCTTGAGGAGTTCTTATTGAGAGGGTCTTTATTTGGAGGGTTTTTCTTCAGATGGCTGGCATGTCACCTCTTCACAAGGAAACCAATACCTGGCTTTTCCAGGTGACCTTCAGTCTTGTAAGGGCAGACGCCTCCGGCTGAGCCTCGTCAAGAACTGGACACGGACCGCAAATCTTGGTAACAACAACGACGACGACGACATCTCAGTGTAATTATGAACTTTTCTTCTTCTCGTTCGCTGCCACACCGCAGTCCCGTTGCTGAAATGAACTCTGCTGTTCTCTGGAATTCCTTCAGGTGCTTCATGTTCTCCTTAACAAGAAGCAACTGTTGTTACGGCGATGTGTGAACAGCCAGCACATGTACAGGCATACAGACAACAGCTTCTTTCTCAGAGCAGTGAGAGGACGGAAGTCTCAACAAGGAGTCCGTGTACAGGTCAGAGTCCACGGTTACAGTTCAGGCCCAAAACGCTGTATATTCTCTATGACACTCAAAGCTGCACCTGGCCTTTCTCAGAAGATCTGCCAGTACAAAAACAGTCACCGCACAGTCCAGCTCTTGACCCATACCATACCTGACTCTGAGGCAGGTCTCATGTCCGTTCCTTTTTTCTGTGCAAGCACGATCCACATGACCCTTCATTTTCCTGTCGTCTGCTGGACTTTTCACTCCAAAATCCTAGTGCCCTACCAATGGTGTAGTTAAACACAAGGAGTCCACAGGTCATGCGTCATTCTGCTATTCTTTTGCTGACCTATGGCATTGAACTAATCTACTGATCCCAAATTCAAGGATGAAATCATCTGTTTGACAGTCAATTTTTTTTTTTTTTTTTTTTTTTTTTTACACAGAGCCAGGGTGATTTTCATCTGTTCAAACTTGGTTGTTACTACTTGACCTTTCCGGTAACCCCGAACTCTGACCTGTCAGCTGCCCTGACCAGCAGAGGAGTTCAGACTCTTCATTAAAATACAGAAGGAAATAAATAGGTTGATAAGGAAATGAGAGGCGCACGCAGGAGGGGGGGGGGGGGGGGGAGGGCGGGGATGGAGGGTAGGGGCTTTGGGAGGAAAAGGGGAAGGGCTTTTAACAGTTGTAGGTCTGTTGAGTTTAAACGATGGTGAGGACCTGGCCTTTGTGCTTGAGGCAGGACTGGGGTCTAGTCGAGCAAATTGTGCATGCTTTTTTTTTCGCCACATAAGACAAGCAGGAGGGAAATAAATCACTGAGGAATAATACTGTGATGTGGGATAGTTTACAATCACTAGGAAATAATGTGATATGGGATAGTTTACAATCACTAGGGAGTAATACTGTGATAGGGGATAGTTTAGAATCACTAGGAAATGATACTGTGATAGGGGATAGTTTACAATCACTAGGGAGTAATACTGTGATAGGGGATAGTTTACAGTGACTAGGGAGCAATACTGTGATATGTGATTGTTTACAATCACTAGGGAGCAATACTGTGATAGGGGATAGTTTACAATCACTAGGGAGCAATACTGTGATATGTAATAGTTTACAATCACTAGGGAGCAATACTGTAGTATGGGATAGTTTACAGTCACTAGGGAGCAATACTGTGATAGGGGATAGTTTACAATCACTAGGGACCAATACTGTGATATGTAATAGTTTACAATCACTAGGGAGCAATACTGTAGTATGGGATAGTTTACAATCACTAGGGAGCAATACTGTGATAGGGATAGTTTACAATCACTAGGTCTAGTAGGGAGCAATACTGTGATAGGGGATAGTTTACAATCACTGGGGAGTAATACTGTGATATGGGATAGTTTACAATCACTAGGGAGCAATACTGTGATAGGGGATAGTTTACAATCACTGGGGAGTAATACTGTGATAGGGGATAGTTTACAATCATAAGGAAATTGTACCGTGATGGGGGATAGTTTACAATCACTAAGGAGCAGTACTTTGTTATGGGATAGTTTGCAATCACTAGGAAATAATTACTGAGATATGGGATAGTTTGCAATCACTAGGATATAATACTGATATATGGGTTAGTTTACAATCATTAGGATATAATTCTGAGGTATGGGATAGTTTACAATCACCAGGGAGCAAACATGTGATAGGGGATAGTTTACAATCACTAGGAAATAAGACTGAGATATGGATAGTTTACAATCACTGGGGAATAATACTGTAATATGGGATAGTTTACAATCACTAGGGAGCAATACTGTGATATGTAATAGTTTACAATCACTAGGGAGCAATGCTGTGATAGGGGATAGTTTACAATCACTAGGGAGCAATACTGTGATAGGGGATAGTTTACAATCACTAGGGAGCAATACTGTGGTATGGGATAGTTTACAATCACTAGGGAGCAATACTGTGATAGGGGATAGTTTACAATCACTAGGGAGTAATACTGAGATATGGGATAGTTTACAATCACAAGGGAGTAATACTGAAATATGGGATAGTTTACAATCACTAGGGAGCAATACTGTGATACCGAATGGTTTAAAATCACCAGGGAGTAATACTGTAACAAGCGATAACTTAGAATCATCATACGACAAATATGCACGCAGCGAAATCCACTTTCTTGACTGGCACATAGAAAGGTTCTCACAATGGCAGAACTGGTAATTCTCCAATCGAGTTCTTGACGCAGGCATTTATCTCACCATGACGCGTTCTATTTACGATCAGTTGACGAAGGTATTTATCACACCATGACGTCCTCTTCACGATCAGTTGACGGGGCACAGTGGAATGTGAACGTGCCAAAGGAAGCCTGTGGGGCGGAAGTCCAGGATGAACAGCATGAAGGACAGGACTCGCGCCTGTGCAGATTCCTGGCTGGCTGGTCATCTGTCGCGGCACCCCCGCAACAACTGTGATACTGACTATGACACAGATGTGATGAAAATTTAAATGTATGTATGTATGTATGTATGTCTCTCTCTCTCTCTCTCTCTCTCTTCTCTATGTATGTATACATATATATATATATATATATATATATATATATATATATATATATATATATATTAGTTCCGCAAAACAATCCAGACAAACAGATTACAGGACAGAACACGATACATTTCGACCTCTT
>CM065742.1:42316892-42321892 GCA_033310375.1 Conus canariensis
GCCCCCTTTTTTTTTTTCTTTTTTTTTCCCCACCTTGGGACGAGCCATGGCTGGGATTCGAACCCATGACCCTCTGGACATGCTCATTTTCCACTTAATGACTCGCGCTTTAACCACTGAGCCACAGGGACACCTGATATTTGTAGGGAAATTAAGCCTTATGAAGTTCACTTTTGTTCCTCCTTGACCAGATCCAGCTTGAACACCCCTCTGCCGCTTCTGCCATTGCTTTCAGGGCTCTGGTTTTTTCCTTCCCTGCAACTGAGAGCTGTTTCATGAGGCTGTATGCAGACGTTCCTGCAAACCCCCTAGCTCCAATTTCTGCAGTGAGGACTTTGACCTGATAGCCTTCTCTCCTCAGGCTGTTTGCCAGATCAGCATACTTTTCAGTCTTGTAGATTTGAGCTGCCTCCATTCTGTTCTCATATGGCACCGTGAGCTCGATCATGATCAGCTGCTTGGTTGACTTAGAGTGGACTACTATGTCTGGTCTCATGCCACTCTTGCTGATGATATCTGGGTGACTCTTCCATTCTGGGAGGTCTGCAGTGCACTCCCAGTCGTCTGCCCCGTCCAGCAGACTCTGCCTGCATGTTTCGAGTGGCACTGTTGTTCTTGGCCATGATTTGCTGCCTCCTGCCGTGAAGAATGTTGCGGGTGCTTTTGGAGTCCTGATTTTCCCTTTTGTGGTGTTGGTACTAGCCCAGACTACTTGTACAATCTCTTTGAGCACTTGGTTGTGCCTCCATGTGTATCTTCCTTGAGCCAGGGCTACTTTACATGAGCTTAGGACATGCTCCACTGTTTGTTTTTCATGGCAGAGGGGGCATGCAGGATCGTCTGTTTTCCCCCACTTCACCAGGTTTGCATTTGAGGGCAGAAGGTCATATGCAGATCTGAGAATGAAGCTGATCCTGAGAGGGGCCATGTGCCAAATGTCATTCCAAGTGAGACTTCTTTGGAGTGCATTCTCCCACGTTGTCCATTGCCCTTGCTGGCTCTGCTGGACTGCTTTTTGGAGTCTTTTTTGGTCTGCTTCTTTTCTCATCTCCTGAATCATCATGTCTCTTTTGGCTTTTCCTTTGGCCTTTGACCACCACTCAGTTTTGGTCACCCCCAGTCCTTGTCTGTTGGTCTGTGTGTGTCCTGTTATTTCTCTGATCTTGAGGCTTTCTTTTGCAGAATCCATCGCCTCTTGAACTTTCCATTTTCTGCCTGTCTTCAGCTGGGGCTTGATTGCTTCTACCACCTTGTCTCCTGAGTCCTCCAGCATGCTTTGAAGTCTGATCTTCCCTGCTTTGTATTCCTCCAGGATGGATTTCAGTGGTAGTTTCAGCTTTGCTTGGCGACAGTACAGCGCTATGTCAGTCAGACAGGGTGGGACACCAAGCCATTTCCTTGTGAACTTGTTGATTTTGGCTTCCATTGCCTCCACTATGCTGGTGCAGATGTCGTATATCATCAGAGGCCATAGGAGCTTTGGTATCAGCATGAACTGCAGACACCAGACCTTGTATTTGCCAGGGAGCCCACACTGGTCAATGGTCTCCAAGCCTTCCTCCGCCATCTGCTTGGTTTCTTTTGCTCTTTGTGTGTCTTTCAGTGTATCATCATACCATCTTCCAAGGCTCTTGACTGGTTCTTCTGTGACTGTTGGAATGGCCTGGTTGGCAACACTGAAGACCACAGATCCGGCCACTTTTCCTTTCCTCAGTGAGAGACTCCGTGATTTCTTTGGCTTGAACTTCATTCTGGATGAGGCAACTATGTCGTCCAGCCTCTCCAGCACATGACGTGTCTCGTCTTCTCTGGATGAAATCACTGTAGTGTCATCCATGAAGGCCTTGAGAGGAGGCATCTTGTATCCATCGCCAAGGTCTGTTTGTCTCGCGTTGTTTGTTGCTGCTTTCAAGATGAGTTCCATTGCCAGCACGAACAGTATTGGGGAAATTGCACAGCCCATTGCAATACCCACTTCCAAGTTGATCCAGTCTGTTGTGTACTCCTTGGTAGAGAACCGCATTGAGAAGCCATTGAAGTACTTCTTGAGCATGTCGCGGATGTTCTTTGGCACATGGTACATCTCAAGAGCCAACTGTATCATCTCATGGGGCACAGATCCATATGCGTTTGCCAGATCAAGCCACACTACGTCCAGGTCTCTCTTTTCTGTTTTTGCTTTTTGGATTGCGTCCCAGATCATTGTGGCGTGTTCTACACAGCCAGCCACGCCTGGGATGCCACCTTTCTGGACTGACACATCCAAGTACTTGTTTTCCATCAGGTACTTGGTCAGCCTTGCTGCCATGACAGAGAAGAAGATTTTCCCTTCGACGTTCAGTAGTGATATTGGCCTGAACTGGCTGATGTCACTTGAGTTTTGCTCTTTGGGGATGTACACACCATCTGCCGTCATCCACTGGCCGCTGATCTTCTGGTTTCTCCAAGCCGATCGCAGCAGCCTGTGGAGCCACTCCAGCACCTTGGGACATTTCTTGTAAAGCTGGTAAGGTATTCCGTTTGGCCCTGGTGATGATTTGGCTCTGGCTTTGTCGACCACCTTCTTGATTTCCGCCAACGTTGGAGGCTTGCCATTGAACTGTTCCTCAGGGTTGGTTGGCCACACCAGACCTTGAATGTCGAGTGGTGCTTTGCTCTGTGGGTCAGAGTATGTTTTCCTCAGATGCTGCTCAAGAACTCCTTTGTCCACACTTAGGGTCCCAGATTTTGGCTGCTCAAACAGTGTTCTGGCAAACTGGAAGGGGTCTCTGAAGAAGCGCTCTTGTGTCTTCTTCTTTTTGCTCTTCCTCTTCCTCGCAGATTCCGCTTTGCTGAGGGCGCTGTGTTTTTCTTTCAGGTCTTTCCACAGTTTTTCCAAGCCTTGTTTTTCAGCTGGCAGTGCGGTCTTCATTTGCATCTTGAGGTTTTTCTTTTGGACCCTGATCTTGTCCATCTTTTCTTGGCGTCTGGATTTCTTTGGAGGTGTTTTCTCTTTGGGTAGTTTTGCTCCATAGGCGTCTCTACATGTGGCATACACAATGTCCCCATATGTGGCTAGTTTGTGTTCCAGGGTGCTTTTCCCTGTCAGTGCATCGAGTCTTTGGACGATTTTTGCATCCAGTTTCTCCCAATCTTCAGTTTCGTTTGCTCGTGGCAGGTTGAGTTTCAGGCGCCTGGCATCGAGGGCCTGTGCAAATTCCTCATCCGAACCAACAGCGTGGATGTCCTTGGCACTGTGGTTTAAATCCTGGCCTTGGTCTTCCGACGTCTTATCTGCTGATGCAGTGCGCTGCTGCTCATTCAGATGAGTCTTCACACATCCCATCTTTGTTCTGTGGATCTTCATGCCACGGGTGGTAGCGAAACGCTTTCCACAGACACATGGATATTCCATTTGGTCCATGTTCATAGTCCGTTTGGGATTTGCAGTCATGATTGGTTGAGCACCGATGTGCAATAATGTCATGTAAAAATCACAAACTTTATTCACAATTCGATCTTGTGTGTGATAGTCGCTGCTACTACACACTCCTTATCATTTACGACGTGAGAATAACACTAACAGATCAGAGGAACTTGTAGCGATATTGAGGTGAGGGCAGCAGTGACAATCATATAGGGCCTACATGTTCGAAAAAGCAATGGAACGTTTTGTTTTGTAATGACATTAACGCACATAACTAGAATATGCGTCTTCTGTCAGGAAACCCTACACACAGATGAACATGGACAAGGTGGAGACATTGCGGTGTGTTCTGAACTCAACCGTCACAGGAGCACGTCAAGGTTCAGCAACATGGCGGAACCTCCGGGGACTGGTCAACACTGGACAGCAGACGACAAGAAGTCAGGCTGTCCGTGTTGCATAAGATCTGCATCGGCCTCATCCACGACCTCAGCCTACAAGCAAAATGTTTTTCCAATCATGCACCCCCCCCCACCCCCCTATCCCCCACCCGATCCCTGATTCTCCAACCCATGATCCCGGCCCACCAAACAACAACAGCAGCAGCAGCAGCAACAATAACAACAACAGCAACAACAACAGCAGCAGCAACACCACCACCACCACCAACAACAACAACAGCAGCAGTAGCAGCAGCAGCAACAACAGCAACAGCAGCTGCAGCAGCAAGAACAACAACAACAACAACATCAACAACCACAACCCTCTAACAAAAAATTTGAATCTAGTTGCAAAGCGAGACGACTGCAGGCGGAAATCTAAACAAATCTTAAATAAATGTTAGCGAACCGCCCAGAGAACGTGGACAAACGAGTCACAAGACGAAACACAACGCGTTTCGACCTCTTAGGTCTTCATCGGGTGAGACATAAACGAATAAAACAACGAAAATTCACTTAGCTTTGATCGCTTCAGATCACTTCACAGGGTTCAGCGCAAGGAAGAAGGCGTTTTGAAGCGATCAAAGCTAAGTGAATTTTCGTTGTTTTATTCGTTTATGTCCCACCCGATGAAGACCTAAGAGGTCGAAACGCGTTGTGTTCCGTCTTGTGACTCGTTTGTCCACGTTCTCTGGGCGGTTCGCTAACATTTATTTGAGATTTGTTAAAAAAAATTGAACTTTACAAATCCTCGTTTATTTTTAGATTAAAAACAAATTCTGCATTTTCATGCAAGTACCAGAATGATCAACAAATAGACCCGCTGTTCAGAGAAGGAAAAAAAAAAAAAAAAATCAGGGGAAGATAATGCCTGTCTTTTCATTTTAAATAGAGTTATCTTTTTTCGGTTTAAGGGCCAAGCAAATAGACACAGACTGTCCGCATTAGGCCTAGGCGCACGTGTCACACCCATATTTCGTCATTCTCTCTCTCTCTCTCTCTCTTGATTAAACTTTAACCCGATTGGTGGGGCTAAATTGCCTTGGGCAGTACCCACCAGTGCCATTTTGTCCTTCGACAAGGGCGAGGTCACTCTCGCTGAACCTCCCTTGCAGATTTCCGCGTGCTGGTCACCCAGTTGGATGTAGGCTTTC
>CM065742.1:42324392-42346892 GCA_033310375.1 Conus canariensis
TAAAGGTTCCTTGTCTGACGAACACATCTTAAATGTTCTTTTCATTATCAAATCAGTTTCAGTCTTCCAGTCATAGTAAACTGTTCTTGGTTACGGAATTGTGATGCAAGATTAATCTAATCTTTGTCAACTTTAATTTATATCATGACTAGAACCGGTAAGAATGTCTGACTAGATGTAAATCACTGCACCAGGTTTTTCACAGTGTCTATTTGTTTTTGCCTTTGTGGCACCGGGTCTTTCACCAGTGTCTATTTGCTCTTGCCTTTCATGGCTCCGGGTCTTTCACCAGCGTCTCTTTTTGTTTTCACAACTGTTCGATGAGGCGCTGTGGCTTCTTGTGGGCCCGTGCAGATCTTCTGGGTAAGGGTTGAAGTCCCTCTGGGGATGCAGGTGTTCCTCTGGCACCCGTCTGTTGTTGGAGTATGGGGCTCTGGCCAGGGGATGTCTCTCCGGACGTGGTCCCGTCCTCTGGGAGTTGGGTAGGAGGCACCTCTCTTCCAGGATGTGGGCTGACCTGTAGAGGAGGTACGTGTGCTGGGCTGGACTGGTCTGCTGGCTGGTGGAGCTTCCTGGTCATCTGACGGTTTCTGCGTAGGAGGCCACCGTTGGATGTTTCGATAACCACAGATCTTGGAGCCTCATGGCGTTGGATGACTGTGCCTTCTTTCTTCAGGTCGGGGATCCAGACTGCATCACCAGGTGACAGGTTTTCTGGGGTGACGACTATGTGTCTTCTGTCGTAGTCGGTTGTCATCTTCTCACGGTACTCTTTCTCCCTCTTCTTCACCGTCATGAAATCTGGGGTCTGGGGCAAGAGGAGGTTGGGATGGCATGGGACTCTGGTTTTGAGTCTGCGTCCCATGCTTAACTGGGTAGGGGAAAAACCATTGGGTAATGGGGTATTCCCATACATCAGGAGGCCAAGGTATTCATCATTGGTTTTCTTGATGAGCCCTTTGATGCTTTGAACGGCACGTTCAACCTATCCATTGGACTGGGGATAGTGGGGTGATGATATGACGTGGTCGAATCCCTAGGACTGTGCAAAGGACTTGAAGTCTTCTGCAGTGAACTGCGGCCAGTTGTCTGTCACAACAATGTCTGGGATGCCATGGCGACTGAAGATCTTTTTCATTCTTGCTATTGTTTCTGCTGTTGTGACTCTACTGGAAACCAGGGCCATTTCGATGTCTCTGGAGTAGTAGTCAATGGCAAGCAGGAAGAGCTTGCCGTTGTACTGGAAAAAATCTGCAGCAATCCTGGACCAAGGTCTCTCCGGAAATGGAGTCCCCTTCATAGGTTCCACCCTAGCCTTTCGATGCTTGGTGCACTCCGGACAGGTCTTCACCATCTGGTCAACGTCTTGGGAGAGGCCAGGCCACCACACTGAGTTGGCAGCATTTTCCTTTGTTTTGTTGACTCCTTGATGCCCATCATGGAGGTGTCGAAAGACATTTTGCTGCACTGATGATGGGATGACGAGCCTCTTCCCTCGGAGTAGGAGACCATCATGTACAGACATGCTGCCTCTCTCATTGAAGTAGGTCTTGAGAGGACGATTTAGGGTAGTCTTATCTGGCCAGCCAGTCTGAACATGGTGCATGACCACACGCAGGATATCATCCTTCTGTAGCTCTGACCTGATTTCCTCCAGTCTTCTGTCACTGACTGGCATGGTCACAAGCACAGAGCTGACGTATGCCTCTACATGGCCTGTCAGGTTGTTGTCCTTAATGTCTGTCGTTGGCAAAGGAGCTCTTGACAAGGCATCTGCAGTATGAAGCTCCTTGCCCGGGACGTGGACGATCTCGAAGGAAAACCGCATCAGTCTCATTCTGAAACACTGGATGCGAATGGGCAATTTGTCAATCAGCTTGGAAGAGAACAGAGGTACCAAGGGCTTGTGGTCCGTCTGTACTCGGAAGAACATGCCAATGAGCAGGTCAGACCAGTGTTCAAGACTCCAGGTAATCGCCAACGCCTCCTTCTCGATCTGGGCATACCGCTGCTCTGTGGCCGTTAACGAGCGACTTGCATAGGCAACTGGATGAAGCATGCCATTGTCCTGGCGCTGGAGAAGGACAGCCCCCAGACCGTAGCTGCTTGAGTCAGCTGAAACTACGGTCTCACGCTCTGGGCTGTATAGAGCAAGAGTCACTGGTGACGCAAGATCTTGCTTCAGGGTTTTGAAGGCTTTTTGCTGATCTGGTCCCCAAGTCCATGCTGCATCTGTTCGGAGTAAGTCTCTCAGGGGCTTGGTTTTCTCAGCCAGGTTGGGTACAAACTTCATGAGTTGGTTGACCATCCCCAGGAATCTTCGGATTTCTGCTACATTCTCTGGTTCCTTCATATCAGCGATTGCCTTGGCTTTTGCTGGATCCCTCTTCACCCCATCTGCATCGATCACTTGTCCCAAGTATTCGAGGCGGGGCATGGAAAATTCAAATTTATCCAAGTTGAGGGTTACGCTGCTGTGTGACAATCGGTCAAGAACTTCCTTCAGCTTTGCATCATGGTCTACTTTGTCTTTGCCAAAGACAAGGATGTCATCTATGTGACACAGTACTCCCTCAAGCCCTTGAAGAATTTGGTCAATTTTTTTCTGAAAATATTCTGGCGCTGAAGAGATGCCGTAGGGAAGGCGTTTGAACCTGCTGCGCCCCAAAGGGAGTAATGAAAGTTGTAAGCTTTGAGCTCTCTTCATCCAGTTTGATTTGGTGCAACCCTGAGTTTGCATCAAGTTTGGAGAAAACTTTGCCATGGGCGATCTTGTTCAGAGTTTCCTCTACTGAAGGCATGGCGTAGATTTCTCTTTTCACATTTGTGTTCAGCTTTGTCAGGTCCACGCAGATTCTGACGTCTCCATTTGGCTTTGGGACGACAACGATTGGGGCACACCAGTCTGTTGGTGTCTCTACTGGTTCAATGACATTGCTGCTGACCATCCTGTCCAATTCTGCTTCCACTTTCTCCAACAGAGGGATGGGAACTCTTCTTGGGACGGTCTGACAAAATGGTTTGGCGTTGTCCTTGAGCTCAATATGTTGTTCATTTTTGAGTTCACCCAGTCCTCCAAAGAGTTGTGGATATTTCATCTTCACGTCTCCTTTGGACCAGAACTTCGGAGGAGGCTGATTCCCACTTTGGCGTGTCTGGTGCTTTGCTTTGCTTGGCATAGTGTGGATCGCGCACATGGTGAATGCACCAGCAATGTCGTGGATCAGTCCCAGTTTCTGGATTGCAGGCATACCAAGCAGTAGTTTGGAGGTTTTGCCAATGTAAACTTTCTCACTTATGTGGGTCTTCCCATGAGAAAGCTTGACGAAGGCGAAACCCTTGATCTCAAGATGCTGGTGTCCAGGTCCAAGGAGCTGACGGTCGGGATTGTGTAATTTCCCATATGCTGGTTTGAAGATGTGGTCTGGCATCACAGAAACTTGGGCTCCTTTGTCGATACACCAGGTGAGTTCCTGAGATCCTATCTTCAGTCTGATGTGCCAGCCTGGATCTGATGGTGTCTTCGCCTGTACACCTCCAACAAAGTAGTTTTCGACTTGTTGGTTTTCTTCTTGTACCTCTCTGACTGCCAAGGAACTTCTGCAGACAATACCGAAGTGTCCCACTTTGTTGCATTTTCTGCAGTGAGTTTTTGCAGCAGGGCAGTTTTTCTTGCCTATAGGGTGTCGTCGGTTGCAGTAACCACAGGTATTGGTCTTCACTGACCCTCCAGTTGGATGACTGCGTGCCGTTTGATTGTGGCCGTTTTTGTGCGACAATGACCCCTTCACCTTTTCTGCAGCCTGCGGGGCGTCCACCGTTGCCGAGTTTGTGTTTGCCATTTCTTTCTTCGTCAGTTCTCTCATAGAAAGTGTTTCGACTGTTTTGTGAATGGTGAGTCCAGCTCCCACGTCATACAGCTTCATCTTTGCAGTGTCGTCATGGCAAGAGAATACCAATTTGTCTCTAATCATCGTGTCGACGTTGTCAAACTTGCATGCACTAGCTTTTTCTTTTACAGTGCGTAGCCATGCATCGAATGTCTGGGACAGTTCTCTATGCAGATTATACCAGAACTGTTCCCTCAGCATCAATTGGGGGTCGCGACGGTTAAAAAATTCGTCGTACTTACGCAGCACAGTTGCGTAGTCGTTTTGGTCTTCTGCTGGGAGCCTTTCGTCAGCATTTTCAGGGTTGTCTCTGGCTGGTAGGTAGGCAAAATTCGAATAGATTTCGATACCTTCGTCGCCGATATGGTTTAGAAGAAGTCCTACCTTGACGACGTTGGGCTTTGTTGTTGCGCCAGTAGCCTGAAGAAAGATGTTGAACTTCATCTTCCACTTGCTCCATTCAGCACTGGGGTTGCTGCTGTTGACACAGAGCGGATCTGGTGTCCTTACGATGACAGTCTCTGCCATGGTCGCGGGTTCCTTTTCTGCTTCCAGACTCCTGACACCATGTAATGGTATGCCGCACACTCAGTAAGGCAAAGGCGGTGCTTGGTTCCAAAGATATGGACTTTATTTGCTAGGTACACGTAGATACAGAGGCGGTCGCCGCCATCATGCAGAGCCGAAGCTGGTATACCGTTCCGGTACGGTCCATGCTTAAAACAGCATACACTACACCATGTATATGCAATACACAGGAGTGCAAGATCATCAGAGCATGGAACAGGCTGACATATCACTTGTAAGAGTCGAACGGCTTATGGGTGTATGTGGCATGGGGAAGAGGGAGGAAGGGAGTAGGAGGGGAATGAAAAAGCCTTGCTCTGCGTGCCAGTTAGATGCCGAACTATCCTGATATGGTATATGCATAGAACACACACACACACACACACACACACACACACACACACACACACACACACACACACACACACACACACTATGTGACCGACAGGGCCTTTGGCACGGCAGTGTTTGTTCCGGGTGTCTCACCCCACGGTATGATCTCTCTGCGTGCGTCTTGCATCCAGTTCAATGCTTTCTTAATTTGTGTCACCACTGCTGGGAGCGTCTGAGGAACGTTAGAGTACAATGCCCTCGTCCCGGAATGAAAAGGTACGGTTGTGGGCCTTCTCATGTTTCGGCAGGCGATAGAGGGCTAAGTGCGAAGTAAACGTACGACCGATCAGTCGGTTCCGTTTGTTTTGTTCCGACGGATCCGGGATGGGTGCAGGTGGCTTCGTTGTAAGTGTTCAATGGTGAACGAACGACACAGAGCAGAACGAATTGAACCACCGCCTACCCAATCACGTAGACCCCCAGGGTCTCACGGAACTGTTTAGGGGCCCACTAGGGTCAGAGGTCACTTAGGAACAGCCGGTTTTCTTGGCGGGGTGGTGGTGGTGGTGGTGGGGGAGGGGGGGAGGGGAAGGGGGAGAGGAGGGGGGGGGGGGGGGAACAGAAAGTGTCTGGAATAAATTTGTTCCGTGCTGTTGTCACTGGAGAAGGGGCATCATCGGAAATTTTGGCCTCTCTTTGTGTGTGTGTGTGTGTGTGTGTGTGTGTGTGTGTGTGTGTGTGTGTGTGAGTGCATGCGTGTGTGCGTGCGTGCATGCGTGCGTGTGTGTGTGTGTGTGTGTGTGTGTGTGTGTGTGTGTGTGTGTGTGTGTGTTAGTCCTTGCCGCGCGCGCGCGTGTCTGTGTGTGTGTGGCGTGTGTGTGTGTGTGTGTGTGTGTGTGGTGTGTGTGTGTGTGTGTGTGTGTGCAATGCACATACATGTGTGTGTGAGCATGTGTGTGTGTGTTTTTGTGTGTGTGCGTGCGTGTGTGTGCGCGTGCGCGCGCGCGCGTGTGTGTGCGTGCGTGCGTGCGTGCGCGCGCGCGCGCGCGCGGTGTGTGTGTGTGTGTGTGTGTGTGTGTGTGTGTGTGTGTGTGTGTTGAAACTGAGTATATACAATCACGAAAAAATTGTCAAATTTTGTTCTTGCGGGTTCACTTCTTTTTCTATGTACATTCGTTGTACAGTTGAGCTACAGTCTTTTTTTTTTTTTTTTAATGTACATTCGTTGTACAGTTGAGCTACAGTCTGCTTTGTGTTCATATTGACGGTAACGAATTTGTTATCGTTCATGCTGTAATACACTGGTTAAAAGATTAAATTCTTTGAACGTAAACTTTAAACTCTCTCTCTCTCTCTCTCTCTCTCCTCTCTCTCTCTCTCTCTCTCGCTGTGTGTGTGTGTCTGTGTGCGTGCGTGCGTGCGTGCGTGTGTGTGTGTGTGTGTGTGTGTGTGTGTGTGTGAAAGAGAGAGAGAGAGAGAGAGAGAGAGAGAGAGAGAGAGAGAGACACACACACACACACACACACACAGAGAAAGAGGGAGCGTGTGTATAGCATATGTATGCGCGAGCGCGCGATCAAGTTTTGTTTGTTTGTTGTTTGTTACTGTACGTTACGGTATCACAGGGATATATCTGCATTCAGACACCATCAATCATCTCGATGGCTTCGTTGCAGACACGAGGCACTGTCCCCAAGAAAACCTTGCTTGGCTAGAATAGGGTTTTTTTTCTAACGCCTGGCTGAGCATAATCACGGAGTGTCAATGTATTGACACAGTCTGCAACTTTGAAAGAAACTAGTCCGCGTGTGAGCACAAGCGCATGCTTATGTGTGTGTGTGTGTGTGTGTGTGTGTGTGTGTGTGTGTGTGTGTGTGTGTGTGTGTGTGTGTGAGAGAGAGAGAGAGAGAGAGAGAGTTTTGTTGTGGACGCTTTGATATTTTATTGTCATTACCAAAAGAGGTCTTTTGACAAGGGGGGAGGGGGTAACCGAACGATAACATTTCCCTCTTCCTTTCCTGCAAACAAATAGTACACATTCATTCCTAGTGTGTATCAAATCAAAGGTTAACAAAAACTAATAAATTCGCAACATTTCCTTACGTCCTCACGCACAGGAGTAATGCAGTAAGGTTACAAAAAAATCGTAAGACTGACTCGACCATCCACTCAATCAAATGATGACATTGTATCTTACTGATCTCTTCCACATGCGATGAATTATATTATTAATTCATTTATCTCTTACAATGCATTATCTTAAATTTCACTGTCCTTCAGCTGTCTAATGTTCAATGCTTCCGCGATGAATTTCGCAACTGATTTAATCACAAGTTCATTAGTGGGGAGAGAGAGAGAGAGAGAGAGAGAGAGAGAGAGAGAGAGAGAGAGAGAGAGAGAGAGAGAGAGAGAGAGAGAGAGAGTTTTAGGGGTGAGTAAAGCTGGTTCTCCAAGTCTGACAGTTCCCTTGTCAGTCTGCTGCTTCATCTACTGTCGGTGCCAGAAAATGCAGCTCTCGGACCGTGACCCCCTCATCCACTCTCTACTCCATTAAGCTCTCTCCCCCCACCCCCCACCCCCCCACCCCTCCCCACCGGTACTTTCTCTCCTCCTCCTCCTCCTCCCCCCTCGTCCCCACACCATTACCACCTTCAGTCACCAATTACTCCTCTTCCTCTCCCCCCCCCACCTCCCACCCCCTCTTCGTCCCTGTCCGATTCTGGATTCAAATTGTCTTCCTGTCTGCATGTCTTAGCTGTCTGTTGGACAGTGCTCTCTCTCTCTCTGTCTCTGTCTCTGTCTCTGTCTGTCTGTCTGTCTGTCTGTCTGTCTGTCTGTCTTCTGTCTCTCTCTCTCTCTCTCTCTCTCTCTCAGGAGAACTCTCACTCTCTCTGCCTGCATGTCTTAGCTGTCTGTTGGACAGTGCTCTCTCTCTCTTTCTCCTCTCTCTCTCTCTCTCTCTCTCTCTCTCTCTCTGCCTGCATGTCTTAGCTGTCTGTTGGACAGTGCTCTCTCTCTCTCTCTCTCTCTCTCTCTCTCTCTCTCTCTCTCCTCTCTCTCTCACCCTCCCTTCTCTCTCTCTCTCTCACTCTCAGGATAAATTTCTCTATATGTCTGTCTGTCTCTCTTGCTCGCTCTGTCTGTCTGTCTGTCCCTCCCCCCCTCCCCTCCCAATTCCGATCGCTGCTGTCAAACAGACATAGTAATATTGGAATGAACACGGATCGCATGTAGCTTCGATGGAGTTGGTGGGGGGGGGGGGGGGGGGGGGGGGGGAGGGGGGGGGTTAAAAAAAAAAAGATAAATATAATGAAGAGAGGGGGGTAGGGATAGGGAGGGGACGAAAGACGCCGAAGTCTTGACGCCCAAGCCATGCAGTACATCCTTCCATTTCAGACATTGCGAAACTTCAAATATTGCTTATCAGTCATTCGCCTTTTTTTTTTTTTTTTTTTTTTTTTTTTCTTTCTTTCATTCGTTCGATTTCATATATTCATTTTATAACCTAGACGGAGACGTGGCGGGGGTTGGCCAAACAATCGGTTGAACAAAATGATCAAGGAGAGGGGGGAGGGAGGTTAAGTGTTCGGCAAACAATTCCTCCAGTCACAACTTCAGTGGAGTTGGGGGGGGGGGGGGGGGTCACAATGTTCTCAGGGGCTGGTGTTTGTATAGGACTGCTATCACATGAAGCAAAAAGGCTATGCTTTTAGACTGTAAACGTTTGTAAATAATCGATTCACAAGTACTACCGTTAGAATGTGAACGCTTGTAAAATAATGATCAATGCGAAAGTACTGCCGTTAGAATGTAAACGCTTGCAAATGATAAATACACAAATACTACCGTTAGAAGACTACCGTTGGAGTGTAAACTCTCTTAAAATAATCAGTGCGTAAGTACTACCGTTAAAATGTAAACGCTTGTAAACGATCATTTCACAAGTACTGCCGTGAGAATGTGAATGCTCTTAAATGATCAATGCACACGTAGCCTAAGCGATTGTTCACCTACAGAGCAGTTACTGTCTGTTCGTCATTTGTTTTCATTGTTTTGAATACCATTTCGGGTGCCTGGAGAAGAACCAAAAGGTCGAAACGCGTCGTGTTGGTGTTGTAATTTGTTCTTTCCTTCGTGTAGCGGTCCAGTAATTCTGTTTTTGCTCCTGTTTCGATTTCTGCCTGCACTCACCCCCACTTCAAAACCGTTTATTACCCGTTGGTACGTGTGTGGCTTCAGGCCCTAATGAATATAAACATGAAGCGTAAATGGTGAACGCGTGCATTCAGCCCATCTGTACCCTCTGTGACTGTGACTAGGGTGTGGGCCTAACTGTGGGACTCGATCCGGGAAAATTAGTATTCAGGGTATTCTAAAAAATTTGGAGGAAACAAAAGAAAAGAAAACAAAACAAAACAAAACACGTGTACCAGAAAGAGAACCATAGAACTCAATATAAAAATCATCGCTGGTTCTTATAATTTGTGGTGTGCTTTACAGTGTAAGCTTGTCTAAATGTTATTCATTTGCATTGTATATTAGCTGGGGGTTTTATTTATTCACGTTTTTCTTCTTCCTCTTCTTTTGTTTTCATTGAAATTGCAGTTCAGATATAATGAATACTTTGTGTATGGATGTTTGTGTCCTACAGATGTGTGTGTCACTTATGAGTTGAAGTTTTTTACGCAGTGCCTTCTTATGGCACCTCTGTGATTTCTGAACTTATTTGATTAAGATTCCATATTGGGGAAAAAAAGGGAATTTTGCAAGTGGCCTGAAGGAGAGTGTAGGGGCGAGGAACGCAGCCTTGCTTTACGCTGTTGGTCACTGGAAAGGCTTCTGACTCGTCTCCATCATCCAGTATTTTCACCATCATGCCGTCGTGGAACTGTCGGACGATCGTAATGAACCTGCTGGGTCAGCCAAATTTCTCCATGATCTTCCACAAGCCATCTCTGCTGACCGTATCGAAGGCTTGGTCAGATCGACAAAGTCACGAAACAGATCGCTCTGCTGCTGTTGGCATTTTTCCTGGAGCTGTCGTGCAGCAAATATCATGTCTGCATTTCCTCGTTCTGCACGAAAAGCCACACTGGCTTTCTGGGAGGAGACCCAGCTCAAGGGTGTAGAGAAGGTGGTTGAGCAGGACACGAGCCAAGATCTTCCCAGCTATGAACAAGAGAGAGATGCCTCGGTGATTGTCGCAGGACTGGCGGTTGCCTTTTCTTTTGTAGATGTGGAGATGTTGGCATCTTTCAACTGTTGTGGGACCCTCTCTTCATTCCACATGGACTGGAAGAGCTGCGTCAGCTTCTGTGTCAAGGCTGGGCCTTCTGATTTGTAAACTTCGGCAGGGATTGCATCAGATCCTGGCGCTTTGCCACAGGAAAGTTGTTTGATTGCCTTTCAGACTTCTTCTTCTGTGGGGGGGGGGGGGGGGGGGGGGGGGGGGTCACGGTCTTGCCTGATCTCCACTTGAGGTAGGCGTGCAATGGCCTCGTCGTTGATTGAGGCAGGGCGGTTGAGAACCTGGTTAAAGTGTTCAGCCCATCTCTCCAGAATCTGCTTCTTTTCTGTCAGCAGCTGGGTCCCATTTGCATTGAGGAGGGGGGAGGAGCCGGAGGACTGGGGTCCACCACGGCCTTCAGAGCGTCGTAGAAACGCTTGGGTGTCATGATGTCTGCGTAGCCCTGGATTTCATCGGCCTTTTTGCTGAACCAGGCATCCTGCATTTCACGAAGCCTCTTCTGCACTTTTTGTTTTGCGCTGGTGAAGGCATCTTCCTTAGCTTGTGATGTGGGGTCATTCTGGTGCGCTCTGAACAGCTGGTGTTTCTTGACAGCAGTGTCTGCACTTCTGCATCATTCTCATCAAACCAGTCTTGGTTTCTACGGGTTGCTGGTCCGAGGTGTTCGAGGGCAGTAGAGTGGACTACATCTCTGAAAGCCTCCCACTGCTCTTCAATGCTCCTGTGGTCATCCTCTCGTGTCTTGGGCAGCCTGCCATCTAGGTCATTGGAGAAAATCTTCTGCAACTTTACATCCTTGAGCTTGGAGGACGTTGAGCCTCTTTGCAGTCTTCTGACCTTGGAGTCTTCGCATGGGCAGGATGCAGAGTTTAAACTTTGACACAATGAGGCGATGATCAGTCCAGCAGTCGGCACCACACATGGCCTTCGTCACTCTCACGTCTCGCACATCTCTCTTCCTGGTGATGACATAATCAATAGATGCCAATGCTTGGAGCATGGATGCATCCATGATGTCTTGTTGCAGGTAGGGAGGCGGAAACAGAGTTGTTGGTGATGACAAGGTCGTGAGTGGCGCACATCTTGAGAAGCAGGAGGCCCATTGCTGTTGCATTTGCCAGTACCGTGTCTCCCAATGATCCTTTCCCAGGTCTGGTGATCGGTCCCCACTCTGGCGTTGAAGTCCCCGAGTACGATTAGCTTCTCAGACGGTGGGACTGCTGTGATGAGAGTGTCTAGTTCTTCGTAGAACTTGTCCTTGATGTCATCTGGGTTGGTCATTGTCGGGGCGTACGCGCGGATTAGTGTTGCACTCTGCTTATTTCCAGGTGGAAGCTGGAGTGTCATCAGGCGATCGCTTATGCCTCCGGGAGCTTGACAAGTTTCCAGGTGAGATGGGATCTGATGGCAAATCCCACGCCTGCCTCTCGCCGTTCAGTGCTGCTGCGTCCCTCCAGAAGAATGTGTATCCTCCACCACATTCTGTGGTGGCCTTTGTCCGCTAGGCGTGTTTCAATGAGTGCTGCTATGTCGACGTTGTAGCGAGCAAGTTCTTTGGCGACCAGCGCAGTTCTTCGCTCTGGTCTGTCTGCCTTGGCGTTGTCCAGTAGAGTTCGCACGTTCCATGTGCCGAGGTTGAGCACCTTTGTTTTTGTTTTCTTCGTAGTTCGACCGCCAGGAGGGACACCCCGCCAGCCGCGGTTTGCTGGCCAGGGTAAGGTGAAGCAGGCAATGTTTAGGGCACCTGTTCTATCCCCTTCCTCCTGCTATGGAGGTGAGCAGTGCTGTCCTAAAAGGGGCTGCTCAGACACCAAGGGGGCTGCCGAACTCCACTTTGCTTCATCCAGCAGAGAGCGACCACATGCCCTGGGCCGCCTGTGTGCAGGCTCGTAACTGACAGCTCCCGTGTGTCCACACCTGTTGCCTTCGCCACTTGCCCATCGCCACAGGACTTGAGGTCGCGCTGTGGGGTTTGAAGTCATGACTTGCGCTTGACTTGGATTACAGTGAGGGAGAGTTGCGCGTCGTCAGCCTCACTCTCTCGCCCCAGTCTATCTGTGTCCAGTGGCAAGACGAAGTCTAGACGGCTGGAGATAGATTGGGGTACAGTGGATGACCGTGACGTCTCTTGTGTCTTGACACGCCCCGTGCACTCCACAACGCGTTGATGGAACTCGCCTTTCTGCTCTTCAGTCGGCACTGCCTGGGTAGTGCCGACTGAAGAGCTGCCAGCTGGCGCTTCATTCAGTCATTTCCCGTGTCATCCAGTCAATATCGTTCACTCAATTTCCTTAGTTCCTTCGTTCTTTCCATTTCTCACGCAGGGTGCATGCTATGTGTAACGTGTCATCCATACAACGGCCAAAACTGGCCTTCTCTTCCGAAAGTTGGTGATGGGATTTTACGTGTGTGCAAGATGTTATGCGTGCGTTTACACTCGGAACCTCGGTTTATAGTCTCATTCGAAGGATTTTTTTATCTTTGAAATTTCTAGAAAGAGATCATCTGATCGAAGATGTTACAGAAGAAAGGTTTTTGTTTTGTTTTTTTAACAAAATTTTCGGTTGTGTTTAAGGTGTATTTTAAAGTGTTGCGTGAATGAGCTTTTTTTGTTTTTGTTTTGTTTTTCATTTAATGGCTTTGTGAGTTGACTTCAACGCGGTGATGACAGCCCTGATATGGCGCTTAGCAGTCGGCTGGGCAATAAGCAACATGACCTTACCTGACGCGGCAAGAAGCGCCACAACTAAGAGAAGATAATCTACTGATTGGAAAAAAAAATGCTAAGTTACTCGTTAGTAGATTATCTTCTCTTACCTGCTGGGGCAACGCTGCCATTGTTAGTCAGAAAAGATCCCTTTGCAAACCTTTGTTTTTTTTGTTTGTTTTGTTTTTTGTTTTTTTCTTTTTTACACTACAAAACAGTGATCTGGCTTGAAATGGATTTTTACACGGAAAAAAGAACACTCCAGACTTTTTTTTGTGCTTTTATTTTTTGTCCTTTTTTTTTTTTTTTTTGGTAATCCATGCTCATAGATGTGCTGGGGCAATCTGATTCGCTGAATGATGTAAGCTTTCTCGCGATTGGTACAAGGCACCAGCGACTTGCACAGTTACTTGTTGCGGCATCAAAGACGATGGTTAGTCCACAGACCAAGGTTCTGAGTGGCGTCATTGTGTTTGACACACTAATCCTCCAGCCACTCCAGCACGCCACTTGTCGTATAGTTAGTTGCTTGTTTTCATACTTTCCTTGCCCCCCCCCCCCCCTCCCGCTCCACCCTCTCTGCGCCCCTACTCCCCCCCCCCCCCCCCCCACCACACATGTTGTCCTACATTAGTCATTTTTTACGTATACACACAGGCATACATACGTACACACACACACACACGCGCGCGCGCGCGCACACACACGCACCAAGATATCACAGAGAGAGAGAGCGAGAGAGAGAGAGAGAGAGAGAGACAGAGAGAGAGAGAGAGAGAGAGAGAGACAGACAGACAGACAGACAGACAGACAGACAGACAGAATAATGAAGATGGTGGAATTTGAGTCTGTTGGTTTTTCATGCTGATCGATGAGGATGAGGATAATGAAGATGATGCCACAGAGTTCCATTCTAGTCTGAGAGTGCACAGAGCTGCTCTCTAGGCTTATTTTCGACAGAGAAACAGACAGACAGACCAATGGGCAGAGAAAGAGACAGACAGACAAATAGGCAGAGAAACAGACAGACAGACAAATAGGCAGAGAAACAGACAGACAGACCAACAGACAGAGAAAGAGACAGACAGACAAATAGGCAGAGAAACAAACAGACAAACAGGCAGAGAAAGAGACAGACAGACCAACAGACAGAGAAAGAGACAGACAGACAAATAGGCAGAGAAACAAACAGACAAACAGGCAGAGAAAGAGACAGACAGACCAACAGGCAGAGAAACAAACAGGCAAATAGGCAGAGAAAGAGACAGACAGACCTGTAGGCAGAGAAACAGGCAGACAGACCAATAGGCAGAGAAAGAGACAGACAGACCTGTAGGCAGAGAAACAGGCAGACAGACCAATAGGCAGAGAAACAGAGAAACCGATAGGTAGAGAAACAGACAGACAGACCAATAGGCAGAGAAACAGACAGACAGACCAATAGGCAGAGAAAACAGGCTGGTTGAGACTGTGGTGGTGGGAACGGATAGAGAGAGAAGGGACTTGGAGAAGGCAGGAGGGGGCGGAGAAGGGGGAGGGGGGCGGCAGGAGAGGGTAAGGGAGGTCAGGGTGCGGGGGGGGGGGGGGGGGGGGGGGGGGAAGGGGGGTTATGGGGGGGTGGGTGGGGGTGGGAACGGAGCAGACAGACCCCGTTATCTGACAAACTGGTGAGCGCAGAGACTAGAATAAAGTTAGTGATGAGAGGGCTATGATACTTGAACCCCATGTCTTTGTTATATGCATACTGATATCCAGCCTTTGTCCTGAGCACGGCTGGCGAACTCTACAAGATGATAAAAGCAAGTGGAATAGCTCAGTTGGTAGAGCGCCGGACTCGTAATCTTGGTGATCCTGGGGTTGCGGGTTCGAATCTCCGCCGGGCCGTTTTAGTACAGGGGGATTTTTCCTTTGGAGTTAACATTGATTCTGACTCCATTTCCTTACAGTCCTTCGAATGAGACTATAAACCGAGGTTCCGTGTGTGAACGCACGCGTAACATCTTGCACACACGTAAAATCCCATCACCAACTTTCGGTTGAGAAGGCCAGTTTGGCCGTTGGTATGGATGACATGTTACACATAGCATGGAAATAATGAAGGAAGTAAGGAAACTGAGTGAACGATATTGAACGATATGGACTGGATGACAGAAGAAAACGACTAAATGAAGCGCCAGATGGCAGCTCTTCAGTCGGCACTACCCAGGTAGGGCAGCCCGTTGTGCAAACGAGCGTGGATTGTAAAGCGCTTAGAGCTTGGTCTCTAGATGAGGATAGGCCCTATGCAAGTATTCATTAGAATAATGATAATATGAAGGTTAGGCAGGACAGAAAAATTGGACGTAGAGGAGAAAGCGCGAGAAGTCGAAGTCGGAAGAGTGCCACCCACAAACACCAAACTGTAGACCTTCGTCACCTCATGACTGACTTCACTCCAAAGTCATTGTAGGATTATTCAGTAGAAACATGCTGACTTGGCTCCAAAGTCATTGTGGTATTATTCAATCATTGTGGGATTATTCAATCATTGTGGGATTATTCAGTCATTGTGGGATTATTCAGTCATTGTGGGATTATTCAGTCATTGTGGGATTATTCAGTAGGAACATGCTGACTTGACTCCAAAGTCATCATGGGATTATTCAGAATGATCATGCTGATTTTCCCCGAAGATGGAGTATGGCTGCCTTCATGGCGGGATATAAAAAAAAAACGGTCACACACACACAAAACTCCACTGCCTGTCTATACAGGCAGTGTCCGCAGGAGTATCAGCCTGCGTACGCAGAAAGAAAGATCATGCTGATTATTTTGTCTCCGGCAAAAACAGAGCAAAAATATTTCACAAGTCGTGAACTGCCTCGTATATTCTCACCACTTGATATCTTCCATATTATTAAGAACAAACAAACAAAAACAAAAACCTACTGGCAACCCCCTCCTTCTCTCTCTCTCCCCACCCCCCCCCCCCCCTCTCCATTCTGACACGCGTCAATCTTTTCAGTAAATGCAGGTCTACGATATCCTGGTGAGATTATCAAGAGTTTAGCGTTTAAGTTAGTTTCAACATCCCAATTTAATAAATCCTGCACACACACACACAAAAATGTCTATGTTAAAAGAAATTGACGGTTGAACATATTCTAGTTCATTGTGCACACTTAGGACCTTTTGCTTTTAGTATGGAAGGCGTTGAAAATATGTACCCAGTATCGGATACAAATCATTTTTGGAGAAAAAAAAAAAATCTGCTTACTCCAGTATGCTCTCTCTTTGTAAACTGGCGATTCATTTTTTTCATGGTCCATCTGGTCACTTCCTCATCATCACCCGACCATCTCTGTTGAACCCCCCGTCCCATCCATAACCCCCCACACCTCTGCCTTACCGTTCCTCTTTTCTCTCTCTCTCTCTCTCTCTCTCTCTCTCTCTCTCTCTCTCTTATGTTTATGTTATTTCATTTTATTTTGATATTTTCATCATCAGTTTATTGATTATGGGTTGATCTGTTAAGTGTACAATGATATTTGAATTTAGTTACAGTCGAACAAGTCACCATTTTCCCCCATCAGTCACCCAAACCCTGCTTCTCTACCTCCACCCCCACCCCCACCCCCACCCTGACCCCAGTGCCTCCCTTTTTCTTTTTTTCTGTTTTCGGGTTTTTGTTTTTTTGTTTTTTTGTTTTTGTTTGTTTGTTTTGTTACTGTCGTTTACGTTATTGATCATCGTTGATCAGCTGACCATACGTTAAATTCTTTTAGAGTCAAACGCTATCAACGTAGATGACCAGGTTGTAAATCGATGAACCTTGACCCTGCTCAGGGGCAGTAAGGCTAGGCTAAAAATGGCGACAGACAGCATCTTAGGGACCTCTCATGGGGGAAACTAAAAAAAAAAGAAAAAAAAAAAAGACAAAGGCTGACAGCCGTAATGCCCTGTGATTGGTGTACGAAAAATAGTGACGTCCTGTGATTGGTACATGAAAAGTCGTGACGTCCTATGATTGGTGCATGGAAAGTAATGACGTCCTGTGAGCGGTACACGAAAAGTAGTGACGTCCTATGATTGGTGCATGGAAAGTAGTGACGTCCTGTGATTGGTACATTAAAAGTAGTGACGTCCTGTGATTGGTACACGAAAAGTAGTGACGTCCTGTGATTGGTACACGAAAAGTAGTGACGTCCTGTGATTGGTACACAAAAAGTAGTGACGTCCTATGATTAGTGCATGGAAATTAGTGACGTCCTGTGATTAGTGCATGGAAAGTAGTGACGTCCTGTGATTGGTGCAGGAAAAGTAGTGATATCCTGTGATTGGTACACGAAAAGTAGTGACGTCCTATGATTAGTGCATGGAAAGTAGTGACGTCCTTTGATTGGTTAAGGAAAAGTAGTGACGTCTGTGATTGGTACAAGAAAAGTAGTGACGTCCTGTGAGCGGTACACGAAAAGTAGTGACGTCCTATGATTGGTGCATGGAAAGTAGTGACGTCCTTTGATTGGTACACGAAAAGGAGTGACGTCCTATGATTGGTACACGAAAAGTAGTGACGTCCTATGACTGGTGCACGGAAAGTAGTGACGTCCTATGATTGGTGCATGGAAAGTATTTACGTCCTATGATTGGTGCACGAAAAGTAGTGACGTCCTATGATGGAAAGCTGTGATGTCCTATGATTGGTGCACGAAAAGTAATGACGTCCTCTGATTGGTGCACTAAAAGTAGTGACGTCCTATGATTGGTGCACTAAAAGTAGTGACGTCCTGTGATTGGTACACGAAAAGTAGTGACGTCCTATGATTGGTGCAGGAAAAGTAGTGACGTCCTGTGATTGGTGCACTAAAAGTAGTGACGTCCCATGATTGGTGCACTAAAAGTAGTGACGTTCTATGATTGCTGCACGAAAAGTAGTGACGTCCTATGATTGCTGCACGAAAAGTAGTGTCGTATTATTGCTGCACGAAAAGTAGTGACGTCCTATGATTAGTGCATGGAAAGTGGTGACGTCCTGTGATTGGTACACGAAAAGTATTGACGTCCTATGATTAGTGCATGGAAAGTAGTGACGTCCTGTGATTGGTACACGAAAAGTATTGACGTCCTGTGATTGGTGAACTGAAAGTAGTGACGTCCTATGATTAGTGCATGGAAAGTAGTGACGTCCTGTGATTGGTACACGAAAAGTAGTTTCGTCCTGTGATTGGTACACGAAAAGTAGTGACGTCCTATGATTAGTGCATGGAAAGTAGTGACGTCCTGTGATTGGTACACGAAAAGTAGTGACGTCCTATGATTGCTGCACGAAAAGTAGTGACGTCCTGTGATTAGTGCATGGAAAGTAGTGACGTCCTGTGATTGGTGCATGGAAAGTAGTGACGTCCTCTGATTGGTGCATGGAAAGTAGTGACGTCCTGTAATTGGTGCATGGAAAGTAGTGACGTCCTGTAATTGGTACACGAAAAGTAGTGACGTCCTGTAATTGGTACACGAAAAGTAGTGACGTCCTATGATTAGTGCATGGAAAGTAGTGACATCCTGTGATTTGTGCACGAAAAGTAGTGACGTCGTATGATTGCTGCACGGAAAGTAGTGACGTCGTATGATTGCTGCACGGAAAGTAGTGACGTCCTATGATTGCTGCACGAAAAGTAGTGACGTCCTATGATTAGTGCATGGAAATTAGTGACGTCCTATGATTGCTGCACGAAAAGTAGTGACGTCCTGTGATTGGTACTCGAAAAGTAGTGACATCCTGTGATTGGTGCAGGAAAAGTAGTGACGTCCTGTGATTGGCTTCAGGAAAAGTAGTGGCGTCCTATGATTGGTGCAGGAAAAGTAGTGACATCCTATAATTGGTACACGAAAAGTAGTGACGTCCTGTGATTGGTGCAGGAAAAGTAGTGACGTCCTGTGATTGGTACACGAAAAGTAGTGACGTCCTGTGATTGGTGCATGGAAAGTAGTGACGTCCTGTGATTAGTGCATGGAAAGTAGTGGCATCCTGTGATTGGTGCAGGAAAAGTAGTGACATCCTGTGACTGGTGCAGGAAAAGTAGTGACGTCCTGTGATCGGTGCACGAAAAGAAGTGACATTCTGTGATTGTGCACAGAGAGTGGTGACGTCATGTGAATAGTGCACGAAAAGTAGTGACATCCTGTGACTGGTGCATGAAACGATCGGAACTCCAACTCCAACTCCAAAGGGAACTTCAACTCCAAAGGGAACTCCAGCTGGAGTCGCTTGAAGTTGATTGGGATTTGTGTGACGCCCGTTTCTGCAACAGGAAAGATTTAAATGTTTGTTAAGAGCGCCAATGTCATAATCAGGGCAGGTCACTCTTACGAACATCACTTAAAAAGCAGGAGAGCTTTGCCTTTTTTTTCAAGTTTTCTGGATGATTAAGGGTTAGGCACAGGGTTAGATCAGATGAGAGTGAGGGTCGGGACAGGACTAGAGTTAGCTTTCAACATATGCGCAGAAGATATAATTTCCAACACCATTTCTTGATTGATCCAACCAACTTTCTTTGCTTCTCTGGTCATTTGTTTACCCTGCCGAAACAGGCCGGCCTGTCACAAATTCCTGCAGCTCAGAAACCCGCCTCTGGAATCAACAGAACATAGCAGTAACTGTCTCAGATATCGTCATATAAACGTGTACCCATGTAACACGCAAGATGTATACTTTTATGCATGTGTAGTAGCTGTTGCAGCCAGCTGACCTGAAAAGTAACAGCTAGTTCTGAAAATTGGAAGGTTGTTTTTTGGGGGGTCAGAAAATGAATGAAAGAGTCATTGTCGGTGGAGATTTTGCAGTCCTCTGTCATGCAGAATCCCATCAAGACAGACACGGAGCTGCGCATTAACCCTTTCGATGCCAGAGCACCACAAGGTTCAGCATTGATATTCGATTGTTGCACCTAGTTCAAATGACACTTTGTGTGAGACTTATCGACATCAGTAGATATTTAGAGGCGTAACCGTTTTCGTTTAATTTACTCGAAGTAGCCAGAGGACTGCTCTAGAAGGAATGAAGTTACAGGCCTTAGGAGAGTGTGAGTGTGGAACACAGCCGATGCTGAAAAATGTTGAATCGCAGTCCCCCGGATGTGAAAGAATTAAGCTACCCGGGAACTGTCTTTCTCAACAAGACACACAAGCGTAGAGCGGTACGCCGTAGGTAACTCCTTGAAGCTGTCATTTCGATTGTTGAACACTCGGGTGTGCCGTTGACGTAGATCAGTGGAGTGACGGGGAGATAAAAAGTAGACGTCAGCCTGCCTGTCGGCATATCGGCTCAAAGATAGCCTGCTATTATCCGCGCGTCGTCTATCTCTTGTTGGATGGGTGTAATAAATTCGGTGATCCCATGTTAGTGAACCGAGCTCGGACGGGAAGATGGGCGGGGATGGGGCGGAGGAGGGGGGAAGGAGAGGGAAGGGGGGAGGGGGGGGGGGAAGCTTTCAAAGCCAAAATCAAAAGGTGTCGGCTTTGCACAACGATACTTCAGCTCAGGGAAAGTAACCTTGAGAGATAAATACCCTCTTCTCACGAGTGGTCTCCCTGTAGTAGAATTATTGAGGAAGTTGTTCGGGGTCGGTCAGTCGGTCCTTGACTGTCTCTGACTGACCTTGACCCGGCCGTCACCCCTGCAGGTCACTCCTCTTCTCCGTGGTCTTTCTGTAGAAGCAGGAAGTCGTTAGCGGTCGGTCCCTGGCTATCGCTGTAGCCCCGTTCACCTCCTGTTCTGGTTAGTGACGATCGGCTTTACCGCTTGCGTCCTCCTAAGGTGATATGGCTCAGTGATTTCTATCGCTGTGGTCCTTGATTAGGCTCCTTACACTACCTACATGACTTTTTTGTTGTTGTGTGGCCTTGCAGCCATCTGAAAGCTCACATTCTTCCGTGATTCAAACCATTGGAACCAGGAAAATGGGGGAAAGGGAGATAATCTTACACTGCACTACACTACACCATTACAACCGGGAGAATGGGGAAGGGGACCTGCACTACACTACACACTATGCACTACTCTGCTTTACTCTACTCTACACTACACTACAGTACAGTACAGTACACTACACCACACCACACCACACCACACCACACCACACCACACTACACTACACTACACTACACTACACTACACTACACACACCACACCACACCACACCACACCACACCACACCACACCACACTACACTACACTACACTACACTACACCACACCACACCACACCACACCACACCACACCACACCACACCACACTACACTACACTACACTACAGGACCATGACAGAGGGGAAGGGAACCTGTCTCACACAACTCTCCATCACCATCAGCACTTTTCAGCTGGCATGTCGAGCCTCTTGTTGCTCCCGGATATCAGACGGAAAGCACGAACACTGGTGTCCACCCTGCAGAACACCACAACAAGGAGAGAGAGAGAGAGAGAGAGAGAGAGAGAGAGAGAGAGAGAGAGAGAGAGAGAGAGAGAGAGAGAGAGAGAGAGACGTTGACATTTTGACATTTCGCTGTCATTACTATGCGATGTCTTGCCTGTTGGTGGGGTGGTGGGTGGGGGTGGGACGAACAAGTGGGAAAGATGGGTGTTAGCAGTTTTGACTACCGTCTTACAACTCATCCTTTTCATCAAAAAGTAATTCATTAATACAAAATTCGAGTTTCAGTTTCATCAAGGAGGTGTCACTGTATGCGGACTAGTCCATATACGCTACATCACATATACCAAGTTTCGAGACTACACTGCGCACACTTTATAGCTGTTGGATAGATAAATGAATTAGTGACTAAGAGCATTTAAGATGAAGAGGGTCTCATGGCTACGACTTAGAAGATGTCTGACCTCTGCATTAGCCCGACGCGCTGGTCAGACCTTGGATACTAAAATTAGCTGTGCCACTATTATCATTGTATGTGTGTGTGGTGAGTGTATAAAGAGGAAAAGCCACTTAGCTGAAGAGAACGAAAAGAAAAAGATAACAATATGTGGGCATGGAGAGAAAAAAAAAAACACCCTCACAGCAGGATCGTCCTACATTGTGTGCGCCATCTAACCTGTAATAAACACATTACGCACACACACACACACACACACACACACACACACACACACACACACACACACACACACACACACACATACAAGAAGAAGAAGAAGAAGAAGAAGAAGAAGAAGAAGAAGAAGAAGAAGCCAAAGATATGGAAGAAGGGAATTAAAAAAAAGTCAGACTGGACCATGCGGAGAGAGAGAGAGAGAGAGAGAGAGAGAGAGAGAGAGAGAGAGAGAGAGAGAGAGAGAGAGAGAGAGAGAGAGAGAGAGAGGTGTAAAAACAGCCACAATAAACAAACTGACAGTTATCTCAATTATCGTCTGTCTGTCTGTTTCTCTGCCTATTGGTCTGTTTCTCTGCCTATTGATCTGTCTGTTTCTCTGCCTATTGGTCTGTTTCTCTGCCTATTGGTCTGTCTGTTTCTCTGCCTATTGATCTGTCTGTTTCTCTGCCTATTGGTCTGTTTCTCTGCCTATTGATCTGTCTGTTTCTCTGCCTATTGATCTGTCTGTTTCTCTGCCTATTGATCTGTCTGTTTCTCTGCCTATTGGTCTGTTTCTCTGCCTATTGATCTGTCTGTTTCTCTGCCTATTGGTCTGTCTGTCTGTTTCTCTGCCTATTGGTCTGTGTGTTTCTCTGCCTATTGGTCTGTTTCTCTGCCTATTGGTCTTTCTGCCT
>CM065742.1:42351892-42369392 GCA_033310375.1 Conus canariensis
ATGGCGATGGTGGGACAATGATATGGTGATGGTGGGACAATGATAGGGCGATGGTGGGACAATGATAGGACGTTGGTGGGACAATGATATGGTGATGGTGGGACAATGATAGGACGATGGTGGGACAATGAAATGGCGATGGTGGGACAATGATATGGTGATGGTGGGACAATGATAGGGCGATGGTGGGACAATGATATGGCGATGGTGGGACAATGATATGGCGATGGTGGGACAATGATATGGTGATGGTGGGACAATGATAGGGCGATTGTGGACAATGATAGGACGATGGTGGGACAATGATAGGGCGATGGTGGGACAATGATAGGGCGATGGTGGGACAATGATATGGTGATGGTGGGACAATGATATGGCGATGGTGGGACAATGATATGGTGATGGTGGGACAATGATATGGCGATGGTGGGACAATGATATGGCTATGGTGGGACAATGATAGGGCAATGGTGGGACAATGATAGGACGATGGTGGGACAATGATAGGGCGATGGTGGGACAATAATAGGGCGATGGTGAGACAATGATATGGCGATGGTGGGACAATAGATATGGTGATGGTGGGACAATGATAGGACGATGGTGGGACAATGATAGGACGTTGGTGGGACAATGATATGGCGATGGTGGGACAATGATATGGCGATGGTGGGACAATGATAGGACGTTGGTGGGACAATGATATGGCGATGGTGGGACAATGATATGGCGATGGTGGGACAATGATATGGTGATGGTGGGACAATAATAGGACGATGGTGGGACAATGATAGAGCAATGGTGGGACAATGATAGGACGATGGTGGGACAATGATAGAACGATGGTGGGACAATGATATGGTGATGGTGGGACAATGATATGGCGATGGTGGGACAATGATAGGACGATGGTGGGACAATGATATGGTGATGGTGGGGCAATGATAGGGCGATGGTGGGACAATGATAGGATGGTAGTCGGGCAATGACAGGACTACGGTCGTACAGTGACAGGACAATTATCGGACAATGACAAGACGATGGTGATGGGACAATGACAGAACGATGGTGGGACAATGATAGGACAATAGTGATGGGACAATGACAGAACGGTGGTGGGACAATGACAGAACGATGGTGGGACAATGATAGGACATTGGTGATGGGACAATTACAGAACGATGGTGGGACAATGATAGGACAATGGTGATGGGACAATGACAGAACGATGGTGGGACAATGATAGGACATTGGTGATGGGACAATGACAGAACGATGGTGGGACAATGATAGGACAATGGTGATGGGACAATGACAGAACGATGGTGGGACAATGATAGGACATTGGTGATGGGACAATGACAGAACGATGGTGGGACAATGATAGGACAATGGTGATGGGACAATGACAGAACGATGGTGGGACAATGATAGGACAATGGTGATGGGACAATGACAGAACGATGGTGGGACAATGATAGGACATTGGTGATGGGACAATGACAGAACGATGGTGGGACAATGATAGGACAATGGTGATGGGACAATGACAGAACGATGGTGGGACAATGATAGGACATTGGTGATGGGACAATGACAGAACGGTGATGGGACAATGACAGGACAATGGTGATGGGACAATGACGGGACAATGGTCGGACAATGATAGGACAATGGTGATGGGACAATGACAGAACGATGGTGGGACAATGATAGGGCAATAGTGATGGGACAATGCCAGAACGATGGTGGGACAATGACAGGACGTTGGTGATGGGACAATGACAGAACGATGGTGGGACAATGACAGGACGATGGCGGGACAATGACAGGACAATGGTGGGACAATGACAGGACGATGGTGGGACTATGATAGGACGATGGATGAAAAATGACAGGACAATGGTGCGGGGACAATGACAGGACAATGGTGATGGGACAATGACAGGACAAAGGTGATGGGACAATGACAGGACAATGGTGATGGGACAATGACAGGACAATGGGATGGGACAATGACAGGACAATGGTGATGGGACAATGACAGGACAATGGGATGGGACAATGACAGGACAATGGTGATGGGACAATGACAGGACAATGGTTGGAGAGTGACAGGACAATGGTGATGGGACAATGACAGGACAATGGTGATGGGACAATGACAGGACAATGGGATGGGACAATGACGGGACAATGGTGATGGGACAATGGTCGGACAATGATAGGACAATGGTGATGGGACAATGGTCGGACAATGATAGGACAATGGTGATGGGACAATGACAGGACAATGGTGATGGGACAATGACAGGACAATGGTGATGGACAATGACAGGACAATGGTGCTGGGACAATGACAGGACAATGGGATGGGACAATGACAGGACAATGGTGATGGGACAATGACAGGACAATGGTGATGGGACAATGACAGGACAATGGGATGGGACAATGACAGGACAATGGGATGGGACAATGACGGGACAATGGTTGGACAATGATAGGACAATGGTGATGGACAATGGTCGGACAATGATAGGACAATGGTGATGGGACAATGACAGGACAATGGTGATGGGACAATGACAGGACAATGGTGATGGGACAATGACAGGACAATGGTTGGACAATGACAGAACAATGGTGATGGGACAATGACAGGACAATGGTTGGACAATGACAGGACAATGGGATGGGACAATGACAGGACAATGGTGATGGGACAATGACAGGACAATGGTTGGACAATGACAGGACAATGGTGATGGGACAATGACAGGACAATGGTTGGACAATGACAGGACAATGGTGATGGGACAATGACAGGACAATGGGATGGGACAATGACGGACAATGGTCGGACAATGATAGGACAATGGTGATGGGACAATGACACGACGATGGTGATGGGACAATGACAGGACAATGGTGCGGGGACAATGATAGGACAATGGTGCTGGGACAATGACAGGACAATGTTGATGGGACAATGACAGGACAATGGTCGGATAATGACAGGACAATGGTGATGGGACAATGACAGGACAATGGTCGGACAATGACAGGACAATGGTGATGGGACAATGACAGGACAATGGTTGGAGAATGACAGGACAATGGTGGGACAATGACAGGACAATGGGATGGGACAATGACAGGACAATGGTGATGGGACAATGACAGGACAATGGTTATGGGACAATGACAGGACAATGGTGATGGGACAATGACAGGACGATAGTCTGACAATGGTGATGGGACAATGACAGGACAATGGTGATGGGACAATGACAGGACGATAGTCTGACAATGGTGATGGGACAATGACAGGACAATGGTGATGGGACAATGACAGGACAATGATGATGGGACAATGACAGGACAATGATAGGACAATGGTGATGGGACAATGACAGGACAATGACAGGACAATGGTGATAGGACAATGACAAGACGATGGTGATGGGACAATGACAGGACAATGGTGATGGGACAATGACAGGACAATGGTGATGGGACAATGACAGGACAATGGTGATGGGACAATGGTGATGGGACAATGACAGGACAATGGTGATGGGACAATGACAGGACAATTGTTAGACAACAACAGAGCGATGGTCGGACAATGACAGGACGACAATGATAGGACGATGGTGCTAGGAACAGAGACAAGACGATCGTGTCAGGACAATGACAAGACGATAGTAGGGGGATAGTGACAAGACAGTGGTGCTAGGACAATGACAGCGACGACCTCAGTGTGGTTGTGTTTGAGGATATTGGGAATGGACAGCATTGAGGCTGTGCCACCGGTGAAGCACTTGTGAGAATTGGAAGAAAGCAAACCCAACCTTCTCCCCCCCCCCCCCCCCCCCAACAAAAGTGCAATGACCGAATTTCTTTTCTCTACACGCGAGAGTTGTCACTTATGTTTCTCTGCTGTTGGTTTAGGGATGTTCACATTTGTCACTCCAAACACAAGCGCCCTTAGCGAATAGGTCAAATGTAATAAATTATGTCAAGAAACAGCGGAGAACTCCACAACACTTCGTCTCAGCCCTCATAAATCTAATCGAATCGGTGATGTTTTCCTTTTTTCTTTTTCTTCTTTCTTTTTTTTTTTAGATGAACATTCTTTTTTCGAACATGCATATAACCAATTTTTGATGTGGGGACAGCCTTGATACCCCCCCCCCCCCCCCTCTCTCTCTCTCTCTCTGTGTCAGCGGACTACAAACGACACAGGAGAAACGACGTAGGAGAAACGTATTACGGAATGTGTATTCTGCTTATTTTCCGGACACAAGACACACAGACTATCTTCAAACTGAAGGAAACGCACGGGTGTCCCACAAACACGCGACATCTCGACATGATTGGCAGGTCGACTGATAGTGGGCGGAGCTTCGGCGCACGTCTTAACCCAGTGCGTCCATTTTGGAAAACTCACTTCGTCGCTAGACGTTGAAACGGAAGTACAACTGCATATATCGAAAGTTCCGGACAGAGCAGACGACATTTCAACCGGTGACGATTGAATGAGACTGACAGGTTGGTTATCGCTTTTTCAGTGCCCTGCTTCGTGCACGTATTTCGTTTACATTGAAAGTTACTGACTCTGCCTGCTAGTTAACGCAAATTTCGTCCTTTTTCTCTAACATGCAGCGGAATGATGATTCACGTGGATCAACTTTTCCAGTTGGAGTAAATTGTCGATTTGAACATGGTGATACCGGTACATAGGTTTAGAAACGAATAGCAAACTCAGAACTTGATTATTCGACACATCCATAGATCACACAGTGCACTTTGCTCGATTCAGTTTGTGTAGATTCGTGTCATTATTGCGCTTCAAGAAGGCAGATACACTTTTTGGCCTGGTATTATTCAGCTGTGATATTTTTCTACGAGGCAGACAGAAATGATGGTGTCGTGTTTCTGGTCCTCTCATGTAGCAAACTGGCAACGTTGTTGCACATGACCGCCCCCGTATTTTTTATACGGGGGCTGTCATGTGAAACAACATTGCAATTTTGCTATAGAGAGCCTGCTGTACCTGCGGGTTGACTGAAGTGTGCCCACAGGTACAGCAGGCTCTCTGTCTAGAATTTTTTCTCTCTCCCTCCCCCCCCTCTCTCTCTCTCTCTTTCTTACTGTGCACGCGCGCGTGCGTGCATGCATGCGTGCGTACATGCGTTCATACGTAAGTGCGCGCGCGCACGTTCGCGATGGTCGAGCCTTCTGCTTACAAGATGCATTTACGATATAGAATGCTAAACAAGGAAGAGAATAGAAGAGAATAGACACACAGTCAGCGGAAGTGCTTATTAAGTACGTGATGGCCCATTTTATATATACGTGTCTTACTATGCGAATATGTGTGTGTGTAGGGGTGGGTGATAGGTGTTTGTGAGAGGGAAAGGGAGAGAGTGTGTGTGTGTCGGGGGGGGGGGGGGGGGGGGAGGGGAGGGGTGACAGAGAGAGAGAGAGAGAGAGTACCCGGTGCACGCGCATGTTGAAGTGCCGCGCTTTGTGTGTGTGTGTGTGTGTGTGTGTGTGTGTGTGTGTGTGTGAGAGAGAGAGAGAGAGAGAGAGAGAGAGAGAGAGAGAGAGAGAGAGAGAGAGAGAGAGAGAATTCTCTTCCCTGCACTTCGTGCAGACCGGATTGTTTTGTCCAGTCTAGTCCATGTTTTTTTTTTTTTTTTTTTTTTTTTTTTTCTAGAAGTGGAAATCGTAGATGGGCGAGTGAGTAGGTGTACGTCTGTCTGTCTGTCTGTCTGTCTGTCTCTTTCTTTCTCACTCTCTCACTTTCTCTCTCTCATTCTCTTCACACACACACACACACACACACACACACACACACACATCACACACACACACACACACACACACACACACACACACACACGAGCGCGCGCTCACACACACACAGAACAAGTACACTCACTCACTCTCTCTTTCTGTTTCACATACACTCGCGCGCGCGAGCACACGCTCACACGCGCGCGCGCGCACTCTGTCCGTCTCTCTCTCTGTTTGTGTGTGTGTGTGTGAGTGTGTGTGTGTGTGTGTGTGTGTGTGTGTGTGTGGTCCGTGTTTGACTTTCTCTCTTATGTTCAGTAGGATACCAGATTCCTATTAAAAAAAAGAAATTATACTCAGGAACTATCACAAAGATGTGTGTGTGTGTGTGTGTGTGTGTGTGTGTGTGTGTGTGTGTGTGTGGCGCGCTTGCTTGCTTGCTTGCTTGTAAGTCCGGGAATGTGTGTGTGTGTGTGTATGTGTGTGTGTGTGTGTGTGTGTGTGTGTGTTTGTGTGTGTGTGTGTAATACGGTATATTTTTGTTCAGCTGTCACACAAATATTGACAAAACCGAACCCAACCGAAAAAATGTTGAAACACGCGTGTAATTTAAACTCACTAGGGACAAAAAGCCCTATAAGAACAAGAGAAAGTAAACAGCGCACAGTGTTCAGCATGGACGCATGAAATTACCAAATACGCAGGCCTTTCTGCAAGAAATATGCAGGCTTTTCTGCAAAAATACGCAAGGTTTTCTGAAAAAAATACGCAATGTTTTCTGCAAAAAATACGCAAAGTTTTATGCAAGAAAAACAAAAACTTTTCTGCAAGAAAATCGCAAGGTTTTCTGTAAGAAATACTCAAGATTTTTCTGCAAGAAAAACAAAAACTTTTCTGCAAGAAAAACGCAAATTTTTCCGTAAGAAATACGCAAGGCTTTTCTGAAAGAAAAAGAAAAACTTTTCTGCAAGAAAAACGCAAGGTTTTTCTGCAAGAAAATACAAAAACTTTTCTGCAAGAAAAACGCAAGCTTTTCTGCAAGAAATACGTAAGCTTTTCTGCAAGAATAATAACAATAATGATAATGTTGATGATGGTAATGATGATGTTGATGATGTTGATGATGATGATGATGATGAATTTATTTTGATCTTCCGGAGAGGAACACAGTATGCACAAGTACAGGAAACTATCGCCATTTTCTATTTTCTTTCTTTTTTTTTTAATCACTTTTTCTGTTGATTATTTTTCCATTGAATTCACAACATAATCCTTATCCTTTGATGTAAACCACAGTCGCGTTAATCGAGCAAGAGTTCCTCTCAGCACGAGTGAGCGTGCAACGACACTTGCGTCTAGCCATACACAGTTATCAACAAATCAGTTTTCCAACGACCACGACCAGGATCATGATGATGGACTAGAGGAATGCGTCGTATCGTTGCAGGACCGTTAGGTTCCGATGGCCAGTGTCGTCTAGGTGATAGTCGGTGTCCCGGATCAGGGTGACCCGGTGGCGGTTGTCGGTCGGAAGGGCACTTCAGCCTCGGCATCGCTCTCTCTGACCACCGACCACAATCGGCGACGCCGTTGTTCATATTGGTTCCGGGCACGATTTGCGATAAAGATCTCGTTTCCATGGTTCTCGCATTCGGTGTGTCTGTCCGTCATTGTCTGTTAGTAAGTCTGCTGGTCCGCCTCTGTGTGTGTGTGTGTGTGTGTGTGTGTGTGTGTGTGTGTGTGTGTGTGTTTCTGTCTGTCTGTCTGTCTCTCACATACACACACACACGCTCATATGCACACTCCCACACGCACACATACACACGCACACATGCGAGGCGCACACACATAACATTGTCTGTTAGTAGGTCTGTCATCCCGCCTGTGTGTGTGTGTGTGTGTGTGTGTGTGTGTGTGTGTGTGTGTGTGTGTGTGTGTTTTCTGTCTGTCTGTCTGTCTGTCTGTCTGTCTCTCACATACACACACACACGCTCACACGCACACTCCCACTCGCACACATACACACACATGCGCGCGCGCACACACACATAACATGCACACGCATATACAGACACTCGGAGAGTCTCCTCTCTCTCTCTCTCTCTCTCTCTCTCTCTCTCTGACCGACTGAAACCAATTTATTGTCAGATTAACTCATGGTTGTACTCTCTCTCTCTCTCTCTCTCTCTCTCTCTCTCTCTCTCTCTCTCTCCACACACATACACACACACACACACACTCTCTCTCTCACACCTACACACACACACACACACACACACACACACACACACACACACACACCACACACTCAACACACACACACACACACACACACACACACACACACACACACACACACACACACACACTGATTCAAAAGCAGCATTGAATGGTATTAAGTCTTCAAATTCATGTGTACGATTAGACATGATAACTGAAATTAATCATATAGTACACCTTCTTTCCCAAAAAGGCATTAATATTACTTTTTGTTGGGTGCCTTCTCATTGTGGTATATCGGCAAATGAACAAGTAAACAAAGTTGCAAAAAAGGCAGCTCAAAACCTTAGCGGCACAGTAACAATAAATGTTCGCTTAGATCTGACAGAATGTTTCTCTATCATAAATAAAACATCTCATGATAATGCGACAAAAAACACTGAGGAACTCGGACATATATTATTATAACAATTGCATCAAATGTAATGACAAAAACAATGGGATAACATCATACAAAAGATTTGTTTTCTCATCCAGGGAGATTGAAAGTCTAATCCATAGGCTTCGTTTAAATTCGTTTAAAACAAAATATTGCAAAGATATTAAATGTATGTGTGGGGATTCTATAAGTGTCAATCATTTACTGATTCATTGTCCCAAAACAAAAGAGCTTTTTAATAAATCAGGTATTGAGGGTTTTGTTGATGGATCGACTCCTTTACCACTATCTACTATATTAAACAATGTTGCTACTCTTGAATCTATTTCTAAATGTTTATTAGGCTGTTCAGTTAATATTTATCTTTAGCATTTGTGATTGTTACAGTTACAATTTTAGTTTAAGTTAAACGTTCTGATGAATAGGGTGGGGTGGAGGGTTATGATTACATTCCTTATGTACTACTTTAAAACTTACACTCCCTTACACTCCCTAAAAAAATGCATCTCTCTCATTCCTTACATCAAGCTCACTCTACACTATAATATTGTCTGAATCACTTTTAGTAGAAGGACGTTAAACTGAAGAACAACAACAACAACAACAACAACACACACACACACACACACACACACACACACACACACACACACACACACACACACAGTCTTTCCTACTTATTCTCTATTAGACGTCACCGAGTGCTGGGTGAGCAGAGAGTGTGCGCACTGTTGATAGTCCTACAGTTACAGAGTGCGAAACCAATCGTGGTAGCAGTCAGGGAAAGGCGGAAAGCCCTTGTTAAAACAAACAAAAACAAAATTTAGAAAGAGAGGGGGTTAGTTACCGCCAAGGGCATAGACAAACAAAGTACAGGACAAGACAGAGAGAGAGAGGAGAGAGGAGAGGAGAGGGGAGAGAGAAGGGGGAGAGAGAGAGAGAGAGAGGAGGGGGGGGGGAGGAGAGAAAGAGAAGAGGAAAAAGTGGAGACGGAGAGGATGAGAGGAATGAGGGGGGGGGGGGGGGGGAGGGAGGAGGGAGGGGGGGGGGGGGGGGGGGGGGGGGGGGGGGGGGGGGGGGGGGGGGGGGGGGGGGGGGGGGGGGGGGGGGGAGACACAGAGAGAGAGAAAGAGACAGAGAGAGAGATCAAAAGAACAGAAAGGATTTCATTCGGTGTCTTGTCCTGTACTTTGTCTATGTCCTTGGCGGTATTCTACCCCCCCCCCCCCCGCCCCCGCCCCCCCCTCTTTCTACATTTTGCTTCATTTTCCATCCTCGGTCACTCCGTTTTGAAACTAAACAAAAACAAAACAAAACAAACAAACAAAAAAGAAAAGGCATTGTGATCTGAACTTCTCTCATCGTTTTTGATCCTTCGTATCAACTTGTGGCGTTTCCCCCGAGGGTCATCTCTTTCTTGTCTAACATTTCTTCTTTTCTTTCTTTCTTTGATTCTTTCTTCAGTCGATCTCTCTCTCTCTCCCCCCCCCCTCCCCCCCCCACCCCCTTTCTTTTTGTTTCGTTTTATTTTTCTTCTTTTTTTTTTTTTTTTTTTCTCTTTCAACTTTTTTTTTTTTCTGTCTTTCCTTTCTTTCTTTCTTTCCTTGGGAATCTATTCTGACATGGTCACGGCTCTGATATAATCCCGTTCGGTCGGTTGGGCTATGAACAAGACAACAGAATGAAATCCTTTGTGTTCTTTGGATCTCTCTGTCTGTCTGTCTGTCTCTATGTATCTGTCTGTCTGTCTGTCTCTCTGTCTCTATGTGTCTGTTTGTCTGTCTGTCTGTCTGTCTGTCTCTCTCTGTGTCTCCTCCCTCAGTCCCCCCCCCCCCCCCCCCCCCCGTCGCTCCCCTCTCCTCTCTCTCTCTCTCTCTCTGCTCCTTTCTCTCTCGCTTTCTCCTCTTTCTTTCTCTCCCTCCCCCTCTCTCTTCTCTCCTCCCCCTCTCCCTCCTCTCCTCCTCCTCCCCCTCTCTCCCTCTCCCACCCTCCCTCTCTTCCCCCTCTACGCCCCCCCCCCCCCCCATTCTCTCTCCATTCCTCTTCTTTCTTTCTTGCTGTTTCTTCTTTTAAAGCATTCTAACAGCGAAGTCAAGTTACAAACGAAGAGATAATGTCGTCAGTTTTGAAACGGAACGAAAGAAACTGATCTGATCTGCCAGATCACGGTATTCCAAGATGGCATATCGTCTCTTTAACTGTTCCTTCGATCCAAAGTCAGGGGCACAGGGGCAGAAGGTATGGTCGCCCATTGAGGGACATAAACCCATATTACGCCTCTCTGTCGTGCAATAAAAATGCTGTTCTTAAAAAAAAAAAAAAAAGCAAATGAGAAAGCTGAAAATAAAACTGAACGAAACTTAGAAGGACATTAATGAAGACCCCCGTGACCCTTTTCGAGTAATTCACCTTATGTATTTATTCATAAAGTCTTTTTTTTTGCGAGAGTTGGGCGCGCGCGCGCGCGCGCGCGCGCGCGCGCGTGTGTGTGTGTGTGTGTGTGTGCGCGCTGTTTGAACTGCAGAATCGCTTTTTTTCTTTTTCTGATCCCTCTCTTTCTCTCTGTCTGTCTGTCCGTTGTTTCTGTCTCCGTCTCTGGCTGTCTCTGGCTGTCTCTCTCTCTCTCTCTCTCTCTCTCTCTCTCTCTCTCTCTCTCTCTCCCTCTCTCTCTCTCTCTCTCTCTCTCCTCTCTCTCTCTCTCTCTCTCTTTCTATCCTTCCCTCCTCTCTCTCTCTGTCTTTCGTATACATAGAAGCGTGCACACACTGCGCGCGCGCGCGCGCTCGTGCGCGCCCCCCCTCCCCCTCCCCCCCTCTCTCTCTCTGTCATATACATTTTTCTTCGACTTTTTTTTTTGTTCTTGTTCTCCTCCTCCTCCTCCTCCTCCTTCTTCTTCTTCTTCTTCTTCTTCTTCTTCTTCTCTCTCTCTCTCTCTCTCTCTCTCTCTCTCTCTCTCTCTCTCTCTCTCTCTCTCTCTCTCTCGCTGCCCCCTTTCTCTCTCTGTCTGACGGCCTGTCTCTGTCGGTCTCTGTCTGTCTGTCTCTCTCTTTGTATCCGTTTCTCTCTCTCCCCTTCCGGGGGATTGCGAACTTGTCGTGGTCGGATTGGTTCCTCCAGTAACCCAAAAAAGGCATCAACATCATCGCATTCTTAGACATACTGATGGTCGCTCGTTGTCGCTATCGTTCACTCGTCATGTCACTGTCACAGACGATGCTCAACGTCTCGTTTCTGCCCAGGCGCCGAGGTCAAGGACACATCGGCGTCATCATGGCGACGTCTAGTTCCGCTAGACGTTCGTCCTTCGCCCCATCGGCCCAACTCCTGCTGGTGGTGGTCGCCGTCCTCGTGGTGCCGGGAGCGAGGGCTCAACAGGACTGCGAGGCGGCCTTCAAGACGGGGGATCGCCTGGTAGTGCCGGAGGACTCGGAGTGTGCCCTGGGCGCGGGCACCTACACCTACAGCTCCATGGAGGTGAGATCATCTCAGTTCAGTTCAGTGGTTTATTGTACTCCCAGTTCTAATAGAACAGGGAGTACTTTACAATGGGAATGAAGAAATGCTGTGTGTGTGTGTGTGTGTGTGTGTGTGTGTGTGTGTGTGTGTGTGTTCTGTCCGTGGTCAAAATGTGTTCCACTCGCTCCAGACAAGACTTCTGGGCCGATCTTTCTGAAAATTTGTAGTTATGTTTATTATGGGTCACGGATGATGCCCGATGTTTTATTTGACCAGAATAGCCCTTACTAAAGGCTATAACGGCCCCAAACGGTTTTTCTTCTTTATGAAATATCTCAGAAAGTACTTGGCCGATTTATAAGCGGTTTGGATGATCTTGTGACAAATCGGAGCCTCTTTCCATATGTAAGTGATGTAATGCCGAAAATAGATTAACAACCGTTTAAAAACCGTTATTTTGCCGTTATTTCTTATATATAGGTGGATTTTAATGAAATTTGGTATATAGAAAGGTTATCACACACAAATGGCACTTCCATATAGTGTTCCAAAATTTGACCGTTAAAAACCGTTATTTTTGACATTATTGTCCGGTCAGGATGAAATTTGGTAGGTACATAGGCTTTAACCCAGTGAGGACTGAAATAACAGTTTCAAAAATGCATCTCGGTTAAATGACCGTTAAAAACCGTTATTTTGCCGTTATTTCTTATATATTGGTGGGTTTTCATAAAATTTGGTATATAGAAAGGTTATCACACTCAAATGGCACTTCCATTTAGTGTTTTAAAATTTGACCGTTAAAAACCGTTATTCTTGACATACTGTCCGATTTGGAAACTGGGAGTACGTTTATATGCATTGCATCTTGTTAAATGTCTTTTCATCGCCAGATGATATTAGGCACTTATTTTATTTTATTTTTTTAAAAAACAAGAAGAAAGAAGACACCTCCACACTTGACTTTAGTACTTTCAAACCCACATCTGATATATGCAAATTTACGTCAGTGAAATACCCTACAGCTACACAAAATTGTTGATTAGAAAAAAAAAGAAGAAATTTATGCAGCCTGTGACTGCGGGAGCTCTTTGGGCAGCGTTTTTTTTTTTTTTTTTTTTTTTTTGGGGGGGGGGGGGGGGGGGGGGAGCTCCCGGCCGTTAGAAAACTATTATGCCGTGTATACACGGAACGCAGTGTATGGCTCGCACAGGTACTTTAAACCGTGAAAAGTTCTGGGCAAGTGAAAGGGGCCTTTTTTTCCCGGAGGCTTACAAAAGTGCATGTGTAACAGCATACACACGCATACGCACACACACGCGCGCGCGCACACGCACGCACGCACGCACACACGGCTTTTTTTTTCTTCTTCATTTATCTGTGTAGCTAGCTTCCCATCGGAATGAAGTTGGGATAACTGAGTCCATGCTTTTAGCTCACACATAGGTTGTGGAACTTTCTGTGGCTTCCAGCAGCCTTTGTAGATGATCAGCAGACTGTGTCGAGTAGATCTATTCGTTCAGATCTATGGATCTATTTCCATTTTACCATATGTACACTGTTACCAATGTTGTGCAAACGAGTCATCAGCTAGTAATTACAAAACAAAACAAAACAAACAAAAAAAACAAACAACGAAGCTAACAAACAAACATACTCCCCCCTGATGAAAGCGAAACACGGACAGTCAGGAAGCACGCAGCTGCGCAGGGCCATCCACCGTCAATGCGTGTCATATCGCTGCGTCCCTGCGCGATGTGTGCAGGTCAACGGGACGCTGTGGGCACGGACGAGCGGGTCCAGCTTCGTGACGCTGAACGCTGATTGGATGATCGTCAGCTCCACGGGGCGCGTGCGGGCCGACGGCCAGGGCGCCAGCTCGGGGTCAGGACCTGGCGGGGGCTCCAGCGATGGTTCTGGAGGTCAGTCTGCACTCTTGTGTGTGTGTGTGTGTGTGTGTGTGTGTGTGTGTGTGTGTGTGTGTGTGTGTGAGAAGCGTTTTAGGAAGATTGAACGTAGTCTGTGTCTTTCTATCTGTCTGTCTCTCTCTGTATCTCTCTCTCTCTGTCTCTCTCTCTTTCTCTGAAAATGCGCATATGCGCGCGCGCGCGCGCGCGCGCGTGTGTGTGTGTGTGTGAAGCTTTTTAGGAAGATTGAATGTCATCTCTGTCTGTCTGTCTGTTTGTCTGTCTGTCTGTCTCTTTCTTTGAGAAGGTGCGCGCGCGCGCGTGCGCGCGCGCGCGCGCGCGCCGCGCGTGTGTGTGTGTGTGTGTGTGTGTGGAGAGAGAGAGAGAGAGAGAGAGAGAGAGAGAATTTGTGAATGCGTGTGTGTGTGTGTGTGTGTGAGTGTGTGTGTGTGTGTGTGTGTGTGTGTGTGTGTGTGTGTGTGAGCGCGTGCGTGTATGAGTGCGTATGTATATATGTGTGTGTGTGTGTGTGTGTGTGTGTACGCGCGCGCATGCGTGTGTGTACGCGCGCGCATGCGTGTGTCTGCGCGTGCGTGTGTGTGCGCGCGCGCGCGCGCGTGTGTGTACAAGAGTGTGAGTGATCCTTAGACTGCTGGTGCCGATACATGTGTCCATTGAAAACGTCGGCCCAGTTCACGTGGCTGTAAGCAGACCCGCTGCACCGGGAGGGCAGTCATCGATGCTGTACAACCTATACAACTCCACACTTTACTGCCGGCCACTTCAGTTTAAGACATGCGTTAAACCCAAAATAGCTTCCAAATATCAATGGGGATGATTTTTTTTATTGATTTTTTTTTTGGGGGGGCGGGGGGGGGATAAAGGGGTGGTGGTGGGGAAAGGATGAGGGGGGGGGGGGTGGTGAGTGGGGCGAACAGAGGAGAGGGCAATGGAGGCGGGGAGGGAGGTAGGTGGGAGGTGTTGGAAAAGGGTGTTTTGACTTGAAGCGCTGTAGCGTGACAGAGAACTCACCTAACGCCCCCCCCACTCCCCCACCCACCCCCACCCCCGCCCCTTGAACGGACAAAGCTTTATGACACGTACGCGCATAAAAAATAGTAAATGCGAGTTTAGCAGAAGAGATGACTGTCGTTCGTCGGCTGAAGCATGTTAACAAAAAAACAACAAAAAACAAAAAACAAAAAAATTGGAAAAAGAGGGGGTTACTTACCGCCAAGGACACAGACAGAGCACAGGACAAGACACTAAAAGAAAAAAAAAAAAAAAAAGGAAAAGAAGACATATCCATCTTACTGACGCCAAAGTACGTTCGATTCTTCGTCGGCCGACCTCCGCATGTTGTGTGAATGAGGTCAACCAGAGAGACAATCCAGCTCATGTCACTTGTGCTGTCATGGGTCACACAGCGCGTGACACTTGTGCTGTCATGGGTCACACAGCTCATGTCACTTGTGCTCTCATGCGTCACACAGCTCATGCCACTTGTGCTCTCATGCGTCACACAGCTCATGTCACTTGTGCTGTCATGGGTCACACAGCTCATGTCATTTGTGCTGTCATGGGTCCACAGCTCATGTCATTTGTGCTGTCATGGGTCACACAGCTCATGTCACTTGTGCTCTCATGCGTCAAACAGCTCATGTCACTTGTGCTGTCATGGTTCACACAGCTCATGTCACTTGTGCTCTCATGGGTCACACAGCTCATGTCACTTGTGCTGTCATGGGTCACACAGCTCGTGTCACTTGTGCTGTCATGGGTCACACAGCTGTCACTTGTGCTGTCATAGGTCACACAGCTCATGCCACTTGTGCTGTCATGGGTCACACAGCTCATGTCACTTGTGCTGTCATAGGTCACACAGCTCATGTCACTTGTGCTGTCATAGGTCACACAGCTCATGTCACTTGTGCTCTCATGGGTCACACAGCTCGTACCACTTGTGCTCTGATGGGTCACACACAGCTCACACCACTTGTGCTGTCATGGGTCACATAGCTCATGTCACTTGTGCTCTCATGGGTCACACAGCTCGTACCACTTGTGCTCTGATGGGTCACACACAGCTCATGCCACTTGTGTTGTCATGGGTCACACAGCTCATGTCACTTGTGCTCTGATGGGTCACACAGCTCATGCCACTTGTGCTGTCATGGGTCACACAGCTCATGCCACTTGTGCTCTGATTGGTCACCCAGCTCGTGCCACTTGTGCTGTCATGGGTCACACAGCTCATGCCACTTGTGCTCTGATGGGTCACACAGCTCGTGCCACTTGCGCTGTCATGGGTCACACAGCTCATGTCACTTGTGCTTTCAGGGTCACACAGCTCATGCCACTTGTGCTGTCATGGGTCACACAGCTGTCACTTGTGCTCTGATGGGTCACACAGCTCATGTCACTTGTGCTCTGATGGGTCACACAGCTCATGTCACTTGTGCTCTGATGGGTCACACAGCTCATGCTCACTTGTGCTGTCATGGGTCACACAGCTCATGCCACTTGTGCTCTGATGGGTCACACAGCTCGTGCCATTTGTGCTGTCAGGGTCACACAGCTCATGCCATTTGTGCTCTCATGGGTCACACAGCTCATGCCACTTGTGCTGTCATGGTTCACACAGCTCATGCCACTTGTGCTCTCATGGGTCACACAGCTCGTGCCACTTGTGCTGTCATGGGTCACACAGCTCGTGCCACTTGTGCTGTCATGGGTCACACACAGCTCATGCCACTTGTGCTGTCATGGGTCACACAGCTCATGCCCCTTGTGCTGTCATGGTCACACAGCTCTTGCCACTTGTGTTTCATGGGTCACACAGTTCGTGCCACTTGTGCTGTCATGGGTCACACAGCTCATGCCACTTGTGCTGTCATGGGTCACACATAGGTCATGCCACTTGGTCTGATGGGTCACAGCTCGTGCACTTGTGCTCTCATGGGTCACACAGCTCTTGCCACTTGTGTCCTCATGGGTCACACAGGTCGTGCCACTTGTGCTGTCATGGGTCACACAGCTCATGCCACTTGCGCTCTCATGGGTCACACAGCTCGTGCCACTTGTGCTGTCATGGGTCACACAGCTGTCACTTGTGCTCTGATGGGTCACACAGCTCATGTCACTTGTGGTCTGATGGGCCACACAGCTCGTGCCACTTGTGCTGTCATGGGTCACACAGCTCATGCCACTTGTGCTCTCATGGGTCACACCGCTCATGTCACTTGTGCTCTCATGGGTCACACCGCTCATGTCACTTGTGCTGTCATGGGTCACACAGCTCATGTCACTTGTGCTCTCATGGGTCACACAGCTCATGTCACTTGTGCTCTCATGGGTCACACAGCTCATAGCACTTGTGCTCTCATGGGTCACACAGCTCGTGCCACCTGTGCTCTCATGGGTCACACAGCTCATAGCACTTGTGCTGTCATGGGTGACACAGCTCTTGCCACTTGTGCTCTGATGGGTCACTCAGCTCATGCCACTTGTGCTTTCATGGGTCACAGCTCGTGCCACTTGTGCTCTCATGGGTCACACAGCTCTTGCCACTTGTGCTCTGATGGGTCACTCAGCTCATGCCACTTGTGCTTTCATGGGTCACACAGCTCGTGCCACTTGTGCTGTCATGGGTCACACAGCTCATGCCACT
>CM065742.1:42376892-42381892 GCA_033310375.1 Conus canariensis
TGAGCCAATTTATGGCAGTACGCGTGACAAAGACATGAATGTGCAGTACACACCACACACACACACACACACACAACACACACACACACACACACAATCATCACCAACACCAGTGCCACCAGCAAACACCAGTCCCCCCACCCCATCCCCTTCCCATTCTTCCTTGTCTTGATTCTCACTTATCTTTTGTTCCTGCTTTAACTACCCGGCTCCCCCCCCCTCCCCCCCCCGGCCCTATTTTCTCTGGGACCTTCCGACACAGATTTCATGCAGTCTGTTCGCTAGTGTCTGTGCATCACTGTCTATGTGTCACAGCTACGGATTAGTGCTCTCCTCTGCTGTGCAGTTTGAAGAGTGAAGAAGCTCCGTGGTGCATTCCGAGTCATGCACCACTCACAATGAAACATATTCTTTTAGAGTGTTGGGACTTGCATGACGTGAGACAGAAACATTTCACAGCAGACTCCATGAAAACCTTGTTCAGAGGTGTTCCACCTCATGCGATCTTTGCATTTTTTGAAAGAGATTAACATTTCTCATCTGATCTGAGATTTTATAGTGGAAATATTTTTAACAAAATTTAGGGTGGGTTTTTAGATGTATTTTAAAGAGTTGTGTGAATGAATAAATTGTGAGTTGACTTCAACGCGGTGACAGCCCTGATATGGTCCTTTGCGGTCGGCTGGGCTGTAAGCAACATGACCTTACCTTACCTTTCCTGTGCAATAGTCCTGTGACTGTCTGATGCTTTCTGTCATGGCGTTGCTCAGAGTCCTTCAGTCTTTCACCTGCCTGCAGTGACCACTGTCTGGTGCCTTCTGTCATGGGCGTTGCTCAGAGTCTTTCAGTCTTTCACCTCTTGCAATGATCACTGTCTGATGCTTTCTGTCATGGCGTTGCTCAGAGTCTTTCAGTCTTTCACCTGCCTGCAGTGATCCATGTCTGATGCTTACTGTCATGGCGTTGCTCAGAGTCCTTCAGTCTTTCACCTGCCTGCAGTGATCCATGTCTGATGCTTACTGTCATGGCGTTGCTCAGAGTCCTTCAGTCTTTCACCTGCCTGCAGTGATCCATGTCTGATGCTTACTGTCATGGCGTTGCTCAGAGTCCTTCAGTCTTTCACCTGCCTGCAGTGATCCATGTCTGATGCTTACTGTCATGGCGTTGCTCAGAGTCCTTCAGTCTTTCACCTGCCTGCAGTGATCCATGTCTGATGCTTTCTGTCATGGCGTTGCTCAGAGTCCTTCAGTCTTTCACCTGCCTGCAGTGATCCATGTCTGATGCTTTCTGTCATGGCGTTGCTCAGAGTCCTTCAGTCTTTCACCTGCCTGCAGTGATCCATGTCTGATGCTTTCTGTCATGGCGTTGCTCAGAGTCCTTCAGTCTTTCACCTGCCTGCAGTGATCCATGTCTGATGCTTACTGTCATGGCGTTGCTCAGAGTCCTTCAGTCTTTCACCTGCCTGCAGTGATCCATGTCTGATGCTTTCTGTCATGGCGTTGCTCAGAGTCCTTCAGTCTTTCACCTGCCTGCAGTGATCCATGTCTGATGCTTACTGTCATGGCGTTGCTCAGAGTCCTTCAGTCTTTCACCTGCCTGCAGTGATCCATGTCTGATGCTTTCTGTCATGGCGTTGCTCAGAGTCCTTCAGTCCTTCACCTGCCTGCAGTGATCCATGTCTGATGCTTTCTGTCATGGCGTTGCTCAGAGTCCTTCAGTCCTTCACCTGCCTGCAGTGATCACCAGTATAAAGAAATCTCAAATGAGGCAGGGAACAGCAAACAATGAAGAACAAACAAGTGCGGTAACTCTTGCTCTCGTGATGAAATAAATCAATTACACGCCCATTACCCCAACGAATGCTGCTTTCGACACCGAATCGCCCAGCAGAAAAGGCAAAACAGGAACACACAGAACAAACAAGGAAACATGTCCCCCCCACCCCCCACCCCCCAAAAAAGGATGTTCTAATCTTGCCTATAGACCCTATACCTGACACATATCCACAGCAGCAGCAACTGGAGAAATGACCAAACACAAATTAACTTTTATTCAAGACTGGCTCTGCATTTTTTTTTTATATCTTGAATGTAGTCGAACAAACACACGGACGAACAGTAACAAACACAGGTAGCCTAGGTTTCTTTGGTATGAAAGGAAATCTTGAATAACGCAGTAAACAGTAAATAGTTTCAGTTTCAGATTCATCAAGGAGGCGTCACTGCGTGCGGACTAGTCCATATACGCTACACCACATCCACTAAGTTCTGAGACCACACTGCGCATGATTTTAAGCTGATCGATAAATGAATTGACAACTAAGATAAGAGAATTTAAAAAGCGGGTCACGTGGCTAAGACTTAGCAGATGTCTGACCTACTCATTAGCCCAACGCGCTGGTCAGACCTTGAGACCCTGCCTAACATTGGTTGTGTCTTTTTGTTGTTGTTGTTGTATGTGTGTGTAGCGAGATTGCTCAATCAGATCAAATACAATCGTCAGTCAATGAGTTTGCTGCAAGAAATTTCAAACATTGCCCCAGGGAAAGAGAGAAGTCCAGATCATCTTAAACAATGCATTGTGAATTACGTTGAGCTTGAGCAGTATGACCTCGCGCCGACTTTCTTTGAGATGTTAGGATGTACCGCGCAACGTTCCACCATGGACGATGTTGATGACAGCCAGTATGTCCAGGTCTACATTAGGGCAGGGAAAGCAGCTCTTCTGAACACAACTTCCCCTGAGGCTTTGAACAAAGCAAAGTCTTACTTTTCAGCTGCCTTTGCCGTTGCTTGTGAAGACTGTGACGTAACCAGCAGCTCTGACGACACTGAAAGCATGAAGGAAGCGCATGGACATGACTCCTGGGACATCCTGCTTCTGCACCACAGTTCTGCTGACTCCAAGTCTGAAATTCTCGCCAATGTCTTTGACAAGGTGTTTGGTTTGAGGGTAACAGGCATGCTGGAGGACTGCTTGCCGGGAGCTTTCTCTCAAGACAGTCATTCCTGGGTCATGAAGAAGAGCAAGGTAGTCGTGGTTTTGGCAGAGGATCGTCGAGTATCATCCGAATTACGCTTGACGATGTGGAAAGCAGCACAGAGACATGCTACAGTGGCACTCCTGATGGACGGCAGCCATGTTCCCAATGACATCGAAGGTAATCGCCACATGGTTTATCCTGATGAACTTCTGAGCGAAGCAAACAAGGTACTGGTTGAAGGTGGAGAACTCCCACCAAGTCTGGCGCAGAAATGATCAGATCTGTTCGTTTTTCTCGTCAGCGTACCTTGCCCTTGATCAGCGGGACTGGTGAGTTGATGGAGCCGAATAAAGACAGAAAACAGCTCCCGTCAACTCCTTCGCCTCTGCCGGTCATCGCAGGAGTAATGCCAAGGCTGTTTCTCGTCTCCCAGTCTTTTTTTCCCCCTGACACATTATCTATGTCCTTGGCTCAGTGGCCCTCGCCTGTTCTGGATCCCCTCAAATACTCCCCAGCCTTGGAAGTTGACACGTTTTGTTTGTTTCTTTCTTTGATTGTTTGAACTATGATCAGTCATTGAAGATGGTGATCACGATACTGTGGAATTTCATTTCCGTCTGAGACTACCACATGGACAGGGTAGCACTCTCTACATCGCCTTCCAGAAAGTATCCTGGCGCCAACCAAGGCCTGAGAGACACAGGTACCTCACTGCTGGTCAGGACGTTCGGTCAACACTTAATCTCAGAGGCGCCTGTGCTGTTTAGTTCCAGTCTTCCCATCTGAACCCATAGCATGTTTAACATCTCTGGGTAGGAACTGGCCGGGACCGAACAGTCTCCAGACTATATGGTTAATGGAACTCGGACCTCAACCTCCAGTCCCAGCTCGTAACCCATGACCATTGCGCAGTGGTGGCATGGTGCTCTGTCCCATTTGACACAATGTCTCTATCCAGACAACATGGTGCATGGAACGCTTTAGGGCTCCAACATCACTGTTTCCATTGGAATGTAGTTGATCTTCCAGTGGAGCAGCCGACACAGCGGATGACATGTCATCCGGCCTTTGGGAAAAGAGCGAAGCAGAACTCGAGGACCTCGATCATTATAAAAGACCGGAGAACGTATTGGCAAGATATGGAATAGGAGTCATCTGAAATGAAAAAAAAAAAGATCAACAACACAAACTCCTGGTCAGTGCTGGCGGACAACGAGCAGCAGCCAACATCCCGCCGAATTGATCATCAACGGTGGAAGCCGAGATGGACTGCGTGCGATTCAGTCACGCATCGAAAGTGAGTCAAGGTCAAACCCGTGCGAGGCTCGACCTAGTCATGTCCGCTATGAAAAGTGCTCCAGGGATCAGCATCGTCGGCAGAAGCAAATTCTATCAGGTTCGTAGTGAAGATTAAACCTCTGCAAGTCATGCTGTTGTTTCTGGTATCCATGCACCGTCCCATGTGGGCACAAGCGCCAGACATGGACAGCAGACCTAAAAGCTAAAGTCCACAAGTAGTTGAGAACAAGAACTTCAAATAGCTTCCCCTGCTGTTCTTACACATAGTGTGACAGACAGCCAGGTCAGTGCATTTGTTGGCAGATGAGGAACCTGTCGAGCTAGCACGGTCGTGTTAGATGCGGATATAGACCCTGTTGTCCACAGTGAAAAGGAAGACAATGAGAAGGTACGGTTAAGCATCATCATGTCGTCAACAGGACTCGCCCAAACCATTCTACAAGGAAGAACGCGAACAGGCAGGACCGAGAGACATGAGAGGACAACATCAGTTCATGGACTGGCTTTGCCTCACACTCATCAACTGGCTTTGCCTCACACTCATCAACTGGCTTTGCCTCACACTCATCAACTGCCCAAGAGCGTCAAAGAACCGGGAGGAGTGGAGGACACTGGTAGCAAAATCTTCTCTGGCGCCATCCACACACCCTCCCCCCCCCCCCCCCACCCACCCAACGGTCTTGGAGACTCCGGGATAGGTGATCGGTGAGAGATCGAT
>CM065742.1:42386892-42404392 GCA_033310375.1 Conus canariensis
TCATCCATACCAACGGCCAAACTGGCCTTCTCTTCCGAAAGTTGATGATGGGATTTTACGTATGTGCAAGATGTTATGCGTACGTTTACACACGGAACCTCGGTTTATAGTTTCATTCGAAGGACTGTAAGGAAATGGAGTCAGAATCAATGTTAACTCCGAGGGAAAAATCCCCCTGTACCGAAACGGCCCGGCGGAGACTGGAACCCGCAAACCCAGGAACACCAAGATTACGAGCCCGGCGCTCCACCACCGAGCTATTCCGGCCCCCAAGGAGCGACACTCGAGATCTGGCGCGATACATAACTGCCTTGTGCCTGCCAACCTTGAGCTCGGTCATCGGGGCGATCAGATTTGTCTGTTACAAGACAGATCCCTGTCAGCTTCACTTCACTGTCAAAGTGGGCACATCTCCATGACCTTTCTGTCGAGTGGCGCACGTCCTTGAACCGGGTGTAGACCACGAGGCCTGTTCATCGATCGTCCGTCAGGGGTCTGATGTAGCCAGAAGTTGGTCACCGCGCAGAAGTCTTCTGAAGACAGAAGTTCATGTTTGTGTACGAACGGCTCAAGAGTTGGATTGTGTTGTTCGGCACGTTGTCGTTGGCCACGAAGTCCAGTGTGTGGACTGTGTTGTTCGGCACGTTGACGTTGGCCGTGCGGTCGACTTCTGTGTGTGATGTCCCTTTGGCAAGTCTGTAGGGAGCCAAGGTCATCAGCTTGGTGTATTTCTAGTCCTCAGAACGCTAATCTACGAAAGACGGGTCAGCGTGTCGAGACTTGTCGAGTTCGGTTCGTTGTCTGTACAGCTGTAAAGATGGCGGTAGTCACCCCGCTTTTCGTTTCGGTATGTCGTTGCTCTGGTGACGTCAGTCTGGTTGCATTGAAGGGAATCTCATATGAGGCAGAGAAGAGGGAACAGTCAATAACAAAACAGGTGGGGTAACTCTTCTTGCTCCCAGGATGAAATGCACACACGCCGTTTGTTTCATCGTGGGGGGCAAAGAGTTGCCCTACCTGTTTGTTTCATCGTGGGGGGCAAAGAGTTGCCCTACCTGTATGTTTCATCGTGGGGGGCAAAGAGTTGCCCTACCTGTTTGTTTCATCGTGGGGGGCAAAGAGTTGCCCTACCTGTATGTTTCATCTTGGGGGGCAAAGAGTTGCCCTACCTGTTTGTTTCATCGTGGGGGGCAAAGAGTTGCCCTACCTGTATGTTTCATCGTGGGGGGCCAAGAGTTGCCCTACCTGTTTGTTTCATCGTGGGGGGCAAAGAGTTGCCCTACCTGTATGTTTCATCGTGGGGGGCAAAGAGTTGCCCTACCTGTTTGTTTCATCGTGGGGGGCAAAGAGTTGCCCTACCTGTTTGTTTCATCGTGGGGGGCAAAGAGTTGCCCTACCTGTTTGTTTCATCGTGGGGGGCAAAGAGTTGCCCAACCTGTTTGTTATTGACTGGTCACATTTAGTTCTGTATCTTCCCTCTCCAGAAAAAAAAAACAACAAAAAAAACCATGAAATGATTCTATCGATCCAAGAGCCTCCCCTCCCCTCCCACCCTCACCTCTACGATCTCCATCCTCAATTCCTCCCAGCCATCTGGCCCGGTGGGAAAGATGTCCACATTGTGCAGATACATCGTCAGAGAGTACAGTGCAAAAGTTCGCTTGTTGGCTTACATGAACAGTTATGCAGCAGTAAGTGTTTTGAATAAAGGTTTGTAGAAACGAACAGGGAGAAAGAAAGGACGGAGATGTAAACACCAGTTGTTCTTTTCTTTACCCTCTGTCGCCTTATACCCTTACATGTCCGTCTGTCTGCCTGTCTGTCTGTACGCATTCGTGTCAGTGTGTGTGTGTGTGTGTGTGTGTGTGTGTGTGTGTGTGTGTGTGCGTGCGCGCGCGCGTGCATGCGTACATGCGTGCGTGCGTGCATGTGTGTGTTGTGTGCGCGCGCGCGTCTCTCTGTGTGTCTCTTTCTCACCCACTCTGTCTCTTTCTTTCTCTTTCTCACACACAACACGCACGCACACAAAGAAATGCACATACACACACACACACACACACACACACACACACACGCGCGCGCACGCGCGCGCACTCACACGCACACACACACACACACACACAAACACAGATTCACAGAAACACAGATTCACAGAAACACACACGCAGACACACTCACACACACTCGCACACAAACGCTCACGCACGCACGCACGCACGCACACACACACACACACACATGCATACACGCACACGCGCACACACACACACACACACACACACACACACACACACACACTCGCGCGTGTTTTCGCGCGCGCGCGCGCGCGCGCGCGCGCACACACACACACACACACACACACACACACACACACACACACATACACACACACGCGCGCACACACACAGTGTCCATGGGGATGCCGGGGACTGTCGGTGAGCGTGGTGTTCCTGCCCTCTGAAAGTTCTGGGTTTGTCATTTCCGCTTTTCTGCAGCTCTCTTTGATTGGCTTTTATCGTCTTTTTTTTTCTAGCGCACATTTTATTAGACATTCTAGCCTTGTGGCTTCACCTGTGTATATGACAATGAAAGAGGAGAGAGAGGGGGGGGGGGGAGAGGAGTCAGAGAGAGAGAGAGAGAGAGAGAGAGGAGAGAGAGAGGGGGTCTGGGGTGGGCGTGGGATGGGGGTGGTGCTGTTGATATATTTTTGAATTTCACTCTGTTGGTACTGTGATTCCTATTATTGTGTGCGTTTAGGTGTTGTGTTGTGTGTGTGTGTGTGTTGTGTGTGTGTGTGTGTGTGTGTGTGTGTGTGTGTGTGTGTGTGTGTGTGTGTGGTGTGGAGAGAGAGAGAGAGAGAGAGAGAGAGAGAGAGAGAGAGAGAGGAGAGAGACAGAGACACAGAGGGAGACAGAGAGAGTGACAGAGACAGAGACGGAAAGAGAGAGAGAAGCAATACGTGATCAAAACAGCATAGTCACCCACTGGTATCTGGGCTGATCAGGCCCCCCTGTTGATCGATCTCCATTGATCCACCTTGATAACCTACCGTCAGGGACCCACTAGCCGTGCCCGACAGAGAGCCCATTGAAAGTTCCACCTCACCGGGTCCTCCTCCTCCTCCTCCTCCTCCTCCCCCTCAGACAGTCCTCTCTCCCCAGGAATTTCGGAGAACTGCATTGAGCCCCATTCCACCCGGAGTACCCGGAGAAAAGAGAACAGGATGTTTGTTGGCTGGTCCCGGGGCGGGTGTCGAGTAAGAAAGAAAAAGAAAAGGGTGGGTGGAATGGGTGAGGATTTACACTCCGTACTGAACCTATTCACATCAAGAGAAGGTGAATGGCAGCCGCCTCGCCCCCCCCCCCTCCCCCTTCTCTCCCCTCCTCCATCCCGTCCCGCCCCCCAAACCGCACCATTCTCCTCCTGCTCTATGCTCACACTCCCCCTCCGAGGTGAAAACACGTGTGCATGTGCTCATCATCATTTTTTTTTCTCTCCAATATCTGCTCATGCATATGTCATCAGTACCTCCCCCACTCCTCCACCCCCACCCCCCACCCCACCCCTCCCCCAGTCTGTTTGAGAAACAGGGGAGGGGGTAGGGGGGGGGAGGGAGGGGATGAGAAGAGATGGGGGAGAAGGGCAGCAAAGGGAGAAAAGAGAAAGCTGGTACCCGTTGAATCCTTGCAGAGAAAGACGATCCGTCTCTTGACTTGGATAACTCCTCGGACGTCCCCGCTGTTAATGGTCCAGAAAGATCGATCGTCACTTAAACGGCAGGTGAGGAGGGGCAGGAGAGGGAGAGCCGATGTCTGTTGAACAACGATTGGCTGAACCTTCCATGAGATTCCATTAGCATACATTGAGTCTGCTCTCCAATGACGGCGCCCCCACCCCCACACCCCCTCCTCCCCCACCCCCACTTCCCGCATTACCTCGTACTCTTCGACCCCCCCCCCACCCACGCCCCCCCCATCCCCACCCACCCCACCCGCTGTAGGGATGTCAGCCTTGATTCCTGTGTGCATTTCTGAAAGAAGTCCCGTTTGAATATCGGGTGGTCTTATTTTAAAGCATAGATTGTGTGCTGGGTTCTGCCAAGTCATGTTTTAGAATGTGGGACATACGGGCCATTTAACAACATCGATTTACGTTATTTATTTCACACACAACACCACACACCACACACACACACACACACACACACACAACAACGGACAGACAGACAGACAGACAGACAGACAGACAGACAGACAACAGACACAGACAACACACACACACACACACACACACACACACACGCAAACAGACAGACAGACAACAACACACACCACACACACACACACACACACACACACACACACAAGCACACAGGACCGACACAGACACACAACACACACACACACACACCACATACAGAGAGAGAGAGGGGGGGGACAGAGACAGAGAGAGAGAGAGAGAGAGAGAGAGGAGAGAAGAGAGAGAAAATAGAGATGGAGAGATGGAGAGAGAGAGAGAGAAGAGGATAGTCTATTTTAATCTATGTCTCTCTTCTTGGCGTTTTTGTTTGTTTTTCTTCTTTTTTTATTCCCCTGCTCACACTTCTTTTCCGTTGGTTGTTTCTTCTTCTTCGCCCATTCCCGTCTTCGTCTCTGTCTTTAACTCATTGGTGTCGCGTGGTATGGAAGCACGCTGGTCGCAAAGAGCCGTGTTAACCGTTGTCACCTGGAAACAGTCACAAGTTGCCGCTTCCATACAGGAGACCAGTGGTTTTCACACAACAAGCAGCCAGAATGTTACGTACGAATACTGACTTTCAAAGTGAGCTGACTGCGTGAAACAAACTTGAGAGAAACAGTATTGTATTCCGCCGAACGAATGAGACAAACGGAGTACGAGACCCCCAACGTGTCGTGTTTTGTATTGTAATTTGTTGTCATTGTATTGTCTTTCCTTCGGTGGAATAGGAAGTTTTCGTTTAAGTTGAATTTTAACTGTAAACAGTTGAAACAACTGATCATTACTTTGAAAGAAAATACGTAAGAGTATTGTTTCAGATATACAAAGAACCGTTTTCTGTAGCAAAATATTACAGGAAAACAGATATTAATCACGTAAAATGAGTTATTTTTACATGGCTTCACATGTTATTTTAGATACTATTTTTACACACGTTACTTTATAAGCTACTTTCACATGTTATCTTCACATTTTTATGTGAAAGTGACAAAACAACAATAACAACACACACACACACACACACACACACACACACACACACACACACACACACACACCACACACACACAAAAAAAAACCGTTGTCGTATGTCAAAATAATACTTGAAAGGAACGTATCATTTGAAAATAAATGTTTTCACTCGACAATGAGCTGTTCTCGACTGAAAAATGGAACGAGGAATATTTGAACTGCTTTCTCGAGGAGAATCACAAGTTTACACGTGGAAATGGCATGGAAATAGTGATCATAACTTTTTTTTGTTTGTTTTTTTGAGCTGGCCTGTTCCAATAGAGTGTGAACAGAACGTTGTGCAATGCCAGTTTTTAGCGTACCAGTTACCACCAGACGGAGGAGATTAACAACTACCATTTTGCAGATCCCCCTCATCACACAGGGATTAGAATGGCGAGGGGGACGCCGAAAGAGAGTGGCTGAGGACGGGTGGGGAGGAGGTAGTGGGGAAGGACGGGGAGGGAAGGGGTGGGGGGGGGGGGGGGGTGGGTGGGGGGGGAGAGTTGAGCGGAATGTAGGCCGGAGACCGAGCGTGTCGGAACAGGCTCAAGCCCCCCTCCTCCGCCCCCTCCCCCCCCCCCCCCCCCCCCCCCCCCAACCAGTCGGCCGTGCGTAACGGTCTGTGAAACACAATAGCTCCGCTGGACCCATACAGTGTGCAAAGAGGAAGTAGAAAACTGGTTTGTTTGGTTTTTCGTTTTTTTTTTTGTTTTTTTTTTCCGTTTTCTTCTTTGTTCTCATGTATGAAAAGTATGACCTTTTGAGAAACCGCACTATTACTCGACACTACCCCCCCCCCCCCCCCCATCCCCCTACCCCCGTTCTAAAACTAAGGGGGGGGGGGGGGGGAGGAGAAAAGTGCATATGGCGGCCTGGGCCTTACCATTATTTCCTTATTTTTTTTTTTTTCGTTCTCCCTTCAGCCTGGATAAAACAGACCGGGACCTGCGCCCTTCTTGTGGCGTTGATGGTTTTTCAGTCCATGATCACTGACATTGCAGACAGTCCTCCTTGTTTGGAAGGTGGAGCAGAAAACTCGGAATAGTTCTAACGAATGCATAGGCCATCGGCACATGTAACTGGGGATGGTTATGAAACTGGTCTGATGGAAATACATACAATGTATGAATGCTATGTTATGAATAAATATAATAAAATGATATTGATATTCAGTTACAATTAAAAAAAAAAAAGTTTGGATTCACAAACGACGAACCTGAAATGTTTGTGGTCTAAGAAGACAGCTAAGCACATTGCCTTAAAATTCGTTTTCGAATGCTAACCACACGGCGGACTGAAACATGGATGAGTTCTATGGTCTTTCACCGCTGTCCTGTATTGTTATGTTGTCATTCAGGACGTGAGAGCACAAAGCCAACTGTTGTATTTTCCTTGGGATTGACAGAACGGGCAAGCCAGCTGAACTGCATTACTTCTAAAGCAAATGAACGAACGTTAAGGTGTACTATATTTCGTCACAGCCGAAGTAGACTTGTTCTAGTGAAAGCGTCACCACACCACACACCAGCACGTAGAACAATCCCAGACGCTCTGTATCGAAACGCCAGAATACTAAAGTTCACATTAAAAGAATGTCCATCAGTAACGGAACCGACAGATCTACATGGTGCGTAAAAATCAGTGGAGAAGGAAAGAAGGGGGGGGGGGGGGGGGGGGGGGGGAGGGGTGTGTGTGTGTGTGTGTGTGTGTGCTTATCTCCTCCTATTTCTTCAATCTAAGACATAAGAGCAAGCTTTGTTTATAATTTTATATATATAAACTTTTACAATTAAAAAAAAAAGTTTGGATTCACAAACGACGAACCTGAAATGTTGTAAACAGCAACTTTTTTCCTCTCCACACTTTCGTTTTGTTCCATTTACTACCCTCCGCTGGCTGCTTTGGGGGTGCTGTTGGATTCTTTTTTGAACCCTTGGTGGTGAGAACACCACAGAATTACGGACTGCGGTGTGTCTCTATTTGACACCAAGAGCGCAGACACAATCAGCCGTGTCTCCGTGATGAGTCCGATCCAGCGGACGAAAGGCCTAGGAGCAGGCAATACAAAGAGATCTGCCTTCGAAGGGGAGTACGATGGTTCCCTCAGGCAGCTGGTGAAGGGTTTCTCATATTATAATATATTCCCCTCATCTTCAATTTTTTTTTTTTTTTTAAATTCAAATCTTTGCCAAGTCATTACTCTAATGACTGAAGAATTGTTAGCCTGCACTTGTTTTCTCCCACTACTTAATTGTTCAGCATTATATATATATATATATATATATATATATATATATATATATATATACACGCACACAAATCTTGTACAATCTGGCCAGTTCACCCTAGGCCATTGCGTTGGGCGTTCTGGAACAGCTTTCAGACATCGTTTCAGGACCAACATGCGTGCTTCATGGTGTTACTCCCAATGAGACTGGAGGCTTCAGCGCCATTATGTAGCGTTGGTTTTATCTGGGCATCAAATAGCTTGAACAATAGTTAACAAGGACCAGTCCTGTAAAGAAATGACCCCTGCATGCCTGTGTTAAAGGTTGTTAGTTTAGTCCAGAAACGTAAGTTTTCTTTTCGCCGATAAATGTTCGCCGCATCAGAACACAAGTTTTGGGCTTGTCAAAACGCACGAATGCCATGACTTAGTCACTCTTCGTATCTCATCCTGTTTTGTGCGGTTTTGTTGTTGTTGTTGTTGTTAAGACAACACACACACACACACACACACACACACACACACACGCACACGCACGCACGCACACGAACGCACGCATGCATGCACAATATATATATATATATATATATATATATGAACAATATAAAAAAAAGTCCTTAAAAAATCTGAAGGTGCTCAACCCCTTGGGGAGCAACATCTGTTAAAAAATATTTTTAAAAAATGAAGTGTTAAAATCTACAAGCTTGTTTCTAGCGTTGCTATCCTCAGGATGTCTTTTGGGGCGCGCCAACGATCTTTTATGGCGTGCGGGACCCGATTTCAACTCTGTGTGTGCAGGCGGATCTCATTTGCTGCACGTGCGGCCTGTGATTCTTATTGGGGCCTGTTCAGATGGAATGTGCTAGCAAAGATTTCCACTTGTGCCTGCAATTGTTTACAATTTCTACTTTTGTGTTCAGAGTTGCTGAGTGTGGTTTGCATAATATTAACCATTTTTCTGTGGAGCATAGATTGCATCTTTTTGAGATATTGTTGTATGGTGTTGCTCTTTTTATGATTTTCCATGATATGTTGTAGTCTATTTTTTTTTATCTTTGAGTCTCCAAATGTATTTACTCAGCTCTGTTTGATTTTTGTATTTTTCATTTTTGAATGACTGTTTGTGGTTTGCGTATCTGGTTTTGAAAGTGTTTTCAGTAATCCCTATATATGTTTCTTTTTCATTTTCTGATGTTACCGTAGCTTGGTATACAATGTTGCTGTGAAGACATTTATTGCTTAGGGGGCACTGTTCTTTTTTAGTGCAGTTGCAAGATGTCCTTTCGGCACCCTTCTCTTTTATATTGCTTTTCATTTTGTTAGATGAGTCAATCATGTTTTTGAGGTTGGGCATACATGACTATGATAGTTTAACGGTGTTTTTGTTGAATATTTTGGACAGTTTGTGTTCTTTTGGGAATGATGTTGCCAAGATTTTAAAGAATTCTTTTCCTACATTTGTTTTTACTTGTCCATCGTATGGTGGGTTGTACCATATGATCTTTCTTTTCCTATTTTTCTTATTTCTGTTCGTGCTGTTGTCTGGACTGTATTGTAGTTTGTAATTGTAACCACTTTTTTGTAATGCTTCTTGGTATTCTGTTGCTGCATCATTGAATGCGTTTTCATTGCATGACAGGTTGGATAGTCTCTTGTTTATACCATTGGGTATTGTTTTTAGTATAGATGGTGGGTGGTTGCTTTTGATGTTTACGTAGACTGGTATGTCATTGGGTTTTTTGTATGGTTTGTACACATGGTCATTGAGGTCTAATGTTATGTCTAGGTAATTCACTACTTTTTTGTTTGCTTCTATTGTTATTTTTAAGTTGTGGTTTTTAAAGATTTTACATAATTCTTTTTTCTTGTTTTCAATGGTTCTTGGATTATTGTTTAATGCAGCGAGACCGTCATCTCTGTATAAACCGGCCTGTTTTCCAAGTTGTTTTTGGATGTTGGATAGCATGAATAGTCCGACTAGTTCACATGTTTCGGCACCATCATACGATCCCATGGTTACATCAAATGTGGAGTTTTTGCTCGTTTTTTTAATCCAAGTTTCATTTCTGCTATGGAGTAAGGTTTTTTTGGTGTGGAAAATAATCTCCATTTCTGACTCTGTTATATTTGTGTATTTGTTGGCAAATTTCAAAGCTTTGTTGAGTAGTTCTTCATCTATGGATGGATAGAAGTCTACTATGTCAAAAGTGATGAACATTGTATTTCTCTGTTTGTTGAGTTTCTTAAACCATTGTATGACTTCATAGCTGTTTTTCCAAAGGTTGTATTCGGTGTTTGATTTTATATCTTCTATAGCCTTTTCCAAAATTCTCTTGCTTATTTTGCCCAGTTCAGATTTAGATGGGTTTATTAATCTACATGTTGGGTTGTTTTGGAAGTTAGGCTTGTGGTCTTTAAGCGTTATGAAGGCTTCTTTTGTTGCTGTTGCCTCTACCCTATCACTTAACTCCATGCGGTGTGTAAGCTTTTTCTTTTTTGCGGATGTTGCTATGTGTAGTTTTATCAGCTTTCTTGTAGTTTTTCTGGATGTTTTTGTTTAAGAGTTGAGAGTATTCGTTTGGTTCCATTTTGTAAAAATTGCTCGTTTTGTCAGCCTTTACGAATATCTTTTTATCATTTTGGATTTGTTTTATATCATTTGCTAGTGATGTTTGAAAGTTATTTGATTTTTTGAATTTAATACAGTCCAGACAACAGCACGAACAGAAATAAGAAAAATAGGAAAAGAAAGATCATATGGTACAACCCACCATACGATGGACAAGTAAAAACAAATGTAGGAAAAGAATTCTTTAAAATCTTGGCAACATCATTCCCAAAAGAACACAAACTGTCCAAAATATTCAACAAAAACACCGTTAAACTATCATACTCATGTATGCCCAACCTCAAAAACATGATTGACTCATCTAACAAAATGAAAAGCAATATAAAAGAGAAGGGTGCCGAAAGGACATCTTGCAACTGCACTAAAAAAGAACAGTGCCCCCTAAGCAATAAATGTCTTCACAGCAACATTGTATACCAAGCTACGGTAACATCAGAAAATGAAAAAGAAACATATATAGGGATTACTGAAAACACTTTCAAAACCAGATACGCAAACCACAGTCATTCAAAAATGAAAAATACAAAAATCAAACAGAGCTGAGTAAATACATTTGGAGACTCAAAGATAAAAAAATAGACTACAACATATCATGGAAAATCATAAAAAGAGCAACACCATACAACAATATCTCAAAAAGATGCAATCTATGCTCCACAGAAAAATGGTTAATATTATGCAAACCACACTCAGCAACTCTGAACACAAAAGTAGAAATTGTAAACAATTGCAGGCACAAGTGGAAATCTTTGCTAGCACATTCCATCTGAACAGGCCCCAATAAGAATCACAGGCCGCACGTGCAGCAAATGAGATCCGCCTGCACACACAGAGTTGAAATCGGGTCCCGCACGCCATAAAAGATCGTTGGCGCGCCCCAAAAGACATCCTGAGGATAGCAACGCTAGAAACAAGCTTGTAGATTTTAACACTTCATTTTTTAAAAATATTTTTTAACAATATATATATATATATAATATATATATATATATATATATATTGTTCAAAAAAAGTTAAGGACCAACATTTCACCGACTTATAAAAAAGAAAATTGGGAAGTGATCAATCTCCAAGTGTAACATGAATTTATTGAATATGTGAAAAGTGTGTAAAGACAATGACAAGTCCGAGGAATCAACAAACTGGAATCGAGCGCATTACAAACACCCCCACCCCCAAATTTGAAAGTCACAGGAGGAGTGTTTGTTCAATGTCATGGTTAATAACGTGTGTGTCCCCCGTTATTGGCAAGGCATTCAAGGCAGCATTGTCGCATGGAGTTCACCAGTGTGCGCAGAAAGGCCTGGGGGACAGCAGCCCACTCCTGCTGGAGTGACTCGAACAGCTGACCCAGGTTAGCAGGAGGAGGACGACGCTGCTGCAGTCTCCGGCCCAGCTCATCCCAAAGATGTTCGATGGGGTTCAGGTCTGGGCTGTTTGCATTCTGTTGACACCAGCAGCTTGGAGAAACGTGTTTACTGCTCTGGTGCGATGGGGCCGTGCATTGTCGTCTTGAAAGACTGCTGAGGTCCAAGCTGTTGAAGGGCTGGCAGCACCAGGGGTTGCAACATCTCTGTTTGGTAGCGAACACCATTCAAGTTCCCTGCCACATTGTAGAGAACCGTTCTGTAGCGTGTGCTTATGCCGCCCCAAATCATAACGGATCCCCCACCGTAGCGGTTCCTTTCCAGGACAGCTTCTTCTGCAAAACGCTCCCCACGGCGTCTCCAGACCCTGTTCCGTCTATCGGTGGGATCAGGCAGAACCGCGACTCGTCTGTAAACATCACGTTAGCCCACTGTTCATGTGTCCATCTCACGTGCTGCGTGCACCATACTCGGCGTGCTGCTCTGTGGGTATCAGTCAAACGAGGTCTTATGGCTGGTCGTCGAGCACGGAGGTTAGCGGCGTGTAGGCGGTTTCGTATGGTCTGATCACTGACAACAGTGTTGGTGGCATCTCTAAGGCGACGTCTGATGTTGTTTGCACTTGCTGTTCTTTCTTGTGTGGCCTGCCTTTCAATGTATCGGTCCTCTCGTGTTGGTGTTATTCTGGGTCGACCAGAGCGTGGTCGTTCTTGCACTCTTCCTGTGTCTTGAAAGCGTTGTTTGAGTCTGATAACAACAGAGTGTGATACCCCGAGTCTCCGTGCCACTTCCTGGACTGCAACTCCTTCTTGGAGCCATCCTATTGCTCTTCCTCGATCCAGCTCGTTCAGTCTTCGACGTGGAGGCATGCTGTTGCATTGCATTTTTCGCCAGTACAGTGGCTTTTAAAGACATTTGGTTGAGCATACTCTATGACCTACAGCCTGAGTTAGCTCGTGCTTCACATGATTTTGATTCAGCACATGCTCCTCGGATCCTAAGCACATCAGAAATTCACCCCAATTTGTTCCAAAAATGACAAGTCGTGACACGTGTTTTTCAGGGCGCGTGAGAAATGTGTGCAACAAAATTGCAGTTGCCGCGTTCACTATCAATTTGTGCGTGTGGTTCAATTTGTTTGGACCACAAAGGCGCTACAGTTGAATTTTTGTGGATTTTAAAAAGTTTTTGTGCATTCTCAATGTTGGTCCTTAACTTTTTTTGAACAGTATATATATATATATATATATATATGTATATAATAGCAATATCCAATTACATCGCAGACAGCGCCAGGAATAAAGAGCAAACTTTGTTCGCAAATAAAACATACATATGGGACAATCAGTATTAAGAAAAACAACCTATTACCAAAGGGAGAGACAAAACGCGTGCGCGCGCGCGCGCGCACGCACACACACACACACACACACACACACACACACACACACACACACACACACACACACACACCTCTCTCTCTCTCTCTCTCTCTCACACACACACACACACACACACACACACACACACACACACACACACACACACGCACACACGCACTCTCAAACGCACACGCGCCCTCGTGCATACACACACAGATTGCGCGGGCAGCGATTACGAACACACACGGACAGAGAGAGAGAGAGAGAGAGAGAGAGAGAGAGAGAGAGAGAGAGAGAGAGGAGAGAGAGAGAGAGCACATATGTTGACAGCGTAGAATATAATTTGATCAATTATCTTGCGGTTAAGGGATGCTATTAGCATATTTTACCATAAGAAATGTATGATACTTTTTTTTTTTTTTTTTCTAATTTTGAAAATGCCAAGTCTGATGTGCACTCTGAGTGAAGTACAGACGTTATTCCACAACCACCCAACTTCAACAAACCAGATTGTTAAAAAAACAACAACAAAAAAAAAAAAAAAAAACTTCATAAGTGACATCTAGTTGTTGTAAACGAATTGGTTTTCGTTGAGAGTTTATTTTTTTCATATGCAAAAGGACTCGATCGGACATTATGGTGAACTTAAAAAATTGGTTGCGTTGTGTACGTTTCCATTCAAGAAGCCGAGTGTCTTACTAAACGTCCATCGCCTACAAGGAAGACTTCAGAGGAAGAAATGGCATAGCTTGTCTGTGTAAGGTTCATGGTAGTTTTGATTTTTTTTTGCCACTGGAGGGGTCCCTGACATAAGCGTTTCTCACGTGAGATTCAATACTGGCTCCAAAGAATACATGACGACTATATGCGCTGATAGTTTGAAGTGGTAGAGAGCTGATAACCTATCAATCTCTTGTGTGTGTGTGTGTGTGTGTGTGTGTGTGTGTGTGTGTGTGTGTGTGTGAATCTTTTTTAAAGTATGTTTGGGGGAGAGAGAGAGAGAGAGAGAGAGAGAGAGAGAGAGAGAGAGAGAGAGAGAAACATTTTCTTCTCTTATTTTTTTTCTCTTTCTTTTATTTGAACATTATTTTATTCGGCTTTATGTTATGTCATTTTATCTTCTTTTTTTTTTCTTCTTTATTTTCGGAACGATTTGTTGTATGAGTCGGTTGGCTGGTCGGTTCGCAGACTACTTGATTTGCAGTGCAGATGTGTGTGTGTGTGTGTGTGTGTGGCGCTCACGCGAGCGGGCGTGCGTCATCAAGCACACGTGTGAAGCTTTGATTGGTCACATTCGTGTATCCTGACAGCATTGCTCCTTGGCCATATCCGACAGCAGTGTCATCTTCTGCTCCGGAACGTGATATCGTCTGATGAGGAAATGATGTCGGGCGTCAGGTTTTAAAGGCTTAAGTTCTCTTTATCTGGCCGGCACTTGTAGATGTCAAGTAGTAATCAGAGTCGGCGGTTTGGGCGTGTCTCAACGACCCCAGCAGTCACTCCGATAGGGGCTATTGGCACGGTAAAGACGTCGCGAGTCTACGCCGACAGGTCAGACACACAGCCTGTGGTGGACCGGGCTCCAGTGACGTGGTTTGAAATGAATAGGCTGGTGCGGTGACCCATGACGGACCGGTCAGGAGGAACTGATCAGGCGGTGTCGTCCATGGGTTCTGCTGGGGCTTGACGGAGCCTGGCCCCCTTTTTGTCTTCCGGGTCTTCTCTGTCTTCTGCTGTCCTGAACACCCCCTTTTCTCTACAGACAGCACTGTTCTGTCGTGTCTAATGCATGATTTTAATAATGATGATAATGATAATAACATCAATAATAATAATAACAACAACAACAACAATAAATAACAATAATAATAACAACATACAGTTTATAAAGCGCCTTGTCAAAGGTTCTAGGCGCTGACAATCCACACTCACGTGTACGAAACTTGCTGCGTACCTGGGTAGTGCCGACTGAAGATCTGCCTGCCGGCACTTCATTCAGTCGTTTCCCGTGTCATCCAGTCAGCATCGTTCACTCAGTTTCTTTACTTCCTTCCTTCTTTCAATTTTTCACGCAGGGTGCATGCTATGTGTAACGTGTCATCATTACCAACGGCCAAAGTGGCCTTCTCTTCCGAAAGTTGAGATGGGATTTTACGTGTGCGCAAGATGTTATGCGTGCGTTCACACACGAAACTTCGGTTGATAGTCTCATTCGAAGGACTATGTGGGAAATGGAGTCGGAACCAACGTTAACTCGGAGGGAAAAGTCCCCCTGTACCGAAATGGCCCCGGCGGAGATTCGAACCCACAACCCCAGGATCACCAAGATTACGAGTCTGGCGCTCTCTACCAGCTGAGCTACTCCACCAGCCATCGTCCCCGTCTTGCGAGTGTTGGCAACCAGCTTGAGTGAAGAAATGAAATAAAAAGAACAAGAAATGAACGAGGAAAATCCAGGCGACGCGAAAAGCCCTCTAGAGATGCCGTGGTTCGTGTCATGTCCGTCACAAGGGAGGCGATAGACGTGATTGAATCAAAGTGAGCGATGACCATTTCATTCCGGGAACACTCCACAGGGAGGCGATAGCCGTCATTGAATCAAAGCGAGCGATGACCATTTCATTCCGGGAATACTCCACAGGGAGGCGATAGCCGTCATTGAATCAAAGTGAGCGATGAGCTTTTCATTCCGGGAATACTCCACAGGGAGGCGATATCCGTGATTGAATCAAAGCGAGCGATGACCATTTCATTCCGGGAATACTCCACAGGGAGGCGATAGTCGTGATCGAATCAAAGCGAGCGATGAGCTTTTCATTCCGGGAACACTCCACAGGGAGGTGATATCCGTGATTGAATCAAAACGAGTGATGACCATTTCATTCCGGGAACAATCCACAGGGAGGCGATAGCCGTGATTGAATCAAAGCGAGCGATGACCATTTCATGCTGGGAATACTCCACAGGGTTGCTAACTAGTTCTGGTTGTCCTCTGTAGAGAGAAGCTTCAAGACAGACAAGAAGCGGACACAGGGTTGCTAACTAGCTCTGGTTGTCCCCTGTACAGAGAAGCTTCAAGACAGCCAAGAAGCGGACACAGGGTTGCTAACTAGCTCTGGTTGTCCCCTGTACAGAGAAGCTTCAAGACAGACAAGAAGCGGACACAGGGTTGCTAACTAGCTCTGGTTGTCCCCTGTAGAGAGAAGCTTCAAGACAGACAAGATGCGGACACAGGGTTGCTAACTAGCTCTGGTTGTCCCCTGAACAGAGAAGCTTCAAGACAGACAAGATGCGGACACAGGGTTGCTAACTAGCTCTGGTTGTCCCCTGTACCGAGAAGCTTCAAGACAGACAAGATGCGGGCAGAAGCAGCTCTTCGTAACTGGGGAGTTATTTTGTGATACCACTAAAAATTTGTTTAGCGCATATTCTTGTCACTTGATCAAGACGCTTTGCAAATGTATATTATGACTCGCGTGCAAGTATTCATCGGCTGAGACTTCATATATATACAGAGGCATACACATAATACATAAATGCTTCTTACCCTACTCAAACGTACACAAAACAGAAGTATGCAAGCATAACATACAGTTGTTATTTTGGAAGAGAAGTTTCCAAGCCCATCTTGAATTCAGTGCATAGAATTAGCTCGCTGCGGCTAGTGTGTTGAAAGTAGACCTCTCACCGTTGGTCTTTGTTTTCAGTGTGAGCAGCTGTAGAGAGGATTATTAAAGGAGGAACGGAGCTGACGAGGTGTATAGAACAAGAACAAGAAGAAGAACATATTTCATTGCCATATGAAAACCTGATGTTTTGTGTGGCACAGGGGATCAAGTTAAGACATTCAATTAAACTAATTCCAACGTCGTCACATCTTGCAACATAACATTAGTAGCAGAAAGAAAAAGCATAGTGTGTATCAGGGTCAGATTAAATTTTCTGTCTCCGAAGAGAAAACCACAACAGGATATACTGGGCATGTACAGGTTGGAAGCAGTCCAGTAACATGAGCTCCGAGGGTTTTGTCATTTTAGTCTGTGGTGGAAAATCTGTTTTTGTGATCCTTGTCATCAGGTCATAACGTTGTTGGTCAAATAATTTAGTCATGAGAGACAGAGACAGAGAGAGAGAGAGAGAGAGAGAGAGAGAGAGAGAGAGAGAGAACAAGAACTCGTTTACGTATAAAGTGCTTCAGATGTTGAGGGAATCGAGAACTGATGACGCCAGAGGATGGGGAGTTCACAGTCAGTCCTGTCATACGCAGGTGGCCAGTGTAGAGCATGCATAAGAGGAGTTAGAAGTTCGAATCCGGAGGATCTGATGACCGTCGGGTTGTATTATTTTGAACTCTATAACATGTTATGAACGTGTGTTATGGAAATCTTATATCAGACCAGTTGTATTGTTTTGAACTCTATAACATGTTATGAACGTGTGTTATGGAAATCTTACATCAGACCAGTTGTATTGTTTTGAAGACTATGACATGTTATGAACGTGTGTTATGGAAATCTTACATCAGACCAGTTGTATTGTTTTGAAGACTATGACATGTTATGAACGTGTGTTATGGAAATCTTATATCAGACCATGGTCATTTCAGTTCTTCACCCGAGAGTCCAAAGTTCCAATCTGCTGA
>CM065742.1:42409392-42414392 GCA_033310375.1 Conus canariensis
TGTGGAGTAGTTGGAGGTGTTGAGTGTTGTGGAGTGAAGATGTGTGGAGGTGTATGTTGTGGAGTGAAGATGTGTGGAGGGTGTATGTTGTGTGGAGTGAAGATGTGGGGGTGTTGTTGGGAGGAAGGTGTGAGGTGTTGTTGTGGAGTGAAGATGTGTGGAGGTGTATGTTGTGGAGTGAAGAGATGTGGTGGAGGTGTATGTTGTGGAGTGAATGATGTGTGGAGGTGTATGTTGTGGAGTGAAGATGGTGTGGAGGTGTATGTTGTGGAGTGAAGATGTGTGGAGGTGTATGTTGTGGAGTGAAGATGTGTGTGGAGGTGTATGTTGTGGAGTGAAGATGTGTGGAGGTGTATGTTGTGGAGTGAAGATGTGTGGAGGTGTATGTTGTGGAGTGAAGATGTGTGGAGGTGTATGTTGTGGGAAGTGATGATGTGTGGAGGTGTATGTTGTGGAGTGAAGATGTGTGGAGGTGTATGTTGTGGAGTGAAGATGTGGGTGGTGTGGTAGAGTGTGGAGTATGTTGTGGAGGAGTTGGAAGATGGTGTTGGTAGTGTGTATGTTGGTGGGATGTTGAGATGGGTGTGGAGGTGTATGTTGTGGAGTGAAGATGTGTGGAGGTGTATGTTGTGGAGTGAAGATGTGTGGAGGTGTATGTTGTGGAGTGAGATGTGTGGAGGTGTATGTTGTGGAGTGAAGATGTGTGGAGGTGTATGTTGTGGAGTGAAGATGTGTGGAGGTGTATGTTGTGGAGTGAAGATGTGTGGGGTGTATGTTGTGGAGTGAAGATGTGTGGAGGTGTATGTTGTGGAGGTGAAGATTTGCGGAGTTGTAAGTTGTGGAGTGAAGATATGCGGAGGTGTATGTTGTTGAGTGAAGATGTGCGGAGGTGTATGTTGTTGAGTCAAGATGTGCAGAGGTGTATGTTGTGGAGTGAAGATGTGCGGAGGTGTATGTTGCTGAGTGAAGATGTGCTTAGTAAACAAAAGTAAGCTCCACTGAACAATGCTCTCCGCTACAGTACAGAACAGCACAACACAACTCGACATACCCTCACCCTCCTTCACCCCCTCCCCCCCCCCCCCCAACACTCTTCTAGCGTAACATGACCACCTCATTCCAAACACAACAAAACCATTTCCCCTCTTTCCTTTCCACACAATAGACCCCACCACACATCTATGATATTCCAAAGTCCCAAATCAACAGAACCTACGCTTGTCCGCAACACACCCCATCCTATCCCTAACGGATGAAACCAACCAACCAACAAACAGCGGGGTTCACTATTATCGCCTTCCCATCTTCACAATGCGGCATTGTAAACCCTACCCTAATATACCCCTGGTTCCGACGCGACATGCATTCCCACAATCCCCGGCGCCTCATGCCCGGTCCACTCTTTCCCTCACCACCAGGGGCCACCACTCCTACCACAATGCAGCCAGCACCTGTTCCACGCACACCCCTCCAGCTCCTCTCTGATAACACAACGAAACGTCACCCTCACCACCACTCCTACCACAATGCAGCCTGCACCTGTTCCACACACACACACACCTCCAGCTCCTCTCTGATAACAAAACGAAACGTCACCCTCACCACCACTCCTACCACAATGCAGCCAGCACCTGTTCCACACACACACCTCCAGCTCCTCTCTGATAACAAAACGAAACGTCACCCTCACCACCACTCCTACCACAATGCAGCCAGCACCTGTTCCACACACACACACCTCCAGCTCCTCTCTGATAACAAAACGAAACGTCACCCTCACCACCACTCCTACCACAATGCAGCCAGCACCTGTTCCACACACACACACATCCAGCTCCTCTCTGATAACAAAACGAAACGTCACCCTCACCACCACTCCTACCACAATGCAGCCAGCACCTGTTTCACACACACACACATCCAGCTCCTCTCTGATAACAAAACGAAACGTTACCCTCGCCTCCACTCCTACCACAATGCAGCCTGCACCTGTTCCACACACACACACCTCCAGCTCCTCTCTGATAACAAAACGAAACGTCACCCTCACCACCACTGCATGACGCTTCTCCTCCTCCTTGCTCTGCCTTCCCACCTTCCAGCACAACATACACCACTCCTAGTGCCCGACACAGCACAGCACAACATGCACCACTCCTAGTGCCCGATACAGCACAGCACAACATGCACCACTCCTAGTGCCCGACACAGCACAGCACAACATGCACCACTCCTAGTGCCCGAAACAGCACAGCACAACATGCACCGCTCCTAGTGCCCGACACAGCACAGCACAACATGCACCGCTCCTAGTGCCCGACACAGCACAGCACAACATGCACCACTCCTAGTGCCCGACACAGCACAGCACAGCACAACATACACCACTCCTAGTGCCCGACACAGCACAGCACAACATGCACCACTCCTAGTGCCCGACACAGCACAGCACAACATGCACCACTCCTAGTGCCCGACACAGCACAGCACAACATGCACCACTCCTAGTGCCCGACACAGCACAGCACAACATGCACCACTCCTAGTGCCCGACACAGCACAGCACAACATGCACCACTCCTAGTGCCCGACACAGCACAGCACAACATACACCACTCTTAGTGCCCGACACAGCACAGCACAACATGCACCACTCCTAGTGCCCGACACAGCACAGCACAACATACACCACTCCTAGTGCCCGACACAGCACAGCACAGCACAACATGCACCGCTCCTAGTGCCTGACACAGCACAGCACAACATGCACCACTCCTAGTGCCCGACACAGCACAGCACAACATGCACCGCTCCTAGTGCCCGACACAGCACAGCACAACACGCCCGCACGACGTCGCACCAGACTTTGCTGTTTTTGCAGTTGGCTGGGCTGTAGGCAACATTGTATCTCTCTCTCCACACCACCTCCACCATCATCACCTCCACCACCACAACCACCGTAACATACATAACCGACACAGCCATATCTACACAACACACTAACACAACCACACACACAGCACAGAACACCACAGCACACCATACTACACCACAGCACAGCACAGCACAGCACAACACGCTTTCCCCCAACCCCCCACCCCCTACCCCCATCACTTCTGACCCCCTCTCCTGCCTTCTCCCCCTTCAGCACACAACACGTCACCACCATCCTCAACACAACACGGACACGCCTGCCCCTCTCCACCAACACGCCACACACCACTCATACTTTCACCCCACCCCCACCCCCCCACACACACACCTCACCAAACGCTCCTCCTCCCTACACACACACACACACACACACACACACACACACACACACACACACACACACACACTGTCTACCCCACCCAGACACACACACACACACTACCACACTGTCTACCCCACCCAGACCCTCAACACCACCCAAACAGAACCAACTCCATGCACTCGTAACTCAACATAACACTTTATACATCCTGAATCAGTCCACCCCAACTCCAATCCCCGTAAGAAAGGAACTCTTGAATGAGGCAGGGAGCGGTAAACGGTGAATAAAAATACAAACAACAACAACTAGGGTAACTCTTGATGAAAAACAAACAAGTATGCTAAGTCTTGCAGAATGGCAAACAAATAGGGTAGCTTTTGTAGAACAACAAACAAGTACGGTAACTCTTGCAGAACAGCAAACAAATAGGGTAGCTTTTGTAGAACAACAAACAAGTACCGTAACTCTTGCAGAACAGCAAACAAGTAGGGTTACTCTTGCAGAATGATAAACAAGTAGGGTAACTCTTGCAGAACAACAACAAGTAGGGTAATTCTTGCAGATAACAAGTAGGGTAACTCTTGCAGGACACCACACAAGTATGATAACTCTTGCAGAACAACAAACAAGTATGGCAACTCAGGCAGAACAACAAACAAGTGTGGTAACTCTTGCAGAACAACGAACATGTAGGGTAACTCTTGCGGAACACCACACAAGTATGGTAACTCTCGCAGAATAACAAATAAGTAGGGTGACTCTTGCAGAACAACAAAGTATGGTGATTCTTGCAGAACAACAAACAAGCAGGGTAACTCTTGCAGAATGCCAAACAAGTAGGCAACTCTTGCAGAATAAGAAACAAGTATGGTAACTCTTGCAGAAGAACAAACAAGCAGGGTAACTCTTGCAGAACACGAAACAAACAGGATAACTCTCGCAGAACAACAAACAAGCAGGGTAACTCTCGCAGCACGACAAACAAGTAGGGTAACTCTAGCAGAAACGACAAACAAGCAGGGTAACTCTCGCAGAACACCACACAAGTGGGGTAACTCTTGCGCCGTTACGTCATCCAACAACCCACTGTCGTGCTGTGACGCAGGGGGTGAAGAGACCCTGGTGCCCAGCCTGAGCCAGTCGGTCAGCAGTTACCGCAGCGGTTACTCCAACGCCTTGCTGAACACTGCCAACTCGCAGTCCTGGCGCCCCTCCACCACCTCCACCCCGCAGTACGTGGAGCTCCGCCCGCCCACCAGCCAGCTGTATTACGTCACCGCTGTGGAGACCCGGGGTGGCGTCACCAGCAACTACTACGTCACCAAGTACACCGTGCAGATCTACGACCAAGAGGCTCAGAACTGGGTGAGGTGGTGGTGGTATTCTTTCTTTCTTTCTTCTTCTTGTTGTTTTGTTGTTCTTTTTGTTGTAAATGGCACGCTCGTGCACGTGAAAGCGCTTATAAACACTCAAGTACACCACACACACACACACACACACACACACACACACATATATACACACACACACACGAAAAAGCTTAAATTTCCTAAAAATAATTAGCAAACAATCTTGGGGACAGGATTCGAAATCATTAACCATTTTAGCAACTGCCCTTATTCGCTCCAGACTAACTTACGCTCAAGAAGTATTTTTTAATGCACCTCAATACCTTTTAAATAAACTTCAGAGCACTGACTGCAAAGCGTATAAAATTGCCCTTGGGGTTCCCACACATACATCT
>CM065742.1:42421892-42424392 GCA_033310375.1 Conus canariensis
GGAAACAGGAGAGGACAACTCGACTCCCCCCCCCCCCCCTTTGCAGCACAATATATATTTGATTCAAACTTTCCCCCTTTTTCCTTCTTTCTTTCTTTCTTCTCCTTCTTTTTTTTTTTTTTGAAAGGCTTTATACAGTTTCCATTAGGTTAGAGTTTCGATTACGGTTAAGGTTACTGTCTAGTTATGGTTACGGTCATGCTTTCCCGAGCTGAAGAATCTTCCGGTACTCTTTTATCAAAAGCATATGCAAAGAGAGAATTACTGAGCCGCCAAACGAAGGAACCAAAAGAACAACAAATTACGAAACACACAACGCGTTTCGACCTATTGGGTTTTTACCAGATTTCCTTTTTGTAAAGCATTATACGCCACCGAAAAAGCACTTACCCCAGTGTAGGAACACGTCAGTACTGTGCATTGGAATATTTTATTCTGTATGCTTATCCATCCATGAATAGCTACTCCATACTCAAGTCGCCCCCAGAAAGACAAAAAAAAAACAACAAACAAAAAACAACAACAACAACAACCAACCAACCAACCAAACAAAAAAACTCATTGACATTAGAACATTAACGGACCATTAAAATACGCCATTTTTTTTTTTTTAAAGACTAGCTAACGATTACATTCGTGGCGCGTGCAGGCGGAGCCGGTGGGGCGGGGACGGTGTTCTGGGCAGAACGAGGCTCACCCGGTGTTGGCGAGCTCCGATTGGACAACCGCGCCCAGAAGGCGGGGCTTCGAGTGACCAGCACGGATATTGACCTCGCCACTACTGGTCAGTGAAAAAGATATCATTGTTAATGATCATTGCCATCTGTTGGTTGCAGCCATCACGCTGCCCACTCCGTATCAAAGTGTTGAATTGAAGTATGTTGCTGTAAGAATGTTTCAAATGTTGACACAGCGCGGGTGTGTCTGTTTGTGTGTCGTCTGTGTGTCAGTGTATGAGCGCGAGTGCGTGCTTGCGTGCATATGTGTGTGTGTGTGTGTGTGTGTGTGTGTGTGTGTGTGTGTGTGTGTGTGTGTGTGTGTGTGCTTGCCCGTACCCGTGTTCGTGTGTGTGTATGTGTGTGTGTGTGTGTGTGTGTGTGTGTGTACTTGAGTGTTTATAAGCGCTTTGAGTGTTTTATAAGCGCTTTCGTGTGCACGAGCGTGTCATTTACAACAACAACAGTAGGGAGAAACTCTAGGGAGAGCTTGACAGCAGAGCGTCTTCAGTGATGAACCCCCCCCCCCCCACCCCCGTCAGCCAAGTGTTTCAGCTCTGAACTCCTTACACTCTAAGGCGGCCATGATTCTCAGATGCCCTTCTACTGCCAGTATAAGAGCCCAGCTGCATAGTCTCTTCCGTTGTTGCTGTGCTACAGTCACGACCCCCCCCCCACCCGCCTCCCCCACCCCTTTTTTTAATAGTTTTTTCAGTTACATCCATTTTCCTTTTTTTTTTTCTCATTCGGAATCAAATCGCGTCTCGTGTGTAATCTTGGGTGAGAAGGACGAAGGGACGAGGGAGGGAGGAGGGAGGGGGAAATGGGGATATTGGGATTGTGAGGGTGATTGGGATGGAGGAGGGGGGAAATGGGATATTGTGGGATTGGTGAGGTGATGGTGATGGGTAGGGAGGGAGGAGAGGAATGGATATTGTGGGGATTGGGTGGAGGTGATGGTGAATTAGGTGATGAGGGAGGGAGGGAGGAGGGAATGGGGATATTGTGGGGATTGGGTGGAGGTGATGGTGAATTAGGGTGAGGGAGGGAGGAGGGGAATGGATTTGTGGATTGGGTGGAGGTGATGGTATTAGGTGAGGGAGGAGGGAGGGAGGATGTGGGATTGGGGAGGGGGTGATTAGGGTGGGGGAGGAGGAGGGAATGGATATTGTGGGATTGGGTGAGGTGGAGGTGATTTGGTGTGAGGAGGTAGGGAGGGGAGAGGAATGGGATATTGGGGATTGGTGGAGGTGATGGTGAATTAGGGTGAGGAGGAGGGAGGAGGGGAATGGATATTGTGGGATGGTGGAGGTGATGGTGAATTAGGGTGAGGGAGGGAGAGAGGGGGAATGGGATATTGTGGGGATTGGGTGGGTGATGGTGAATTAGGGTGAGAGGAGGGGGATGGAATTGTGGGATGGTGGAGGTGTGGTGATAGGGTGAGAGGAGGGAGGGAGGAGGGTGGGGATTTTGGGGATGGTGGAGTGATGGTGAATTAGGGTGAGGGGGAGGGATGGATTGGATTGGGTGGAGGATGGTGAATAGTGGGGGGAGGATGGATGTGGGGTTGGTGGAGGATGGTGAATTAGGGTGAGGAGGGAGGAGGAGGGAAGGATATTGTGGGGATTGGGTGGAGGTGATGGTGAATTAGGTGATGGAGGGAGGGAGGGGGAATGGATATTGTGGGGATGGGTGGAGTGAGGTGATAGGTGAGAGGGGGAGGTTGTGGGGAGGGATGAGGGAATGGTGAGGGGGATGTATGGGGATGTGAGGTGATGTGATTG
>CM065742.1:42429392-42436892 GCA_033310375.1 Conus canariensis
GCTCGATTCGGCAGCCTCGCGCGAGTTGATCCACGTCACCATCTTGTGGCGGCAGTTTACTGGTCCCCGAAAGACTAGCACCCACACCTGTTCGCGGAATAAAGGGAGAAAAAAAAAAAAAGCTACAGGAAGCTAAAAAGTTGAAGCCACACAACACCCTTGAATTAACTGCAGTATTTCGGTTTGTTATGAAATCTTTTTCCAGCAGCACTGGCCGGCTGACAGACAAAACAGCATAGATTTCTGTGGGTGTGGAACCGAAAAGAGTTCAGTGGAAAAGAGTTCACTAGAAAAAAAAGAGTTTACTGGAAAAAGAGTGTACTGAAGGATGGGAGATGGAGGGGAAAGTGGAGGAAACCATGGAGAAAAGTGAAGGGATGGGAGTGAGGGGTGAAGGTGTAAAGGGTGGAAAGCAAAAAAGTGGCAAGTGGAGGTGATGGTGGTGAAATGAGGTGGGAGGGGGAGGGGGGACAACAATCACATTCACCTCTTCCTTCCCACTCCGTTCACCACACCTCTCATTCTTGGCTTGTCAAATGGTTTGTATTAAGTCATTTATCTATCTAATTTGTTTGGTGATTAAACTGAATTATATTGAGCTAGTTCTTGATTTACATCTTTCAATTGTCCTTGACGTTGATGATGTATTACTGTTGGAATTGACATCTTCGCGTGATTATCACAGGGTTTCAATACGCAAAAGAAAAAGTATAACAAAAAAGTTAAAAAGAAAAGAAGAAAACCGCTTGATCCCCAATCATTTCGCCGTATTTTACAAAGGAAGAACTCTGGGGTGTGCACAGTGTCATCCACAAGATTTTCAGTGACCTGTCGGCTTTCTTCTCAGTGTTGTAAAAGAGAAGTGAAGGAATAATGTCCATCCTCGTTGTCTTGACAGTCTTGCCTTTTTTTCCCTGTGCCGAAAGAGAGATGTAGAAGAAACGTGTAGATCTTCATCTTCTTGACTAGACATGTGTTCTAACCTTAAAGAACATGTTGTTATTTTTACTGATGGTTCAAAGTCTGATGTTGGTGTAGGGTCCTCCGCATATGTTCCAGCTTCGGGAGAAAAAATGTCCAAACACATTCCCTCTGAAAGCACTATTTACACTGCGGAACTTACTGCACTACTTTTGGCTTTGGAGTTGATCAGGCAGTCCCAGTCTAGGAAATTCCTTATTTGCACAGATTCTCTTTCGGCTTTAGAGGCTATAGGAGCAAGAAACATAAAACATCCGGCTCTTATCAAGTTTTTTTTACCATGTTTTCTTCATTAGTTTCAAGGGGTTTTGAGATTTTGTTGGCCTGGGTGCCAGGTCATGTGGGGATCAGAGGCAACGAAGAGGTGGATCGGCTTTCTAAAGAGGCTGTCCGTCTTCGTCCTTCTAAACTGCTTGTACCATCTCCAGATTTAAAAGGCAAAATAGCTTTGTATGTCAATTCTTTATGGGAGGAGGAGTGGAGCCTCCAAGAAAACAATAAGCTTCATCAAATACGTCCAGATTTAAAGGAACATCTTCCCATGGCTGCTGGCGGTCGAAAGGGAGAAACAGTATTGTGTAGATTGAGGACGGGTCATGCCTATTTTACTCATTCGTTTTTATTGAAGGGAGAAGACCCGCCTTTCTGTGTTGCCTGTGATAGTCAAATATCTGTCCAACATATTCTTTTAGACTGCTGGGATTTATACGACATTAGAAGGAAACATTACACTGCAGATAATATGAAGATTCTTTTCCGTGATGTTCCCCTGACAATATTTTTAACTTCCTAAAAGAAGTGAATTTATTTCATCGTGTGTGAATTTGGTGTTGTTAGATTTTCTGTACCCAGTATTGATCTTTGCAGATTACAGTTAGTGATTTCAATGTGTTGGTTTTTAATCCTAGGATTGGTTCTTTTAATCTTTTTTTTAATGGGTTGGGTAAGGTTTTGCTTTTAATCCTTTTTTAACATATATACGTGGTAGTTAGAAACGTGGTGACAGTCCTGAGATAACCTCTGCTGTTGACGGGACTATAATTTTAATCTTAATCTTAATCTTCATCTTCTTGACTACAAGACTTGAGAGTGTCTCCAGTTTCATGTGTTTCTGCAAGGAACTGTCTGTGTTTTGTCGTACTGTCTTCAAAAAGCCTGTAGCGTCAAAGTAGGTTTTTGTGACTGCTTGCTTTTTTTTTCTGTGCTGAAAGAGAGATGCAGAAGAAACGTATAGATCCTCGTCCTCTTGACTACTGGACTTAAGAATGTGTCCTGTGTCATGTGTTTCTTCAAGGAACAGTCTGTGTTTTGCCATACTCTCTTCAGTAAGCAGTCAGCCTCAAAATAGGTTTCTCTGTGCTGCGAATATGGACTGCTTTTTCATGAGAGGGCCTATGCCATACTACCAAAGTACTGCACCACTAACTTTTTCGTATTTCCGTTTTTGTTTTTTTTTTTTAGGTAGAATTTTTACCGGGGACGTCTTCCTAATTTCGATGCGAATCTGGACTGCTTTCCCATAGTACCATAGTTGTGCACTACGAACTGTTTTCTATCGCCGTTTTCCTAACACCTAACACATTACTGGCGTGATTCTTCCTTTACCCAGATCCAACGTGTCCTTTGATCCCGTGACCTCCGACACCTACCTGGGCAGCACGGTGGACATCCGGGGACTGTTTCGCCTGCGCAGACCCGTGTCCTTCACCAACTGCGCCAGGCTGATGGTCGACGGGGGCGAGCTGAAGTGGGACGGAAACGAGACGGTGACCGTGGACTGCACCAACATCACCATCAACGGCATCCTGCACCCTGCGCAGAGCCAGCTGGTGTTTGGCCGGCAGGTGAGGGACACGGCGGTGGGACCTCAGGGCAGCTGGGTCTTCGTGGCGGGGGGTCCCGTGATGACCCACACCCTGGCGGTGTCTGGCCTGCTGGAGGTGAAGAACAAGGTCAGCCTGCAGTCCCCCGTGGAGGACGACAAGAAGATCACCGCCCTCGTCGTCCACGGCCCGGGGGGGAAGCTGCTGCTGGACTCCCATCATCTTCCCATGGTCAACGACAGCAACGACCTTGCCGACGTGAACCACTCCGAACTGTTCGTCCAGACCCTCACCGTCGGCGGGCTGTTCGACGCCGGCAGGTTGAGGTTCGGGGCCCGAGTCGGCTCCGTGACGGTGAACAACGGCGGCAACTTCACCCTGGACCCCGTCAACGCCCTGGAGGTGGACGTGGTCACCAGCCACGGCGTCCTGACCTCCCTGACCCCCATGGAGGTCAAAGGTAACAGCGTCATCCGAACACGTAATTTCTACGTCGGGGAAAATGGCACGGTCACTCTGGACGCTGATGCCCAGAAATCCAATGGCTACTCCGGGGTGTCCGTTCTGCTGGTGGAGACAATGAGAGTGCACGGGGTGCTGAAGGCAGGAAAGGTGATCAACCACCAGCCACCTCTAGAACACGGGTGGAACCACCTGGAGGTGGGTGGCCCCAAAGGCAAACTCATCTTCTACCCTAACGACACTTTCTTCATCGGTTACACGGAGGTCGCCGGCGTCATGGAGTCCCTCGTCCCCCTCACCCTCCGCCGGCCCCCGTCCTACGAAGTGAACGGCAACCACCTGGTGGTGGACAGTGGGGGTGTGGTCAGACTGGGCACTGGGGTCGCCGCACCTCGCGCCAACGACATCATCTGTGGCAGGCTGGAGATCCTGTCCGGAGGGACGCTAGACACCGGGTACCAACGGCCCACCCCGGATGGGCAGTCCGTGTCCGGGGTGTCCTTGCTGACGGTGGTGACGGTGGTGGTGGGAGGCACCCTGAAGGGGGACCTGCTCAGAATTGTGGCCACTGACGTCACTGTTGGGGGCCAGATTACAACGGCAGGTGGTGGTTACCAGAGCAACGCTGGACCAGGTGAGTCGTTATGTTTGGTTGTGGTAGGGCAGACACGGCCCTCAGGTGATATTTCTTCTTCTTCTTCTTTTCTTCTTCTTCTGCTTCTTCTTTTTGGTCTTCTATCCCGTAATTTTGTGGGGGGGGGGGGGGGGGGGGGGGGACGATGTCGTTGGGACTCCATTATCGAATCCGCCAACCAGTCCTCTCCATCTCTCTCCGTCGTCTGTAGCCCTCAGCGCGGCTGTCAGATCAACGCCTGCCCATTGCCTGATGTTGTCCTCCCATCACCCGCCCAGTACTGTGGCCTGGAGGATCGTGTCTGAAAGGCTTGAGCTTCTTGCCGACGTGGCCATACCATCTCAGCTTTCTCTTTTTGACAGTTGACAGCAAGTCATCATGGGGTCCGATGGCAAGAATGATGATTTTCCTGACCTCATGATGATGATCTTTGTGATGTGGTCTGTGTACCAGGTCCCAAAGACCCTTCTGTAGGCTCTCGTCTCCCTAGCATTTCTTCTTCTTGGGAGATCTGCTGTCTTGCAGGCAATAAAGGTGGAAGTGACCCGATCTATCGTCAGCAAAGAGTGGCGGGAAGAAGTGTGGAGGCGGTCGAGCTCTTGAGTACACTGACCAGAACGACGTCCAGTCCTGGTCAGCGTCACTGGTCCCAGACACCACAAGGGCCAGGAGGAAATGACGAACGTTGCAGCAGCTGTCTCCACCGCTGACTTCGGTGGGCAAGTGCCGGGACTGTGGCAGAGCTCTTCCCGGTCCACTCAGCGACATTGTCTGTCCGCCTCTTTGTCTGTCCTGCACCCATTCTTACCTTTTAGAAGGTGAAGAAGCTCCGTGGTGAATCCCATGCGATGTACCACTTGCAGTGAAACATGTTCTTTTAGAGTGTTGGGACTTGCGTGATGCGACATAAACATTTCACAGCAGACTCCATGAAAACCTTGTTCAGAGATGTCCCACCTGATGTGATCTTTGAATTTCTCAAAGAGAGTAACATTTTTCGTCTGACGTAAGATTTTATGGAGAAAAGATGTTTAATAAAATTTCCGATGTGTTTTGAGATTTGTTTTAAAGGGTTGCATGCATGAGTTGTTATCTTAAATTCTTTGTTGTTGTTGATGACTTGTGAGCTGATTTCAACGCGGTGACAGCCCTGATATGGCTCTTTGCGGTCGGCTGGGCTATAAGCAACATTACCTGACCTTACCTCCCCAGCGCTGTTCTTGGGAGAAAGGCCTTGGAGAGTGCTCTTGATCGTGTCACATGTCCATACCACTTGCGTCCCTTTCCTCCCTGAGGTCAGTAGGTCCCTGAATCAGTGACTCGCACGCTGCCTGGGGTTCTAGGGACTTTGTCATTTGTAATATGCTCAATACGTGGGACGAGCAGCCTGGGGCAAATATAGTGCATTAATGTGTGATTGTTGTCGTTGATTATGATGCTTAGCGTTCAAACTCCAAACTATTTGAATTCAAACTTAATTAACCAGCAGCTGAACTAACCAGACGCACTGACCAGTCTCAATCCCTGGGTACTTTATCCAGAACCTTTTCACGCCTAACAAACGTGGTGGTGTTTTCTCGTCTGAAATAAATGTTTGCACACTTATGTTTTAGCCTCAGAACAGCTATTCTGAGATGCCAGACCTGATCAATTTCACTTCGTTTTGAAGTGAAATGTGTCCATGTTCTTGAAAGGCTAAACTGTTCCTCAATGTAACGCAGTATATAGCGATACTATAATTTCAGTTCAACTCATGTTGTAAATAACGCAGCCGACCTTGAGGATGGGCGGTGGGGAGGGGAGGTGGATGGCATATCAGGGCTGTAGTGATATGTCCCAGTGGTTAGTGAGTTGAAGAGACGGTAGGAAGGTGTGATGTGTTGATGTTGTCAATTATTGAATTAGTTAGTGAATGAAAACTGAGAACGTCCCCACAGTGATGATACGGCATGCGTGAGCAGTGAGTCTAGTAGCAACACAGTTTGAGTTTAGAAATGTCCTCTAAATGTGTATCCATTTGAACAACAGTTTTCTTGGCGTAATAATGGATTAACCACAGTTAACACCAGGTAAATTTTCAAAATGGCAACCTAACCGTTAGGCCAGCAACTCCTCCCTTTGATCAGTTTGAATGTGACTAGTTCCTTAAGCGATGGTTTCAGAGAGAACTTTTCATAGTCAGAAAGCTTACAGAATGTGAGGCGTCTGTAAGCTGTTGCGTCGTTAATACAGTAGCAACACTTTTTAAAATAGTGAACAGTAAAATGTGGCATTCCTACTGGCCAGACAGCATTCAGAAAAGAGAGTGAGGTAATCACGTACAGCATGCACGTGCAATCATACCACAAAGACATACATGTGCAGTCATACCACAAAGACATACACGTGCAGTCATACCACAAAGACAGTCAGTAGTTTTGTCAGCGGTGCAGTTTACCACGACAAAGTCGTTTTTTTTTTTTTTATTAACATGTAACAGATAAATGATACGCACTTTGTAATAACGAAGCCCAGACAGGTTGCCCGGTACTTTTCTTACGCGTGTCAGAGGCGCGTACACACTTTTCATTTATCAAGTTCACTGATGAACGAATTACAGAGACCCAGTCCTGCAGGTCAGAGTCCACGGATACAGCTTAGGCCCAAAACGCTATATATTCTCTATTACACTCAAAGCTGCACCTGGCTTTTCTCTGAAGAACAGCCAGTACCAAAACATATTCATCGCACAGTCCAGCCCTTGACCCATACCATATCTGACTTTGAGGCAGGCCTCATGTCCGTTCCTTTTTCTAAGCAAGCACGATCCACATGACCCTTCATTTTCCTGTCGTTTGCTGGAATTTTCACTCCAAAATCCTAGTGCCCTACCAATGGCGTAGAAACACAAGGAGTATGCAGGTCATGCATCATTCTGCTATTTTTATTAACCTATGGTATTGAACTAATTTACTGACCCCAAATTTCAGGATAAATTCATCTTTTTCACATTCAAAATTTTTTTTCCACAGAGCCAGGGCGATTTTCATCTGTTCAGACTTGGTTGTCACTACTTGACCTTTCCTGTAACCCCGAACTTTGACCTGCACGTACACTCACACACACCAACACGCTGTGAGCGGCCGTGTTCTGTCTCTAGGAGCGGGCGTGGCGACTTCCTCTGGGGCCAGTGGCGGCAGCCATGGAGGGAGAGGAGGAAGGGGAGGCTCCCCCCACTACACCAGGGCTACCAACCTCCCCTACGGTTCCATCTTTGACGCCGACACGCTGGGAAGTGGTGGGGGAGGCACGTCACCTAGCAGCCGGAACGGAGGAAGGGGAGGGGGGTACATCGACATGGACATATCGGGCGACTTCGTTGTGAACGGCGCCATCTCTGTCGACGGGCTGCCCGCCACGGTAAGAGATGCGTCTTCTCACCGTGTTTCTTTTCTTTCATTCATCGATTTACTTCTTTGTTTATTCGTTGGTTTTATTTCAGCATAACTGTTTCTTGCAAGTAAAAAGAAGATCCAGGAGTGTTGATGCATTACCTGAAAGGTTCCTTTGCGTTTAGCGTTTACAGTCCAAAGTTGCAATGTCTCAGCTGTATGGCAGAAC
>CM065742.1:42444392-42461892 GCA_033310375.1 Conus canariensis
GCTTCGGGACATTATAACCAACCATTAGGCTTCGGGCATCCATTAACACCATTAGGCTTTGGGGTATTAATCCATTAGGCTTCGGACATTAACCTTTAACACATTTTTTTTGCCACATCTGTTTAGCTACTCGCCTACCAATGAACCCACCTGTATACCTCTCTACCTGTCAACCTGCCTGTTTCCCCCCTGAGCAGGTGACGGAGCATGGAGGGACGTGGGCCGCAGAGGAGGCCTACCACAGCTACACCCACACAGGGGGCGTCGCCTACCTCCTGCCGGCCTCCGACGGCTTCCAGTACGACTTCACCATCGTGGAGATCTACGGGGGTGCCCACCTGACCTTCAACGGCACGGGCACCAGGGTCAAGGCTGTGCAGATCGTGGGCGACGACACGGGTCACCTGCACGTGGCGCCCGGACATACCCTGGACTGGACGCAGGTATGTGTGGGTGTACCCTGGACTGGACGCAGGTATGTGTGGGTAGTATGCCTGGGATACTGGACGACGCAGGTATGTGTGGGACCTATGGACCCATGGGGAATCCTGGACGGGACCAGGTATGTGTGGGAACGGATACAACCTGGAACTGGACGCAGGTATGTGGGTGGGGATTTATACCCTGGACTGGACGCTAGTGTGGGTAGATGAAGTAGGATGGCAAACGGATGAAGGTTACATAACCCTGGACTGGACGCAGGTATTGTGGGTGACGGATGAAGGACATACCCTGGACTGGACGCAGGTATGTATGGGTGACGGATGAAGGACATACCCTGGACTGGACGCAGTATGTGTGGGTGACGGATGAAGGACATACCCTGGACTGGACGCAGGTATGTGTGGGCCATACCCTGGACTGGAGCAGGTATGTGTGGGTAGGTGAAGTATACCCTGGACTGGACGCAGGTATGTATGGGTGACGGATGAAGGACATACCCTGGACTGGACGCAGGTATGTGTGGGCCATACCCTGGACTGGACGCAGGTATGTGTGGGTATAGACCCTGGACTGGACGCAGGTATGTGTGGGCCATACCCTGGACTGGACGCAGGTAGTGTGGTGATGGGCATACCCTGGACTGGACGCAGGTATGTGTGGGCCATACCCTGGACTGGACGCAGGTATGTGTGGGCATACCCTGACTGGACGCAGGTATGTGGTTGGGGTATTATCCCTGGACTGGACACAGGTATGTGTGGGTATACCCTGGACTGGACAAGGTATGTGTGGGCCATACCCTGGACTGGACACAGGTATGTGTGGGTATACCCTGGACTGGACGCAGGTATGTGTGGGTATACCCTGGACTGGACGCAGGTATGTGTGGGCATACCCTGGACTGGACACAGATATGTGTGGGTATACCTGGACTGGACCAGGTATGTATGGACCAATACCCATAGAGGACATGGACACAGGTATTGTGGGCAACGGATGAAGGGGAGAGATGGAAGTGGTGGGTGGGAGGGATGATGGCTTAAACTATAAAAAAAAAAAAAAACCAAAACAAAAACCCGAAGTTCAAACGATTTTTTGCGCCCAGTTTGAAGAGAGGAGATAAGCGACTCCTTTGCTCGTGATTCGTTTCCAGTTTCTTGAATGTTGTTTTGTCTTGCCTGAAGAAGACCAAAGAGGTCGAAGCGCGTCGTGTTTGTCTTATGATTTGTTTGTTTCTTCGTTCGGTGGCATGGTCATTTTTCCTCTGAAGTTTGTTTTTCAATTTCCGCCTGCTTGGAAACTAGCTCAAAACAAGAATCGTTTCCGTTAAACAAGAAGAAGAAGAATTAACAACAACAACAACAACAACAACAACAAAATTGTATTCAAAGAATAAAAGCTGTAAAGAGTGTTGCTATAGTAAGCAGCAACATCAGAAGTAAGTGTATAATATGAGAACAAAAAACAAAAACAAAAAAACAACACACACGCACGCACGCACGCACGCACGCACGCACGCACGCGCGCACGCACGCACGCGCGCGCGCGCGAGAACAAGAGCAAAAACAAGAACATGCTTTTGTTCAGGAGGAGAGAGAGAGAGAGAGAGAGAGAGAGAGAGAGAGAGAGAAGCAGAAAAAGGCAGTGACTGAGAGAGAGAGAGAGAGAGAGAGAGAGAGAGGAGAGAGAGAGAGAGAGAGAGAGAGAGAGAGAGAAGAAGAGAAGAAGAAGAAGAAGAAGAGAGAAGAAGAGAGGCAGTGACGTGAAGAGGAGAGAAGGAGAGAGAGAGAGAGAGAGAGAGAGAGAGAGAGAAGAGGAGGGTGAGAGAGAGAAGCAGCAGAAAGGCAGGCTGTGGTCCTGTGTGACGGATCGGACTACCAGCGGGCCAACATGACGTGGCAGCTGTTCCTGTACCAAGGGGCGGAGCTCATCCTGCCCCCGGCCCCCGTGGAGATCCGCCCCGCCCTCACCGACCCCGCCTCCTGCCCTGCCCACCTCCTCAGGGCAGTCTGCTGCGCGTGTGGGGCACCGTCCGCGGGCACCGTGGCCGCCTCCTCATCGGCTCAGGTCAGTGGCACCCAAAAATAGTACGCCGTACGGAGGGTGTGGTGAGACCCATCGACTGTATGGCTATGACTGAGGTGGGACCGCTTTGCCTGTGTTCTGCTGCCTCGGTGCACGGCTGTGGGACCCCTATGCAAACAGCGGCACCCGTATCCTTACAATAATCCCAAGTAGAGCATCCTGCGTTTATTTTCGGTACTTTTTTCGATTAAGCACAATTTATGTATTGCAATGAACGCGCTCACCAAGAAATCCACCTCAACGAAAGGAAAAATTAATCTTAAACAGAACATAATTATTTCTGTAATGACACACAGTAATGTATCCACCCCCCCACCACCAAACGAATGAATGCATACATACCATAATAATTATCGTCTGCTTCACGAGCGTTCATTGAGAACCAGGTCAGTGCCTCTGTCCGCATCACCAGAAATAGGCCGCATTTTCCTTGCTTGTTATGACAGAGAGAGAGAGAGAGAGAGAGAGAGAGAAGAGAGAGAGAGAGAGAGAGAGAGGCCCACATGCTGATGATTACGGTGAACAGCATCATCCTCTTTCAGTGGCGGCAGAAGCTGTCCAGGATTAGGGGGGGCAATGGATATTTCAAATCATTGAACTCCGACAATCACAATATGGCAATGTTCGATTAAAAAAAAATCCAGCATGCAATATTCAGTTCACACACACACACACACACACACACACACACACACACACACACACACACACACACTTGAAATACACTTTGTATAGCTGCAATTAAAACGTTGCAGAAACTGAGACAGAGAGAGAGAGCGAGCGAGGAGAGCGAGAGAGAGAGAGAGGAGCGAGCGAGCGAGAGAGAGAGAGAGAGAGAGAGAGAGAGAAAGAAAGAAAGAGAGGGACAACTGTCAGACTTTCTGACTGCATAACGTAATAACATTCCTTCTCTCCATATTCACTGGACATTAGGCACCGTAAAATGCAGTTACTAAGTAATGATTGTCACAGTCTGAACATTAGCAGGTTACACCAACAGCTGGGAGGTTACACCTTTACACATTTAATTTTCCGAAGTAACTTTGACGTCGTTCGTTTCTGCAAACTAACTCGGAAAAAAATTTCAGCGAGATTGGGCTGATCAACCTTGTCTTTGAACACATGCATACTGAGACAGCTATTGCAGCTGTAACTGGAATGGTCAAGTACAGCCTGATAAGTTTGTCTACCTCACTCAACATTCTTTTAACAGTGTCAGAAGCTGTCAGTTCTTCTAGCAGTGCCTCAAAGATGGACTTCTTGTTGTCCCCCAGAGCATGTGGAAGGATGGTCAACTGTGTTTTGAGTCTGCCCATGTCAGTGTCCGCAGCATATGTGTCTTTGATCTCTTGAGGAATTTCTGGATTCTTTCCTGCAGCTCTGTCACCCAAGAGAATTTCGATCTTCCTTGGCAACTTAAGACTTTGTTGGTCAAATCTGCGCTGTATATGCTCTTTGACGTTGTCTATGGCCTCATAGTACTGCTGTCTGTAATAAGCAGAAGGGGCAGAGTAGCTGTGACCCTGGGAGCCCTCATCAAGTCTCCGTGGAGGCTGTCTCTGTCTCGGAATGCGGGGCTCATCACACACGTTTGCAGCCGTGGTTGAGACGTCGGTAAAAAACGTCTGGAAACTTTTATCCTAGCGCATACTTTCAAGCGTTCTCAGACAGAGGTTTGCAGCGTTTGTTGCATCCACACAGGACGTTTGTTTCCTTCGAACAGCAGTCGCCAGTTCTTCAGTCACAGCAAAGACATCCTGTGAAAGTGAGAGCCCAAGAAAGGTGGAGAACTGCTGCATAAGTGCTAGAAGGCCGGATGCCCTCCTGGCATACTCATCATGTCCTTGTGAGACTAGTTCAAGTGTTTCTTGCAAAGCCTCAAAGTTCTCAATGAGAGAGTCAAAAGCTCTTGTTCGAACAGTCCACCTTGCTGGACACAGTGGTTTAATGGACGGGCTGCACAAAGTTGATGTTTCATGTTGGATTGTTTCAAAAAGGGTCTGTCATTTTGGTGATAATTTGATCAACTGAATGACCTCTGAGGCAAAGTCAAGGGCATCTCTTATTACTTTGACCTTTCTGGAAGCCTCTTGTAACACAAGATTGACTGAGTGTGCCAAACAGTGTACGGATACTGCTGACGGGACCTCATCTTTGAACCGTTTTGCAACTCCTGAAGCGTGACCCTGAAAATTACGTAGGCCTGACCCCTACACTTCTGCACTGGCAAGTCCAGCCTGATCAAGCAATCCTTTAGCGCATTAAACATTGTCTCAGCACAGGTATTGTCAACATGCACCAGTCCCACAGGCTCCTCTATGACTTCAAACTGCTCAGTTACCCATCTTACGCAAATTACAACCTGCTCCCTGTTTGCAACATCACGGGTTTCGTCAGCTAGTATCGAAAACCAATTCGCTTCTCTGATTTCAAGTACAACAGATCGCAAGACTTTATGTGCCATAATCCTAAGGATCTCGTTGACAATATCATGTGACAGATATTTTGAACCTGTGTTTGTTTTTTCCTTGCAGCCCTCTCCAAAGCAGATCTTGAGCAGCTGTTGACGGTTGCCTTCCTGCTCGTCATGTCCACGGAGAGGCAGACCCTGACGCAGGAGAAACTGAAGGCTCTTTAGTTCGTTCATCAGGCTTTACAGTGTTTCTTTTGTTCTGTTTCATGCTGACACGTCACTGGAGCATACACTGACGTTGTAGACTGCCTACAGTTTACGTCATACACGGCTGCTCCATGTGAAGATGATTTTTCGTGGCTTGAGAACTTTTCCAGTGCTTTCTTCCAGTTGTCAACACCGCTCCATACAAACGCTGCATCAGGTTTGCAGCCTTGATGATCAGCCCTCATGCAAAAGAAACATACCTTGTTGTCTGTTGTGCATAGGTGAAGCCAAGGGTATTACTGGAACAAAGATCTTTGGAAATAGTGGGCCTTCCTGATCTTACCCTGGTCAGTTTGGAGAGGACTGTGTCGCTCTGTGGCTGAAAGGGGTTGACTGCATCCTTGCAGCGCACAGTAGACTGACATTTTGGTTTTCTTACAGTAGCAGGTCGGTCAATGTCATCACGAGGAGACTGCGCAGGTCGGTTGGCGTCGTCACGAGGAGACTGCATGATTGATGCACCTTCTGTAGGAGATGAGAAAACACTTTCTTCCTCCTTTCCTTCATCATTTTCACTGTCCTGGTTTGATGAAGTGTTAGGCTCACAAAATGTTCCTCGCCCATTTGCCCTATAAGAACAGGTGGAAGGGATGATACAATGTCTCCCGCCAAGATCTTATTCATCAGGTAGCATATCCTGGAGCTCTCTTGCTGACTTGTTACGATGTGTATGTCCCTACCAATCATTCTCGCCATAGCTTGCACTACAATAGCATCAGCATATATGCCATTCTTGGCAATGTTGGTCAGGTACTGGTCAGTAATGTGTGACGAAAGTGGGTCAGCTGCAGAGAGGTTCCCGAGAAATGTGTTGACATCTTTCCTGAGCGAGTTTGACAGGAAGTATGAAAGTATGGCGACAAGGTGATGCACCATCAAACATCTCTCTCTCTCTCTCTCCGCTCTCTCTCTCTCTCTCTGTGATTTTTTTGGAGGTGCTCAATATTAGGGGGGGGGGGGGGGGGGCAGTATATAAGGCTGCCCCCCCCCAATATATTTCTGGAGGGAGGCATGGCCCCCCCGCCCCCCCTGCTTCCGCCGCCTGTGTCTTTATGGTAATTTTGCTGAAGGCGCGTGCTTGCTGGAACCGGCTCAGTAACGGACAACACGTGCCATGCGCGCGCCTGTGGGGAAGAATGAGTAGGCTACATCCGCAAAGGGATAGGCCTGTGCAGTGCCGTTGTTAGCTTACGGTCAGCTGTTAGCGTAAGGGGCCCACACACGGTCACCGCTTGGGTTTGGTTCTGCGCTCAGAGTTGGATTTGAGATGTGGAGGCCGGAATAGCTCAGTTGGTAGAGCGCTGAGACTCGATCATGATCTTGTGATCCGGGGGTTAGGGGGTCAGATATCTGGTGGGGCGTTTCGGTATAGTTTGACCGTTGTAGCGTATTTTTTTCTTATTTGAGATTGTTGTATCTGTGTATTTGCATCTCTCTCTCTCTCTCTCTCTCTCTCTCTCTCTCTCCCTACTCTCTTCTCTCGTGCTACTTGTGTGTGTGTGTGTGTGTGTGTGTGTGTGTGTGTGTGTGTGTGTGTGTGTGTGTGCGTGCGCGCACGTGTGTGCATGCGTGCGTGCGTGCGCGTGTGTGCGAGCTGAGACAGAGGACTTGGGCAAGTGTAGCCCATGCACTGAACACTGACATTCAAATGAAAGAGAAATGGCTAGGTAGCTAATCAGGGGCAGCTGGCTTATTGCACGTGGCTCTGTTCATCAGGCCAGACAGTGAGCATGGAACTGTCCGCCAACCGTCACCTGACCTTGTCCAGCGTCACCGTGCAGGACGGCGCTCAGTGGACCTTTGTCAGTCACCATGGCAACGCCTCGGACCACTGGGATGTGACGGTAGGTCAGCCGTGTCCTGACCCTCAAACTGGGAGGTGGTTGGTATTTTTCAACTGTCTGCCTCTTACCTTTTGGAAAGTCTACAAGAGCAATTTCTCATTATCTTTTTTTTTTATGCCGCCCCCCTCCTCCAATTCTTTTGTGTGTGTGTGTGTGTGTGTGTGTGTGTGTGTGTGTGTGTGTGTGTGTGTGTGTTCATGTTCTTTACGTTTTAAGGGGATCACGTAAGCTGAGACAGCAGAAAAAAAATACAGCCACCGTGGCGAAGTGGTTAACGTCGCGGACTCCCGGCTGGGAGGTCGTGGGTGCGATTCCTGTCGGAGCCATAAGGGTATTTTTCAGCTCCTACCCAGAGTTGAGTTTGCTACGGGCTCAATTGGGAAGACTTGGGACCACACAGTCGAGTTTCATCCACTAAATGGATGCGTCTCTGAGAGTGTTGCTCAGATTTCCTGACCAACACTGCAGGTGTCTGTATCTCTCGGGCCTGGTGGACGCCGGGGTATATTATGAAAGTTAGCGCGAAGTACAGCCCTGTCATGGTCAGGCCGGAATGGAAATCCGTGGCATCATCTTCATCATCCTCATTCTCATCGATCAGCATAAAAAAAAAAGATTTTTTCAGAAAGTCTCAAATTCTGTGGCCCCTCATGCCTTGGTGTCATGGTGACCACGGTTTCTATGTCCTCTCCGCGTCTGTGGCCTTGGTTTGATTCTGTCGGGGTAACCGAGGATCGGTAAGTTCATGGGGGCTGTCACTGGACGGACGTGGTGGCGCCCTCCGGAGGGAGAGCTCACTCAAAAGCCGGCTCCGCGACTAAGCAATTATTGTCGTCAGTAGGGGGTTAGTAGGTGGTGTCCTGCATATGTTTGGATCAGAATAGGCGCCACTGAACACCACCGAAGTGACTCGGCAGCAGTGCAGTGTCTCCTTCGGTGGGTTGCCTCTTTACGACTTGACATTGAATGCTCCCTGTGGATTGCCGGTGCCGCAGCTGCGGCGGGCCGGGGTGGATGTGGCTGTGGACGGGGTGTCGGAATGAGCGGTGTGGGGACACTGCCTGAGACAACTCGTATCTGACGTTCTGCCATGGGTACTTCGGGTGACATGCTGTGCAACCAAACAACGGACTTTGAATTAGCCCTGGCTCTATATTTGTTTTGCGTGTTAGCCTGTTTTGGCTAAACACATTGAAGGTTACAAAGGGTTTAATACAAGCAGCGCACCTCTTGGTGAAATACAAGTTAGTCGCTGCTTTAAATTATCTTCTTCACTGGCCCCACTTCTCTCTCTCTCCCCCCCCCTCCCTTGTCCTGAATTTGTTCTGGCTTGCTTTTTTCTTTTTTTCTGTTTTTTGCTTCCTTTCTGGGTAATTTTTTCCATAGTTCTTTCCGGTCCTCGTTCTCCTTTCTTTTTCTTGTTTTGCTTCTTTCCAGGCTTTTTTTTTATTTATTTACTTCTTATTTCATATACGCGTTTGTTTTCCACCTGTGTATCAGAAAACGTTACGCTTATCCGTTAATTTTGGGGGATAAATTTTGTTTATTTAGTTTTTTCTTTAGGAAGAGAAAGGTAACAGATTGTATGCCTGACAACACGAGTTTGGAACGCAGGAATGGTGGGAAACTTTGGTCTCTTCAACTTTCTCCACTTTCGTGCGATGCAGATCTCCAGCCTCAATGACAAGTTCGAATCCCAGCTAACGTGGAAGGGGGCGGCATGGTGACAGCCGACGCCCTGCACATCAGCGCGCAGGTGCTGCAGATTGACGAGGCGGGGCTGCTGACGGTCAGTGGGCGTGGCCTCTTGGCGGGGCCCGGACAGGGGGCAGCAACAGGAGGGGCCGGCCATGGGGGCAGAGGGGATGACGGAACCACGAGTGGTAAGAGGGATTGGTAGAAGTTGGGTGCGTGTAATGGTGTGTGTGTGTGTGTGTGTGTGTGTGTGTGTGTGTGTGTGTGTGTGTGTGTGTGTGTGTGTGCGCGCGCCCACACACACATGCGTACATGTGTACGTCTGTGTGTAACACCCACACCCACACACGCACGCATGCATGCGCGCGAGAGCACGTGAGCGCGCGCACAGTTACACACACACACACACACACACACACACACACACACACACACACACACACACAGGGGGGAGAGAGAGAGAGAGAGAGAGAGAGAGAGAGAGAGAGAGAGCATGTACTACCATGTACTACCATGGCATGTGCATCGTACCATCTTTATATTAGTCGCCGAAGCATGTGTGTTGGGGAATGTGTGCATGCACATATGCCTGTGTTGTGGGTGCATGTGTATATGTGTGCGTGCGTGCATATGTTGTAGCCCAGATAGGCCTATGCCCTTCTCCTCTCCGCTCCTGTAATCGTCTTAGCTGTAAACATAAGGAAAATGGAGAGAGAGAGAGAGAGAGAGAGAGAGAGAGAGAGAGAGAGAGAGTGGCGTTTGGAGCAATGTCGTTTGTGGCACCATTTTAACCCTTTCACCCGTCGGAAAGTGCGTGAGTATATCACTGTATATCAAATACACACGAAGTTAGTGAGAAAAACAACATTGAACTCCCGAATTTGAATGAATCAAATCAACAAGAAAAACAGTTAGGGCCTATCTTTCAGTTAACGACAGTCTGACTGTGTCACGTCCCATGAAAGGCAACAGACAAGGTATTTTGGCGACAAGCCAAGAATAAATGCTTACCTCAAGAGATTTTTTTGGTTTCTGAACTGTACAATGGGAGGGAGGGGGGAGGGGTAACACAGAAAGAAAGGTAGGCTACTGTGCAAGAGAGGGGGGGGGGGGGAGGGAGAGGGAGAGAGACAGACAGACGGATAGACAACCAGGCAGACAGACAGAAGGAGAGAGACACAGACAGAGAGACAGAAAGAGAGAGAGAGAGAGAGAGAGAGAGAGGAGAGAGAGAGAGAGAGAGAGAGAGGAGGAGAGAGAGAGAGGGAGATGGGGAAAGTATGAATGTGTGTAACAACATACACGCATCAGTGAATGTGTGTAACAATATACACGCATCAGTGAATGTGTGTAACAATACACCGCATCAGTGAATGTGTGTAACAATACACACGCATCAGTGAATGTGTGTAACAATACACGCGCATCAGTGAATGTGTGTAACAATACACACGCATCAGTGAATGTGTGTAACAATACACGCGCATCAGTGAATGTGTGTAACAATACACACGCATCAGTGAATGTGTGTAACAATATATACGCATCAGAGCAAAAGGTATACAGCAGACTGTGTGCAGTAGTTGTTGAGTATGTTATGTGAGGAGTGTGTGTATGCACATAGGGTATTTATGTGAGGACTGTGTGTATGCGCATAGGGTATGTTATGTGAGGAGTGTGTGTATGCACATAGGGTATGTTATGTGAGGACTGTGTGTATGCGCATAGGGTATGTTATGTGAGGAGTGTGTGTATGCACATAGGGTATGTTATGTGAGGACTGTGTGTATGCACATAGGGTATGTTATGTGAGGAGTGTGTGTATGCACATAGGGTATGTTATGTGAGGAGTGTGTGTATGCACATAGGGTATGTTATGTGAGGAGTGTGTGTATGCACATAGGGTATGTTATGTGAGGACTGTGTGTATGCACATTGGGTATGTTATGTGAGGAGTGTGTGTATGCACATAGGGTATGTTATGTGAGGAGTGTGTGTATGCACATAGGGTATTTATGTGAGGACTGTGTGTATGCACATAGGGTATGTTATGTGAGGAGTGTGTGTATGCACATAGGGTATGTTATGTGAGGATGTGTGTATGCACATAGGGTATGTTATGTGAGGACTGTGTGTATGCACATAGGGTATGTTATGTGAGGACTGGTGTATGCACATAGGGTATGTTATGTGAGGACTGGTGTATGCCATGGGTATGTTATGTGAGGACTGTGTTATGCGCATAGGGTATGTTATGTGAGGATGTGTGTATGCGACATAGGGTATGTTATGTGAGGACTGGTGTATGGCATAGGGTATGTTATGTGAGGACTGTGTGTATGCACATAGGGTATATTATGTGAGGAGTGTGTGTATGCACATAGGGTATATTATGTGAGGAGTGTGTGTATGCCATAGGGTATATTATGCGAGGAGTGTGTTATGGCATAGGGTATTTATGTGAGGACTGTGTGTATGCGCATAGGGTATATTATGTGAGGATGTGTGTATGCACATAGGGTATATTATGTGAGGATGTGTGTATGCCATAGGGTATATTATGTGAGGATGTGTGTATGTGCATAGGGTATATTATGTGAGGAGTGTGTGTATGTGCATAGGGTATATTATGTGAGGAGTGTGTGTATGTGCATAGGGTATATTATGTGAGGAGTGTGTGTATGTGCATAGACCAATGTGTATTGTGTGTGTGTCAGCGAGAGTGCCTGTTTGTTTTCTGTCGACTAATATGCCTCATCTCCCATCCAATCAGGCGCAGCACCCGGTGAGATCTACGGGTCCTTGTATCAACCACAGACTTCGGCAGCGGAGGGGGCGGGGCCACCAACAGCAGTGGACGGGGTGAGAAATGATCCGCATGGACCTTGTCAGTTCTGAAACATCTTTTTGTGATTCAGTGGCTGATCACCGGGATTTTTCTTTGCGTCTTTTTCTTTTGTTTTGTTTTTTTCTTTTCTCTCTTCTTTTTTCCTTTTGACTGCGTTAGAAGGTGCGGAGTTACTAAAAAAAAAAAAAAAAAAATGGAGGGTGGGATGAGAAATGGCGGCCACATGACTTGAAATAGAATCAAGATGGACTGACCAGTAGCAGACTGTTGAAGAGCATAGGGAGACAGCAAGTGTGTCAGTGAATATGTGCAGGTGAACGTGGAGACAGAAATGTTTAAAGACATTGAATAGCAATCACAGGCCTTAAAAGTAACATCGAACATGTTCTTCTGTATCCGTATTAACAAAAAAAACAACAAAAAAAACCTTTTGTTCTTAGCAGTTAGCAACAAAAGAAACTTTTTTGTCAAGTTGTTAAGAATTACAATACCTTTTCTCAGGATTTTTGTTTTCCTGATTCTTTCCTTGTTTCATTTGTTTGATTTTTCCTCCGTGTTCTGTCTTTCCTTGAAAGGCTGTCACGTCTTCTGTTCCTACTCAGTGGCATTATTTCCACGCTGCTGTTTCACAACCACGCACACAAGCACAAGCACATTATCCCAGCAGCATCAGCAGCCATAGCCAGTATCAAGACAGCTGTGAGGCAGCACTCCAAAGTAAACGCTGCACTGCTGCCGAGTCACTACTGTGATGCACAGTGGTGCTCGTTCAAATCTGGCGTCAACAGGACACCGCATACTTAGCCCCAGTGAGCGACAGTAGCAACTTTACCACGGAGTTCAACCGAGCAAGTATTGTCGTCAGTAGGGGGCTTTGTAGGTGGTGTCCTGCGTATGTTGGATCAGAACAGGCACCACTGAAGACCACCAAAGTGACGGCGGCAGTGCAGTGTCTCCTTCAGTGGGTTGCCTCTTGGCAGCTTGACATTGACTGCTCCCTGTGGAGTGCCGGTGCCGTGGCTGTGGCGGGCCGGGCCGGGCTGCGTCTGTGGACGGGGTGTCGGAATGAGCGGCGTGGGTGCAATGCCACTGGGATGGCACGGAAGATGGGACAGAAAAAAAAAACTTTATTGCGGAGTTGGCAAGAAAGACCGCCCTCCTTGGAAAGTGCCACGCATGCATCCAGTGACAGTGCCCAGGACACTGCCGTTAACGACGACCTTGACCCAGGACACTGCCGTTAACGACGACCTTGACCCAGGACACTGCCCTTAACGACGACCTTGACCCAGGACACTGCCGTTAACGACGACCTTGACACAGGACACTGCCATTAACGACGACCTTGATCCAGAACACTACCGTTAACGACGACCTTGACCCAGGACACTGGGTTGACGACGATCTTGACCCAGGACACTGCCGTTAACGACGACCTTGACCCAGGACACTGCCGTTGACGACGATCTTGACCCAGGACACTGCCGTTGACTACGACCTTGCCCAGGACACTGCCGTTAACGACGACCTAGAGATAGGACACTGCCGTTAACGACGACCTTGACCCAGGACACTGCCGTTAACGACGACCTTGACCCAGGACACTGCCATTGACCACGACCTTGACCCAGGACACTGCCGTTGACGACGATCTTATCCCAGGACACTGCTGTTAACGACGACCTTGACCCAGGACACTGCAGTTAACGACGACCTTGACCCAGGACACTGCCGTCAGTGACGACCTTGACACAGGACACTGCTGTTAACGACGACCTTGACCCAGGACACTGCCGTTGACTACGACCTTGACCCAGGACACTGCCATTGACGACGACCTTGACCCAGGGCACTGCCGTTGACGACGATCTTGACCCAGGACACTGCCGTTAACGACGACCTTGACCCAGGACACTGCCGTTAACGACGACCTTGACCCAGGACACTGCCGTCAGTGACGACCTTGACACAGGACACTGCCTTAACGACGACCTTGACCCAGGACGCTGCCGTTAACGACGACCTTGACCCAGGACACTGCCTTAACGACGACCTTGACACAGGACACTGCCCTTAACGACGACCTTGACCCAGGACACTGCCCTTAACGACGACTTTGACCCAGGACACTGCCCTTAACGACGACCTTGACCCAGGACACTGCCCTTAACGACGACCTTGACACAGGACACTGCCCTTAACGACGACCTTGACACAGGACACTGCCGTTAACGACGACCTTGACACGAACTCACCACCAGCATTGACAAGGGGAGGAAATCCGCCCAGGTCATCTTGACAGCAGGGCCACAGAATTTCAGACCCACTGCTTATTAAAAGAAAAGGAAAACTTTGTTCCATTATTTAGGATGGTTACTGAGACAGAGGATGAGAAAGATAATGGTATGGAGCTCAGTACTGGTCTTAGACCACATGTCTGCATTGTACTCTACAACAAGGATACATGAACGCTGCATTGGCACGCAGTCGTTTACGGCGAGTCGTTCCATGACTTAACAGGTTCAGTCAGTGGTTTGCTGTTTGCTGTAAGATAGTCCAAAATAGTCTGCAGACAAAACGTGTGCAGTCATGTCGATCTAGTGTTGGCAGGCCGCTTGTCATGATGGTGAAACGAGAGTTCCTGTCTGTTGAGAGAAAATCTGTCCTCGGGGAAGTCGTAGGCCTTCTTCAGCCTTCTCCCAAAGGGCCACCAGATGGTCTGTTATGCTTGGGGGAAGCCGACACGTCGCACAGTTCTGCCACTTGCAGGCATTCCCGAGGTGGCTGAGACTACTCTCCGTGGAGTCCGCCCCCACCAGGGGGAGGAAGAGTTGCCCCCCTTCATGGTGGGGATTTGTGTGGAGCTAGTCGTGGCCGTGGTGACCTGTATTGCCGGCCACTGTGGTCAGCCTGGTGCTGTTGCCCCGTGACCTGTATTGCCGGCCACTGTGGTCAGCCTGGTGCTGTTGCCCCGTGACCTGTATTGCCGGCCACTGTGGTCAGCCTGGTGCTGTTGCCCCGTGACCTGTATTGCCGGCCACTGTGGTCAGCCTGGTGCTGTAGCCCCGTGACCTGTATTGCCGGCCACTGTGGTCAGCCGGGTGCTGTTGCCCCGTGACCTGTATTGCCAGCCACTGTGCTCAGCCTGTGCTGTTGCCTCGTGACCTGTATTGCCAGCCACTGTGGTCAGCCTGGTGCTGTTGCCCCGTGACCTGTATTGCCAGCCACTGTGTTCTGTTGCCCCGTGACCTGTATTGCCAGCCACTGTGTTCTGTTGCCCTGTGACCTGTATTGCCGGCCACTGTGGTCAGCCTGGTGCTGTTGACCTGTATTGCCGGCCACTGTGTCAGCCTGGTGCTGTTGCCCCGTGACCTGTATTGCCGCCACTGTGCTCTCAGCCTGGTGGCTGTTGCCCCGTGACCTGTGTTGCCAGCCACTGTGCTCAGCCTGGTGCTGTTGCCCCGTGACCTGTATTGCCAGCCACTGTGCTCAGCCTGGTGCTGTGGCCCCGTGACCTGTATTGCCGGCCACTATGTGGTCCAGAGCCTGTGCTAGTGAGCCCCGTGACCTGTATTGCCGGCCACTGTGGTCAGCCTGATGCTGTTGCCCCGTGACCTGTATTGCCGGCCACTGTGGTCAGCCTGGTGCTGTTGCCCCGTGACCTGTATTGCCGGCCACTGTGGTCAGCCTGGTGCTGTTGCCCCGTGACCTGTATTGCCGGCCACTGTGGTCAGCCTGGTGCTGTTGCCCCGTGACCTGTATTGCCGGCCACTGTGGTCAGCCTGGTGCTGTTGTCCCGTGAGGCGAGCACACCATCATGCTGCTGGTGCTGAAGAAGACAGTCTGTGCCGCCTTGTCAGCTGCCATCCTGGTGACCTTCAAGGGCGAACTGCCTGTTTGCCCGTCAGAACACCTACGAGCTGCTGCCTTGGTGGTGTGGACAGAGGTGCCGTGCTCTGTGCTTCCTTTCATGATGTATCCAGCGTCACCAGGCTTTATGCAGTATTGGGCCAGGACATTGGAGCTACACGCCGGAAACTTAACCTTTCAATATATGAAATTCGGCTGTGCAGTTCTAGTCTTTTCCATTTGAACCTGCAGCGCACTTAGTTATTGATAGAAACCGGTTAGGGCAACAACAACAACAACAACAACAACGTCATTGTCATCATCATAATCATTATCAACAATATCAACACTAACAACAACAACACTAACAAAAACAACAACAACAACACAACAACAACAACAACAACAACAGAAGAGAAGGAACATCTTACAATGATTACTCCTGATGGTATTCAAACCCACGACTTTCAGCTTTCAACTTGCAACCCTACCACTATTCGGCTGGCCTTCTCTTTCATAATTCTTTCATGTTGTCACTTTTGTTAGCCTGAAAAAAAAGCGTTTTTTTTCTTTACATAGAATTCAGATCGTTCTGTAACGTTTAGCATTCATTCCCTTCTGCATGGCTACATCATCAGGCAAGCTAAGCTTCATTCTGGTTTTATCAACATTGTTGTGCATATGAACCACGTTGTCATCCTCTTGCTCATCACTTAGTACAAGAGTAGCGTATCAGTAGTAATGTTGATGAGCACAGTGCCCGGTACAACAGTAGCGTATCAGTGGTAATGTTAATGAGCACAGTGCCCGGTACAACAGTAGCGTATCAGTGGTAATGTTGATGAGCACAGTGCCCGGTACAACAGTAGCGTATCAGTGGTAATGTTAATGAGCACAGTGCCCGGTACAACAGTAGCGTATCAGTGGTAATGTTAATGAGCACAGTGCCCGGTACAACAGTAGCGTATCAGTGGTAATGTTAATGAGCACAGTGTCCGGTACAACAGTAGCGTATCAGTGGTAATGTTGATGAGCACAGTGTCCGGTACAACAGTAGCGTATCAGTGGTAATGTTGATGAGCACAGTGCCCGGTACAACAGTAGCGTATCAGTGGTAATGTTAATGAGCACAGTGCCCGGTACAACAGTAGCGTATCAGTGGTAATGTTAATGAGCACAGTGCCCGGTACAACAGTAGCGTATCAGTGGTAATGTTAATGAGCACAGTGCCCGGTACAACAGTAGCGTATCAGTGGTAATGTTAATGAGCACAGTGTCCGGTACAACAGTAGCGTATCAGTAGTAATGTTAATGAGCACAGTGCCCGGTACAACAGTAGCGTATCAGTAATAATGTTAATGAGCACAGTGCCCGATACAATAGTAGCATATCAGTAGTAATGTTAATGAGCACAGTGCCCAGTGCAATAGTAGCGTCTCAGTAGTAATGTTAATGAGCACAGTGCCCAGTACAATAGTAGCGTATCAGTAGTAATGTTAATGAGCCCAAGCACTGTGTGTGTGGCACAGGAGGCGGAATACTGAAGCTGAACGTGGGGAAAACACTGATCGTGGAAGGCCACATCCAGGCTGATGGCCTGGGGGGCACGTCTGGAGGATCCGGAGGCAGCATCTGGATCGACACCCGGCACCTGGAAGGCTCTGGACTGGTGTCGGTGAGATAAACAGCCATTGGAGCGCATGTGGATATGTAAAAAAAATTCTCAAACTCACATTCTTGGTCGTGGACTGATAATGATGGATATTTTCCGTCTTAACTGAAGTCTTTGAGCCATGATCTAATGTACAGAGATTGCTGAATGACATGGAACTATAAACCGATTGTTCATTAAAGACTGAACATTGTTTCTCTACGGGACAGAACCTATCCTGCATAGTGCAGATCGCTGATGCTCAGGTGAGATGGTTCGTCAGGTCCATAGCGCATGGAATGATTTTCAGTGAGCTGTGGATTCGATTTGAGGAATCTTTTTGTTCCGAATTTCACTTAACTATTTCCAAAGTGCTGTTAGCTCACTTGAATATTGCGAAATTC
>CM065742.1:42466892-42561892 GCA_033310375.1 Conus canariensis
AGCTCCTTGGTCGGCAGCCTGTACCCCAGGAGGGGTAATAGGCGATGAATGAAAGCGGCCATTTGTCCGTGCGTGCCAAGTCAGTGACGTGGCACACAAAAATCACAGGAGAGCTCAGCTCTACACTGGAACTTCGCCAGAACGCCACCAAGTCGTCTAGATCTGTCCAGATCTTTCCAGACTGTCAGCCAGTGGTGTTAACAGTCCCAATACAACTATGCCAGGTTTGCCATGTTATTACCAGCATTTAAAGAGAAAAGGGCGTGTGCGTGTATGTAAGCGGGCACGGGCTCGTTGCAATGTATGTAGGCCTATGTTAAAACTTCGACTCGTAGCCTACATATGCCTACTGCAGTGCCCAGATCTAAACCTTTAGCCTAGGCCTAACTAGGCAATAGAAGTAGGCCTAAGTGGCGCCAGCCCAGCCATCTTTCCCTGTCACCAAATGATAACTGTGTGTGTGTGTGTGTGTGTGTGTAGAGTAGATCTGGTCAAAATCCATCTTACGTGAATTTGGCTTTCTCATCTTTTTAGCGTCCCGTTGGAAATTATCGTCTGTCCATTCTTTACTTCCCCACTTTGGGTCTTTCTCTGCCCACCCACCCTCACCTATCCCCCACCCACCCTCTTTCCAATTTTCATGGCTTCTTTGTCTGACTGAGGTTTTTTTAAGAATGGGCACAAAATTAGCACATTTTGTGTGTGTGTGTGTGTGTGTGTGTGTGTGTGTGTGTGTGGTGTGTGCGTGTGTGTGTTAAAAACTTTGGATTTTTTTTTTTTTAACCTGGAGTTAGGATCAAGATCAAAGAATACCAATTCCGTTCGTATGAATGCTATTTTCCTACTGACCGGTGAAAATCGGCATACAATTGAAAAATGTTGGATGCCATGTCTGAAGATCAAAACGATGGTGTGAACAGTCAGCATACCTATATACACAGCAGGTTTGACAAATTTAACATCAACTTCAAGCCATTGGACGAATGATTCTAACAAATAATAAAGTGCAAAATTATTGGTGCTGTTGCTTTATTTTGGCCTTTATGGTTCTCTTTCAGGGTTAGAACTGTATGTTCTGTTGGTTTTAGTGCGTTCATATATAGGAAAGGAATATGTGTTTGCAAAAATTCTGTTATTGTTATAATGAAGATTAATTTCAAGAAATTTTCACTTGTCTCACAAACTGGAGAAATCTCTCTCTGAATGTGGGGTGTGTGTGTGTGTGTGTGTGTGTGTGTGTGTGTGTGTGTGTGTGTGTAAAACTGTGAATCTTGTTTCATTATATCTTTTCTTGTCCCTTATTTTCATTCTTTCTGTCTTGATGTATTTTTTGGTATTGACATGTTTTTCTCATATCCCTGTCTTCATCTTTTTTTTTTTTTTTTTAATCCTGTCATTCTCCTTCTTTAGTTTTTTTTTTCTTTTTCTTAAGATTGTTTAAAAAGTAAAGCATAACCATATTTAAACTTAATGTTAACTCTGTGTATGTGTGTGTGTGTGGTGTGTGTGTGTGTGTATGTGTGTGTGTGTGTGTGTGTGTGTGTGTGTGTGCAGGCCGTTTGAACTTCACAGCCATGTCATATCAGGGGACAACACCGGGGTGCTTCACGTCGGCCCAGGCCAGGTCATGGCCTTCCGATTGGTGGATGAGATTGAGGCTTTTACCAATGTCTTCATTTACGAGGGAGGGGCTTTGCATCTGCCTTCATTTTTCCGGTGTCGTGATGTCAGCATCACAGTCTGGTCAGTGGACACAGTTGTCTGTTGGCAGTTTGAAAGCACCTGTCAGTCTGTGTGATAGGTATTGTAGTCTGTTGGCAGTTTGAAAGCACCTGTCAGTCTGTGTGATAGGTATTTGTAGTCTGTTGGCAGTTTGAAAGCACCTGTCTGTCTGTGTGATAGGTGTTGTAGTCTGTTGGCAATTTGAAAGCACCTGTCTGTCCGTGTGATAGGTGTTGTAGTCTGTTGGCAATTTGAAAGCACCTGTCAGTCTGTGTGATAGGTATTGTACTCTGTTGGCAGTTTGAAAGCACCTGTCAGTCTGTGTGATAGGTATTGTAGTCTGTTGGCAGTTTGAAAGCACCTGTCAGTCTTTTGTGATAGGTATTGTAGTCTGTTGGCAGTTTGAAGATCTGTCTGTGTGATGGGTTTGTAGTCTGTTGGCAGTTTGAAAGCATCTGTCTGTGTGATAGGTGTTGTAGTCTGTTGCAGTTTGAAAGCACCTGTCTGTCTGTGTGATAGGTATTGTAGTCTGTTGGCAGTTTGAAAGCACTGTCAGTTGTGTGTTTAGGTGTTGTTAGTCTGTTGGCAGTTTGAAAGCACCTGTCTGTCTGTGTGATAGGTATTGTAGTCTGTTGGCAATTTGAAAGCACCTGTCTGTCTGTGTGATAGGTATTGTAGTCTGTTGGCAGTTTGAAAGCATCTGTCTGTGTGATAGGTATTGTAGTCTGTTGGCAGTTTGAAAGCACCTGTCTGTCTGTGTGATAGGTATTGTAGTCTGTTGGCAGTTTGAAAGCACCTGTCAGTCTGTGTGATAGGTGTTGTAGTCTGTTGGCAGTTTGAAAGCACCTGTCTGTCTGTGTGATAGGTATTGTAGTCTGTTGGCAGTTTGAAAGCACCTGTCAGTCTGTGTGATAGGTATTGTAGTCTGTTGGCAGTTTGAAAGCACCTGTCTGTCTGTGTGTAGGTGTTGTAGTCTGTTGGCAGTTTGAAAGCACCTGTCTGTCTGTGTGATAGGTATTGTAGTCTGTTGGCAGTTTGACTTTGAAAGCACCTGTCAGTCTGTCTGATAGGTGTTGTAGGGGTTTTGAAGAGCAGTGACTGAATGAATCAGTGTTTTTTGAAGTGGATGAACTTTAGGGGTGAATTTGTCATGGTGAATCTAGATGGTTTTTTGTGGAATGAAGAAAAAGAAATGCATGTGTATACACACATGCACACGCGCACACACATACACGCGTGGGGAACGCACACACACACACACAACCAACACACACACACACACACATGCTCATGTACACTACGAGGCAACAGATACACACACACACACACACACACACACTATACACACCACACTTGCACATCTAACACCACCACACCACACACACACACACACACACACACACACACACACACACCACACACACACACTCACACACACACACTACACACATATATACATACATACATATCACCTAACCTCTTTCTCTCATCCCCTAATTTCTCTCAGTTTGTCAATCTCTCACTGTTTGTCATCATTTATCGTGTGAGCCTTTACATTTCCTACTTTCATTTTTCGTCTTTGGACATTTTGTCCCATTGTGACCACTGAATCATCCCATAATCTGACCACTGTCCACAGGGGCACACTGGGCATCGACGAGGTGGAAGTGTCCAGCAACTGTCGCCTCATGTTCGGCCGCCATGCTCACATCGCGGGTCAGAGCTGGGTCAGCCCGGAGGGAGTGTTCAGGGTGCCCACCCTCACTGTGGCCGATGGGGGAGAGGTCACTGTTCCCCGGGACTCGCTGATGCCGAGAATCAGCTGACACTGGAGGTAAAAACTGTCCAAGACTATCGTCATAGTTACGAAAGAAAAATAAAGAAAAGGACGGGGAAGTATTGGCATGCTGGAGGGGGGAATACAGACCTGTTTTACCCATACGATTTGGCCGTATTTTGTACACATGATTGGCGAAAATATGATGAATACGACAAACTGGAAAAAAATATGTTGAAAAAAAAAAAAATCTGGAGATGAAGTTCTTGAGCGGTAGTAGCACTTGCAGCGTATAACCACTGTGTTTGAGCGCTACAACCAAAGAGTGACAACTCGCGTAACATCGTGCGCGTGAACTGGCGTCTAGATGAGTTGGAACAGTAGCAGGGACCCCCTGCTTTTACAAAAATTGAAGAATCTGGAAGATGTGTGCACACATTTTTAGGAAAATACGCTCGTTTTAAAGGAGAACTACAACAGGAACAGCTTCAGGGTACAGAGGTCTGGGAATGGTGGAGAAGGGGAGGGAATGTATGGATTGTGTTTGGATTCTTTCATCTTATCCAGAGAGAACAAATGGCTGGACTGCCAAAGACTGTATTCACTAAACATTCAGGCTAGATTGTACAGAGTCTGACAGAGAACATAGGTGCTGTCTCCACACAAAGAGAGTGAGGGTGGAAGTGAGGAGATGCTAACATGCAAGCAGTGGGTAGCAGACACCAAGAAAGGGCTTTCTTCCAAGCTGGGAGGGACTGTTTATCAACGTTGGCAAGGATGCCAGAGCTATACTTAAGGCTGTTTACAAGGGGTACTGTTGGCCACATTCCTGTATTGATTGAGAGTCAAACTAATGTATGTAGTGCATGCATGTATGCCACTACAGGGGAGGCACTTAGGAGCCATCCTGTAGTCGAAAACCTATTCTTTAAAGTCAGGATTATGCTTCATGTGACTGAATTGGCAAGTCAGTTTCTTACTTACTTATGGTACAAAGTGAAGTTGGCAGATGTAAAAGAACGCCCTTAACTCCACACTTTGGGCACCAGAGTTGTCTTGGGGGATTGTTGTGTTCTGGATAAAAAGAGTACAGAGTGACTACATCTGAAAGCTAGACTTCAGTTATGAAAGGTGACTGGCCAAGTCTGTCAGCTCCGCTGAATTCATTTAGATAATCGTATGCTTGTTGGTCTGCTACTCATGAATGAATGGGTGGGTGCGCAATACAATGATGAGTGAATGGCTGGGCCTGGATGCCAGGAAGTGTGCTGTTTATTTAATTTGAAGTTGCGTACATGTCTGTATCTGTGATGTCAAGAGGTGTGAGATGCTAGGTATGCAGTATCAATGTTGATCAGCTGTATGTAAAAATGGTGGAGCAGCTGTCTGCTTATGATGTTGAGATGTGTGAATGGCAAGGTGCGTGATCTCAATGTCTGTGAGTGGCTGTATGTGGTTGAGCAACTGTCTGGTTATGACATGATGTCCCGATGTGACCAGCTGCATTCTGTTCAGTCATCTTCCAGCTCCACTTTATGAACTAGATATGGAGTGGTGGGGACAGATGAGATGGGTGTGCAGCGTGCGCTTCGATTGTCTAAGATTAGAGCAGAGACAGAGCTACTGCACTGCTGAATGGAAGAACAAACAAATCAAAAAGTAAAAGCAATGCATTTTGACCTATCTGGTCTTCGTCAGGCAGGACAAATAACATTGAAGACAGTGACTATGGAGGACGAACAGACAGTCGCTCATCTCTTTGAACTGGGAGTGAAAAGGCTACGGAATGGACTTGAGGATGAAGGGGAGACAATATGAGTGAAAATGATAATGATAATGATGATAAAAGAAAGAAAATAGTACAAATATTGATAAAGATAATAAGAATACTGGTAGTATGATTAGTAATAATAATACTAATATTAATGATTATTGCAATTATAGTAATAATAATGATAATGATACTAACAGAAGAGGAAGGAGAGCAGGTTGGAGGATTCACAAATATGGTTACAGCAGCAGTAGTGATCATGATAATTATGATGAAAATTAACAACAGTTATGATAATAGTAATGATGATGATTATAAGGAAAATGATGATAATGATAAAAAAAAAGAAGCAGAAGAATAAGAACATAAAAGAGGAGCAGGAGAGGAAGAAGAAGAAAAAAGAGAAGAGGGAGAAGATTGACAACAGAAAAGATAAAAAGTTGAAATTTAAGAAATATATCAATTGTTATAAAAATAAGCATAGTCTTAAAAAAAATAATGACAATAACAGTGATGATACATGAAATGGGAAGCGTAGTAAGTGAAAATCTAAGAAATATACTAATGCATGAAAATGTAGAAAATACAAATGGAATGAAGTTCTTCACCAGAAAACCAGTGTAAGAAAAGAGAATGGATCGATAAATGGGTAAAGAATGGATCGCTAAGGAATATGGAGATGATGAGTGGAGGGGGAGGGGAAGATTGCTGTAATATGTAGATGAGGTAAATAGTAAGTAGCATGGTGGTGTGTCTGGGAGAACTCTAGCAGGCTGGTGCTGTGAGGGTGCATAGGCAGGCACATGCTACGTTTAGATGTTGGCACCAAATGGGTTGAGGATCCATAGAAGAAGAATTTGGCTAAAACGTTAAAAACTGTTAAGGATTGAATAAGTTAAAATTTCATGCATGAGCCCTCATCACCATGTACTTAGAGAAGATGTGGCGATTAGCAACACAGTGTTTTCTGCTGCTAAAGATGTTTTTTGACATGTATATGGCAGAATCTGGGAAACAAATTGTATTAATTGGGAACATTTGTTGTTGAAATCCTTGATCTCTCACAGGTGGACAACCTGAATGTGCACGGAGGTGGCACGATCCATGCCGTCCACCTCAACCTGACTGTGACCAACCTGGTCATTGACGACCTTGGCACCATCGTCGGCGACCTTCACGATGTCCCTTGTCCTCTGGGCCAAGGCCACGATGGAGCTGGAGCTTCAGGTAACCATGCATATGTATGACCTTTGGGCAGAAACAGGTCATGCGTCCTGATGATGTTGATCAACCTCCCACCAAGGAGACTACTGTTTCATCAATGTCTGTTGGTTTGTCTGTCTGTCGGTCAGCAAGATTACCCACAAACTATGAATCTGATTTTACTGGAACTTGGTGGGAAAATGGAATTTCAGCCGAGGACAAACTGGTTAAATGTTGGTGTGTATCCATGCCACAGATCTTGCTCGGTGGCCAGATCCAAGCTCCATTAGCAAGATTACTCACAAACAGCTTGGACTATGAAGAAACGTGATGGCAAAATGGGACGTAACCCAAGGATGAATCCATGAAATTTTGGTGAAACTTCTGCCACAGATTCGGATGGAAGGGCGGGTACAGGATCTGTTTGATCTTGGCAGGGGTCTGCGCTCTCCCGAGTGCCCTTGTGGTATTTGCACTGTGTTTATAAGTGCAGCAAAGCTCCCTGTTTTCATGCCGAAAGATAGTATGAAGTGAAAAAAAAAACATTCACCAGAGGTTGAGGAATGACATCGATACACTTCTCAGGGTTCGTACCGAGTCCTGGAAGTCTGGAAAAGTCTTGGAAAAATGGGAAAGGCTTTTCCAGGGCTGGAAAAGTCTTGGAAAATTTGCTTTTACCCAGCAGGGTTTGGAAAAGTCATGGAATTTCCAGAGTTCCATCATGAACGTTCAAGTCATGAATTGAAACAAAATTGTTTACATCAAATTTCGGAAAAGGTCGATGTCGATTTGCCACCCCGTCAACACTCGCGCATCCGAACAGCAGAATTATTTATTTTGCCGTCCGAGTAGTCTCCCTTGTGTCGAGTGCGCATGTGCGCAATTCCCCCCCCCAAACTTCCGTTCGATCATTTCTTCTCCATGGTTTGCGCCTGCAGCAAGAATTAAAAAAATGGGGAAGTGTGTATTCAGCCAAGCGTGGTTGACCAATAGCCAGTACCAGAACTGGATCGGAAAAGCATCAGACGGCAGTAAATTTCGAGCCCGTTGTCGCCTGTGTCAAAAAGACTTCGATGTGTCCAACATGGGTGAAGCGGCCTTGAAAAGCCACATGTTGGGGAAGAAACACGTGTTTCTGGCACAGGCTGCGAGTAAGTCGACAGGGTCGACGATGACGATGATGACTTTTTTACAGCCAGTGGGAGGTAAGTTGAAGACCAGAATGACCTCTCTCTCTCTCTCTCTCTCTCTCTCTCTCTCTCTCTCTCTCTCTCTCTCTCTCCGCTTCCCCTCCCGAGTTTTCTTTTTTTTTTTTTTTTTTTGAACGGGGCTTCCTAGCTCCTTTTTTTTTTTTTTTTTTTTTAAAGCGGGTATTTGTACTGGGAATAGGATGCATGTTTTTGATTAGCTCACTCACTCTGTCTGTCTATCTCTCCCCCAGTCTCGGTCTTTATCTTTGTCTGTCTCAGTCTCTGTCTGTCACTATCTCTCTGAAGTTAGGAGATAGGGGCAGGGGAGGGGAGAAGAGTTAGTTGCTAAACTTTCCTAATCAATCTGCAAAACAAGACACATGCTGATGCATAATAAGTAAACACACACACACACACACACACACATGATCAGTATCCATTCAGGAATTGTTTGTTTGGTGAGTTTCTTTTTTTTTTTTTTTTTTTTAATACAGAATTTAAAATAGTGTTTTTATCATAAAAGAATAAAAGAAAAACGGGGTTAGTGTGTAATTATTTTGAACATCATGCAACAAAATAAAAATGTATCTCATCTGTCCGTTTCTGTCTGTCTGTTTCTCAGTCTCCCTCTGTCTCTCTCTCTCTGTTTCTCTCTGTCTGTCTGTCTCTCTCTCTCACTTGGCTGCTTTGTCTGTCTTGCTTACTGATTTAAAACACACACACACCACACACACACACACACACACACACACACACACACACACACACACACACACTACACACACACACATATACACACACACATGATCAGTATCCATTCAGGAATTGTTTGTTTGGTGAGTTTCTTTTTTATTTTTTTTTTAAAGAAAATACAGAATTTAAAATAGTGTTTTTATTATAAAAGAAAAAAAGAAAAACGGAGTTGGTGTGTAATTATTTTGAACATCATGCAACAAAATAAAAATGTATCTCATCTGTCCGTTTCTGTCTGTCTGTTTCTCGGTTTCCCTCTGTCTGTCTGTCTCTGTTTCTCTCTGTCTGCCTCTCTCACTTGGCTGCTTTGTCTGTCTTGCTTACTGATTTAAACACACACACACACACACACACACACACACACACACACACATGATCAGTATCCATTCAGGAATTGTTTGTTTGGTGAGTTTCTTTTTTTTATTTTTTTAAAATTTTTTTTTAAAGAAGATACAGAATTTAAAATAGCGTTTTTATCATAAAAGAAAAAAAAAAAGAAAAACATAGTTAGTGTGTAATTATTTTGAACATCATGCAACAAAATAAAAATGTATCTCATCTGTCCGTTTCTGTCTGTCTGTTTCTCAGTCTCCCTCTGTCTGTCTCTGTTTCTCTCTGTCTGTCTCTCTCACTTGGCTGCTTTGTCTGTCTTGCTCACTGATTTACACACCACACACACACACCACACACACACACACACACACACACACACAGAGTATATATTATGAAAACGTGTATACAGTTACAGATGGCATTGAACTTTTTTTTCTGTTTCCAGTTCAGGTGTTCAGCAGTCCACTTCAGCATCAGGATGTGAACCATCTACATCTGCAAGTGATTTTATCCAGCATCCAGGGCACACTAGACAAGGCTGTCACCATGAATGACCTGCTTACAGCTGAGGTGTATTGGACCATGTTCGCCATGGAAAAACATTTTTCTTTCAAAAGTTTTGGAGGGGTAGGAGACATTTTCAGAAAGATGTTTCCAGCATGTGAGGTTGCACAACAATTTCAGTGCAGTGAAACCAAAGCCAGGTATTTAGCAACTTTTGGAATTGCACCGTACTTCTCAGAACTATTAACATCCCAGGCCAGAAATGCAGAGGAATACGTTCTTCTGTTTGATGAAACACTCAATCATCAACTCCAGCAAAAGCAGTTGGACATGCATGTTCGGTTTTGGGATGGAAATGAGGTAAAAACTCATTATTTGATTTCACGATTCCTGGGACATGCCACAGCTGATGTCCTGTATACTGAACTTGAAGATTGCTGCAGCATTTTGGGGAAATCAGGAATTTTGCAGTTATCAATGGATGGCCCCAATGTCAACTGGGCTACTTATGACAAGCTGAAAGATGACATAGAGAAGGAGACAGGAAAAGGCCTGTACAACATTGGCAGCTGTGGGTTGCACATTGTGCATAATGCATTTAGGTCTGCCTGCAACACACAAGGCTGGGACATTGAACATAAATTAAACTCTCTTTACTGGATGTTTAAGGACTCACCAGCTCGGAGAGAGGACTTCACACAGCTGACAGGATGTTCTGTTTTTCCAAAGAAATTCTGTTCTCACAGATGGCTTGAAAATGTGAGCGTTTGCAATAGAGCTTTGGAAATGTGGCCTCATGTTATCACATTTGTGAATGAAGTTGTGAAAAAAAACAAATGCCCACAGACAAAGTCATTCAGTGAGGTGAGAGCCAGCTGCAGTGATCCATTGTTCATGGTGCGCTTGAACATCTTCATCTCTGTTGCCAGTCTCATTGAACCTTTCCTGACCAAGTATCAGACTGACAAGCCCATGCTGCCATTTTTGGCTGAAGACCTGAAATTGTTGGTGATGAACATTCTGGAGAGGTTCATGAAGTCAGAGGTTGTTAAAAGAGTGGAAAGTGTTGGAAGTATGTTAAGGGAGATCAAGGATATTTCGGACAGTAAACTGCATTTGGACATTGCAAACATTAATTGTGGATACATTCCAAACAGAGATCTTAAGGATCTCAGGAGAAAGGGAACAATTTCAGAAACAGACTATGTGAGAATCAAGCTTGATACCAAGAGGTTTCTGATCCAGCTTGTGACAAAACTGCTTGAAAAAGCCCCTATTCGCTATGGCCTTGTTCGCTTTCTTGATTGGTTGAAACCAGCTCAGATTGTGGCAAGCAAAACAGCAGCAAAACAGAACTTGATGAAATGCCTGGATTATATGGTGGACAGAGGAAGCATACAGAAAAACGACTGCGACAGTATCCTCAGCAACTATGGAGACTTTGCTTCTGAGATGGCAGGAAATGAACATGTTCTGTCATTTGACAGAGATAGAGACAGACTTGATACATTCTTCTTTTCTGTCCTGTCAGCTCGCAAGGAGTGGAAGAATCTTTGGAATGTTGTCAGAAAAGTGCTGGTTTTGTCCCATGGTCAGGCATCAGTTGAGAGAGGCTTCTCTGTTAACAAGGAGGTTGCAGCTGACAACATGAAACGGAGGACTGTCACAGCTCTAAGAATAATTGCTGATCATTTGTCCAGTGTTGGGGGTGCAAGCGAAGTGACAATCACCAAAAAACTTCTTGCTTATGCAGCCAGTGCTAAATCAAGGTACAATTCGTATTTGGCAGAACAGAGAGAAGAACAGGAGAAAAAAGAGGCTGCAGGGAAGAGAAAGGCAATGCTTGATGAACTTGAAGAGGTGAAAGCAAAGAAGAGAAAACTGGAAATTTGTGTCAAAGACCTGCTTAAGTCTGCTGATGAGTTTGCTGAGAAAGCAGAAAGAACACAAAACTTCACCTTCATAGCAAAGTCAAATGCTCTCCGTAGATCTGCTAAGGACAAGACAGCTGAAGTTTCTGTTCTTGAGGCCCAGATAAATGAGAAAGTGGAAGAAATCAAAAAGTAAAACTGGGGTCAAGATACATTTTCAGGTGTGAATGGGATTGTGTAAATTTTACATTACGTCTAAATGGCTACTCTTTGCATGGTAAAGGAACTGTGACTGTTAAATGATAGTGTGATTCAAGTGCTGGCAGTGTGAGCAAAGAAGAGGAAACTGGAAATTTGTGTGAAAGACCTGCTCAAGTCTGATCAATGAGAAAGTGGAAGAAATCAAAAAGTAAAACTGGGATCAAGATACATTTTCAGGTGTGAGTGGAATTGTGTAAATTTTAAAATTACATCTAATGGTAAAGGAACTGTGACTGAATGATAGTGTGATTCAAGTGCTGGCAGTGTGACCATGATTCATTGATTGGTAAGTGAATTGTTCATTCTGTTGTGTTCACTTGCATTTGTGTGCATGCGAGTGTGTGTGTGTATATAATGTGTGTGTGTGTGTGTGTGTGTGTGTGTGTTGTGTGAAGCCTGCATATATAATATGAAGGTTGAGGGGTGCCGGGTGAGTGGGAGGTGAGATTGGGGGGTGGGTTTAGTCCTGGATTTTGGTCCTGGAAAAATATTGCTGAGGTCTTGAAAAGGTATGGGAAAAGTATGGAATTTTGTTCTGACTAATTGGTATGAACCCTGACTTCTGCTGATCTCTTTTTTTTCATTATTGATTTTTTTTTTTTTTTGCTGAGTTGTGCCTTGTTTTTGGTCAGTAAGTGATATGCATTATGAAAATGTAAATCATTCATTCCTGTGTTCGCTAGTGGACACACATGCACAGCATGCATACACACACAGTCACACACACACACACACACACACACACACACACACACACACACACACACATACACGCACACGCACACGCGTGCGCATACATACACACACACACACACACACACACACACACACACACACACCATATTTTTGATGTTTCCATTTAAAATATAAATTCTGATGGCATTACAAATGCACAATCAGTCGATCACTGAGTCAAGAATAAAAGTACGAAGAATGAAAGAACAAACTGAAGTATATAAACAATTTTTTTTAACATTGACAAAATGACATTCACATAGGAGCATAGACTGAATTAGTTATTAAAAAACATATAAATGGTAAATTAAATGCACAGTTTAACTATGATTTTTATCGCAAACATGTGAGAATAAAGACTGCGCAGACCGTTTTGATGGTGTTCTTTGAAAGATCATGGCAACAATGATGAGCTATGTTTTACACCTTTTTTTTTTGGTCTTATTTTACACTTTATTACATCTCACTGCAGTAGTTTCCATTTCAGATCAATGCAGTCAAAACAGAACAGTGTACCCTTTTCACAAATTTTAAAAAGTATTTTTTTTTTTAGGCTTCGGCGAAAAAAAAAAGTAGACAAACGAATCACAAGACAAAATATGATGCCTTTTGACCTCTTAGGTTTTCTTCAAGCAAGAGACACAACACTCAGGACAACCAAAATGAATGAGCAGTCACTTATCTTCATCCAGTTTGGCGCAGGATGGGCTGGCGCAAGATGGGCGTTGAACCTTTTCACAAGTAATTACAGCGCCTTTCCCAGCAATGTGCATGTATTTCTTGAATGTATTTTGTTTCAGTTCTCTCATTTTATGTCCACCTACTTTACTATGCTCACTGTTTTTTGAATTATTTGAACTTGAATGTGAGCTTGATTCCCAGGGGCAGGCCATGGAGGGAGGGGAGGCCGAGGCTCCGCCCAGTCTGCCACAGGCCACGCCTATGGCTCCCTCTTCCATCCCGCCACAAGAGGCTGCAGGGGTGGAGCCAGCGGTGCCAGTCAGTCTGGAGGGCGTGGCGGAGGTGTGGTCTACATGAAGGTGATGGGCACGCTTCACAATGACGGCACTGTGCAGTGTAACGGGGAGTCGGGGACGTCTGGAGCAGGGGGCGGAAGTGGCGGGAGTATCTTCATGGAAGTGGCGCTCATAAAGGTATGGTGCAGGTTATATATGCAGACTGACAAGTGCATATGAAACAGACTGATGTCTTTTATTTTTTAGTATTGATCTAAGCAAAGATATTGACATATAGAGATTAACCGGACTGATGATTTTAAGCTAGATCTAGATACTGGGAAAGGGTATATATTATGTTTGGGAATTTTCCAGAAAAGTTTTTTTTCTTTGAATCTCACAAATTTCACATGACAGAAAAATCCTTTACTGTGATTTAATCTGGTATGTTAAGTGTGATATGTGTGTGTGTGTGTGTGTGTGTGTGTGTGTGTGTGTGTGTGTGTGTGTGTGTGTGTTTGGTCCATATGTAGTTCCACAGTCTTTTTTCAGATCTCTTAATTAATTAGCATATCAGGCAAATCAAGACCAAATTGCTCTTGTGGTTGAAGGTTGCATTTTCAATGTGAGAATATTGTGAAACTAAACAATATCAGCACTGGAAGCAGGTCTGAAGCCAAGCAGTAGTTGTGATCAGAACCGTGGCACATGTCATTTATCTCCCTTGATTCTCCAAACGTTGACAAGGGAAGCAAAGAGAAGAGGGGGATGGGGAAGGACAGGGACAGTTGTGAGGGAGGGGGAGGGTAGGGTGAAACAGCTCGTTCACAACATAATGGCTGTGCAGCTAAACGAACATTCAGAAAACTGATAATTAATGTTGCACGTTCAACAGCAGGTGAAAGAAAGCACATTGGCACAATAGCTAAGGGTCAAGGGCAGAGGGGGGAGAGTCATCCATCCATCACCCAAGACCGTGTTGATGTTTGACTTTTTGTTTATTTCAGTTTCTCAGTCAATCAAAACCAAACCAACCAACCAACCTGAAAATTAGCAGGAAAATCATATTTAGAAAATTGGCAACGAAATGAGAAATTCCCAAAGCATGAATGAAAGGAGACATACATTTGTAACTATGAGTGCACAATTTGCATGATAACAGTATAGCACCTGAAAAGAAGTAATGGATTGATTTATGTTCAATGCACAAAAGTTCCTCTGCAAATAAGCACATCAAGAAGAAAATTGTGACACAGACCACCCTAAAAGTCTCAGGCCATGTTATGCTGCAACATCCACAAGACTATATTGGTAATTTGATGAGAAGAAATTGACATAAAAATCTTTAGAGCACACAACCATGGGTGAATCTGCAAAACAATCAATTCAACATAACAATGGAAGAAAAGCAAAATAAAATAACATTAAAATACTGTGAACAATCTGGCATCTGTTCTGTTACAGTAAGGGTTGTACTGCATGCTAGCAGCACGGATCCTTGTGTCAATTAAGACAACAGAACAGGAAAACAGCAATTATATCAACAGGACATGGACTAGATTATTACTCCTCAGATTCAGTTAGTCTATCATAATATCAAAAAATTACATTTATTCATAATAATACATACACAACATCATTCAATCAATGGCTCTGACAAAAGAAAAACATATCATCTTCATTCGATACCATTGATTGCATACACATTGGCTTGTGGTAACAATAACCATTGTGACCACCAGCTTTACAAAAAAAATCCATGGTACCAAAGGTACAATGAATTGCACAGAGGTGCGTTGAAAAATGTCAAAACAAAACAAAAAAAGTTACAACAGAATATCAACATGGGAAAAACATTATCTACCTCAGGACAGGGTGTTGAGACACACACCCATTCATCTGTCCCGCCACCTCTCTGGTGTGGAACAGGCGTCCTCTGAAAAGGGCAACACGTGTGTCCCTAAATCATAACACCAAGACACACATGATCTTCAAAAAAAAATAAATGCCTGGCATCAACATAGCCAGCAAGAATACAGCAAAGGGAAGCAACTCATACGTTTCAATGGTTTACTCTTCAAAAGGGGTTACTTCCCTTTACCATCTTCGTTCGCCCATCTTCGTAATACTAGGCCCGAGTGTTGCCGAGAAATGGAACACAATTAAAAAACGAAGTTTCTGACACATCTAAAATGAAAATTAAATAGATCAGCATTGATTTTCAGGAATTGCTTTTAACAGCAGTGTAACCACAAGGACTGAGCATAATTTGGATAATCCATTCCAACTTCCATCACATCAGGTACTGATTCCATGAAAAAAAATAACATGCACACAAACCCACACACACACACACACACACAAGAGAGAGAGAGAGAGAGAGAGAGAGAGAGAGAGAGAGAGAGAGAGAGAGAGCTGTCCAAGACCTCTTGAAAGAAAAATACAACCAGTTCTCATCCCAAGTGAAAACTCTTAGTCTTGTAAACATCTCCATTAAGTGGCTCTTAACATTTTCTTTAAAACACTTAAACAAGTCAACAACAACAAAAATATTTATCTATAACAACCAGATTCCCAATGAACTTGTTCCCAGTAAACTTGTTTTGACATACCTCAAAAGATAATCACCTTTGCCTTGGTGCTGTGGCTAACCTGCATGAAACCGGTCTTCCTTTCCCAAACGAACAGGCAAAACCTCTGCTAGCTGTGACAAGCAGTGGGGAAGAGATCGCATTTTGGCGGGAGGCTGGTATTATTGCCTCCTGTTTACACCAACAGCTAATACGCAGCAGAATATAGGCCCTGAGCTTCAGTAAATAACAGTATTAATTAATGCTTTGTCATTACCATGAATAAATATCCATTAATTCTGGTAATTTGTGCACATTCCTAAACAGAGATTATGCCAAGTAGACTGATTATATCCACAACCCAACTATTGTATTCCTACTCGTCCACTGGCATTCTAAAGATAATTCTGGAACCAAGCTAATTTGGCACCAAGGCGGATAACTCTTCTGACAAAAGATCGGAATTCACTGAAATCCCTATGCACTTGCACTACCCTTATCAGCTCAACTACATACAAAAGAATAAAAATAGCAACAATAAAACGAAACATGCTCTTCAAGAGCATGAATATTAAACGTTTGCAGAAGTAAACTTCTGTCCAGCCACATAAATATGCTTTACAGTTTGAAGTTATATATGTGGGATTTCACATAGATTGCCAAGAACTATAAGTGCGCTTGAGGGGAGTCCAGTTAGACTTACCAGTGGACCCCTCCCCCCTCTCCTTTCCCAGAATGTCATGGATTCTTGTTTTTTCCTTGGTAGGAGCCCTGATTTTGTTTACTTTTGTCATTTGGTTGACCTCAATGCACCGGACACGAAACATGTTCTTTTAGAGTGTTGGGTCGTGCATGATGTGAGACATAAACACTTTACAGCAGACTCCATGAAAACCTTGTTCAGAGATGTCCCACCTGATGTGATCTTTGAATTTCTGAAAGAGATTAACATTTTATCATTTGATCTAAGATTTTACAGAGGAAAGATTCTACGCAACATTTCCTGTGTTCTTTTTAGAAGGTGTGTTTTAAGAGGTTGTGTGAACGAGGTTTTTAAAATCTTTCTTTTAGAGTTGTGAGTTGACTTCAACACGGTGACAGCCCTGATATGACCCTTTGCGGTCGGCCAGGCTATAAGCAGCATTACCTTACCTTACCATACGCCTAATTCTTCCTCTACCTTTCCCTCAGGGTTACGGGACCTTTGCAGTGACAGGGGGAGATGGCAGCCAGTCAGAAAGCGAGGTGGGAGGTGGCGGGGGAGGGGGCAGGATCGCCATGCACTTTGCAGACAACAAGACGTTTGCTGGGGCGTTCGATGCCTACGGTGGTTTGGCAGATGGCGGTCACAGCGACGGGGGTCCTGGTACTGTGTTCTTCTACCACACAGGTCAGGAGGCGTGGAGTTCTTGTGTGTGTGTGTGTGTGTGTGTGTGTGTGTGTGTCTGTCTGTCTGTGAGTGAGTGCATGCGCGCACTGTGTGTGTGTGTGTGTGTGTGTGTGTGTGTGTGTGTGTGTGTGTAAGCTCCATTTTGTCATCTCTTTGTATGAGAGGATGCTTGTACTTTTTGTTTTTAATCTGTTGTCTTTTCTGTGAAATCCTGTGTACTGTATTGTATCATACTGCACTTGGCTGTCATTCGCTGTGCTGTGCTGTACTGCACTTGGCTGTCATTTGCTGTGCTGTGAAGTGCTTTACTGCACTTGGCTGTCATTTGCTGTGCTGTGCTGTACTGTACTGCACTTCGCTGTCATTTGCTGTGCTGTGCTGTACTGCACTTGGCTGTCGTTTGCTGTGCTGTGCTGTACTGCACTTGGCTGTCATTTGCTGTGCTGTGCTATACTGCACTTGGCTGTCATTTGCTGTGCTGTGCTGTGCTGTACTGCACTTGGCTGTCATTTGCTGTGCTGTGCTGTACTGCACTAGGCTGTCATTTGCTGTGCTGTGCTGTACTGCACTTGGCTGTCATTTGCTGTGCTGTGCTGTGCTGCACTAGGCTGTCATTTGCTGTGCTGTGCTGTACTGCACTTGGCTGTCATTTGCTGTGCTGTGCTGTGCTGCACTTGGCTGTCATTTGCTGTGCTATACTGCACTTGGCTGTCATTTGCTGTGCTGTGCTGTACTGCACTAGGCTGTCATTTGCTGTGCTGTGCTATACTGCACTTGGCTGTCATTTGCTGTGCTGTGCTGTACTGCACTTGGCTGTCATTTGCTGTGCTGTGCTGTGCTGTACTGCTCTAGGCTGTCATTTGCTGTGCTGTGCTGTACTGCACTTGGCTGTCATTTGCTTGCTGTGCTGTGCTGCACTTGGCTGTCATTTGCTGTGCTGTGCTTTACTGCACTGTACTGCACTTGGCTGTCATTTGCTGTGTTGTGCTGTACTGCACTTGGCTGTCATTTGCTGTGCTGTGCTGTGCTGCACTTGGCTGTCATTTGCTGTGCTGTGCTGTACTGCACTTGCAGGACTTGCCTGTGCAGAGATGCCCCACCTCTCCACCACTTGTAGTCTGTTGAAAGGCACACAGTCGACCTATGTTTAAGGCGCTTTACACTGTTAAGAATGTTATTTGTTTCTTGTAGTATTTCATGTCATCCCCGAAGATGGAATGTAGCAGCCTTACTATTGGATTAAAAGTCACATACCTCAAGTCCAGAAGTCTAGCTGAGGAAAAAGGAGCGAGGGAAGGAGAGTGTTATTTGCTGATCCAACCGTTGGCATAGCTTCTCTTTGTTGTGGACAGCCTGTGTACATGGCTAGTGTTTACATGGCTAGTGTTTACATTGCTAGTGTGTGCATTGCTAGTTCAGACTTTGGGGCATGGAAAGGGAAGGGGAAGGTGGACAGCCTGTCACACCAGACTGTGTACATGGCTAGTGTTTACATTGCTAGTGTTTACATTGCTAGTGTTTACATTGCTAGTTCAGACTTTGGGGTAGGGAAAGGGAAGGGGAAGGCGGAAAGTTGGTCAGCCCGCTTTTAAAATGTTTGATTTTAAAAAAAAATGGAGTCATAATTCATCCCTGAAGTTGTTTTCAATGCATAAAGTGTGATAGCAGTCGCTGGTTAGTATTTCTCTACTGACAAGCTTGACACAGAGCCATCCTGGATTGGTTGTTGAATAACGCCCTTCCTGATCGCAGCACATGAATAGTTGAAGAGAAGGTGTTTCTTGTCCCACTGCCATCACATCAAAACATCATGCACGTATTGTGTTTGCACATTTTGTGGATCTGGAAATAATCTGACTAGTAGGAGAAGTCGTCGATTTTTGTTTTCATTGTGGAGTTGTTTAATGACAATGAACAGAATGCTGTGATTTGCTGGGCAGTGTGAGGCTGCGTAAACGTTCATGGTAATGTTTATAACTTTATCTCTGTGATTTGTCTCAGTACAAATTTTAAGAAGAAGAGTTACTGATTCCTTTGGACAAACCAGACAAACAGATTACAGGACAAAACACAATGCATTTCGACCTCTTAAGTCTTCTTCAGGCAAAACAAACAACATTTAGGACAATGAAAACGAAGAACGAACAATTACATATCTTCTCATATTCAGCGCAAAATGGGTGGTGAATGATTCTAAGAGGTGGAAATGCATTGTGTTTTGTCCTGTACCCTTGTTTAAGTTTGTCCAGCGGAACCAGAAACTTATCCAAATTTGCTTCAATTTCCGCCTTCAGTCACCCTGCTTTGATACTAACTTTTTCAGTATAGTTTCATGAACTGACAGAGGTTTGCGTAACCTGCTGCAAATTGTCAACAGGCTTCCAGCACACAACGCTGATGATCAACAACATAGGGCGGGGTCCGCAGCGCGACCAGAACGTGGTGGAGGACTACACTGACATAGAAAACGATGCTGGCCGAGCGTGGTTTCTTCCGCACCATGGCAACACAGAGTTCACAGGTCGGTGACAGGTTGTTGCTGTGTGAATGGTTATGATGTGGTCTCCGGGCAGCCGCCAGTGTACCAGGTTATTCTCTCCATCAGCATTCAAGCGTGTAGATGGGGACAGTGAGGGTGGGGTGAAGATTGGGATGATTTAAAAAAAAATGTAGAACTGATTGAGTTCAGAGTCATACTTTGTCCTTTTCTGCCTCTAACACTTGCTATGTAGAACTGTTTGAGTTGGGATTCATACTTTGTCCTTTCCAGCCTTCAGCACTTGCTGGTGTTCTGGTGCTTTCAGTGAACAACAGTTACCATTTCAACGAGCTCCAGATCTATGGAGGGGCGCAGCTAGCTGTGCTGACCAGTCCCCCAGGCTCCCCTGCTTCCCTGCTCTTCGACCACATGATCGGCGACCGCACAGGGGCCATCCATGTGGGCCCCAACCAGACCATGGACCTGGAGAGGCAGGACATTGATCTCCCCTTCACCGTGCATGTCTACCAGGAGGGCTACCTCGGCCTGGCCCCCAGGACGGTCATCCACAACGTTGACATCTACCTGAACGGAACTCTGGCCAACATTCTCAACCTCACCATTCACCACGGGGGAACCCTCTGGCTCTTCCGCGATGGCCGCACGGAAAACGAACCGGCCAGCTCCTACGTGTTTGAGGTGGTCCACGTCAAAACGGGCGGCTTCCTTCACATGATTACTGATCCGGTCGACGAGTCTGGAATCAACTTCCGCACGATCTGGTTCAAGATCGATGGAGGGGGGCTGGCACGAGGGACTCACTTCTATGTCCACACCACCAACATGACTGTGGACGCGAGCGGTGTGCTCAGTGCTGACGGTTTGGGCTACGAGCACAGCGATGGGAGAAGTGTGGAAGGCTCGAGCGTCCGAAGAGGTCAGAATGGCGTCATCAACCCAGGTCAAGGTCACACCAATGGCCGGGTTGGCAGTGGAGCAGGGCATGGTGGAAGCGGCGGGCGAGCAAGTGAAGGTATGTCTTGATTCTGCTGCCATGTGGTTTCATTAACCCAAGAGCTGCTTACACAGAGATTGGTACGGCTTCAAAATATGGACGATAACAGTGTTCTGAAATAGTTTAAGGCATTCGTATGCACTCTGGTTACGTTGCACACAAAAAAAGAAGCAAAAGTAAGCGTAAGATCAATCATTGTCTTGGTAGTTTATTGTAGTGAAGAGTTATAAATGATTTTCAGATTTGATTTCAGCAACATGCGTTTAATCCTGTAACTCTTGGTAATAATCAAAATATACTTTGACAAGTAAAACGAATCAAATGTAAAAGTAAGGAAAGATTTATATTTTATGCCAGTAGTGGATACAAGCATACACATTTCAGAATGTTTGCAATCACGCAGAAAATCAGATGTTTATGTACTCACACACACTCACAAACTCACACACGTACTCCACACACACACACACACACACACACACACACACCACACCACACCACACCACACCCACCACACCACACCACACCACACCACACCACACCACACCACACCACCACCACACCACACCACACGGAGACATCTTTCTTCCATAGACGTAACCCCCTCCCTTATACATCGTCATATACACAAGTTCACAGAAGTGCGTGTGCGCATACATGCATGCATGCACTCACCCCTCCTACATGCAATTGCACACACATAGACACTCATTGACTGGCACACTTACACACTTGTCTCTTTTTCTTACAGATAACCACACACACACACACACACACACAAACACACACACACACACACACACACACACACACACACACAGAGATGCGCACAGATACATATACATACGCACACAGAAGCATACATACAACATACACACACACACATACACGCATGTAGACACCATAAACACCATAACATAGACACACACAAACACACAGACACACACATGCACACACAGACACAAATACATGTGCGTGTGCTCACACACGCACGCACGCACGCACACACACACACACACACACACACACACACACACACCACACACACGCACACCACGCATGCACGCCACGCACACGCGCACGCGCCACGCACACACCAAGCACGCACACACACACACACACACATACGCACACACACACACACGCACACACACACAGTCTACACCCATAGCCTGCTCATTACATCTTAACGCTAAAACCAGCTCCTCATGATGCATGTGCAGACGGAGTGCAGGTGGGCCTACCTTACGGGGACCTGTACCAACCCGAACTGTTCGGCAGTGCCGGTGGCGGGGAGGGAGGGGGAGCCGGTGGAGGCCGCATCTGGATCAACGTCACCAACACCTTCCTTCTGGACGGCCTGGTCACAGTCAGCGGACTGGACGGCAAGGTCAAGGACGGGGGGGAGGTCGGGGGAGGGGGCAGCGGGGGCAGCTTGTGGGTCCACTGCTACACCCTCACCGGCTACGGAACCTTGCTGGCGAGAGGAGGGCGGGGCGCCAACGGAACGAGCACTGTCGCAGGAGGCGGTGGCGGTAGCGGAGGAAGAATCGCCCTGTATTTCCACGACAACAGAACTTTCAGCGAATTCCGCTTCCTGGCGGCGGGAGGGGTTGGGGGGTCCAGCAGCAGTTGCGGAGAGTGTGACGGACCCGGAGGCAGCGGTGGACCGGGCACTGCGTTCGTGTATCACATGGTCCACGACCATCGTACCCTGATCATCGATAATGACGGAGCCCGGAGCCGCGCCACAAGTACATCACGTGGGACAGCATGCTGCAGAATGAAGGTCGTGCGTGGATTCTGCCGGTGTCGGGCTCCATCCTTTCTCTGGCGCTGAATTCAGGTAGTCTGCAACCACTTGTTGGTCTGGTGGGTTGTCTTTTCTTGTACTGTGTTGATGATGTCGATGCCTTCCTTTTTTGTTTGTCTCAGATGTACTGTAGCTTGGATATGTAGTGAATGTTCATGAATACATGGGTGGGAGTAGTTCCGTATTACACGGATTTCCGTTTTGGCGATCCCCCCCACCCCCTCCACTGTTTGCACTTTGATGGATGTGTGCGCTGGTTCCCCGATCCACATTTTTTACTCTTCCGCGTCGACTCCGTTGGACACTTGTAGTTGTTCTGTTGTTTTTTTTGTCTGGAACAGTTTTATCTATATAGTACCGAGAAGTATAGAATTGAAGGTTTGTATCAAAGGAGAACACAGAAAACTGTCCTTAAATGTCAAGTTTTCGCCAGCGTCCAGACCCCCCAGCATTACCAACACAGTCCAACATGAGACACCCCACCAGGGCCTTGAGCAGCCCCTGGACCCCAGCCGCAAACTTTTCAGTATTCTAAACACTTTTCACTCTCACCCGTGTGAATAGCGAAACTTGGAAACTGGCTCTTGGTATGTCATGTTCCAGCATGTACAAGTTTTTCATCCCACAGATTACTGCCTGTGAAGAATGTGTTAGCTTTCCTTGGTGGAAAGTGTTACCCACAGTGCTGCTGCAGACATACTCATCGTCAGGATTAACTTGCAAGCGGATGATTTTCTTTGATTGAAGTTCTGGGGCCTGATAATTGGCTTCCTGCTGCACACAAGACCATGGTCTATGTCTTAAGTTTAAGACTAACATCCACTCTTTCTCTGACTCCCAAGATTTAAGATGCTTTTAAAGCTAAAGAAAATTGTTTTGGTGTTGCATTGTTCCAACACACAACTTGCGCATGGAGATGAATGAGAATCAGTATTGGTACAAGTAATGCCCCTTTGTGGCATGGGAATCTAAAGGGGGCAAAAATCAAGAAAATATGGGTGAACAGATCATAAACACACACACACACACGCAGCACGCACACACACCAACGCACGCACGCACGCACGCACACATGCACACACCACATGCACGCACGCACCACACATGCACACACACACGCACACACGCACGCCACTCTCATTCACTCACACACTCACACACTCACACCTGCATCACCCCCCACAACGCTAACATACAATTTTAATTATGCTGTGAATTGATAGGGAAGTTTCATTCTTTTTATATTTGTACTTTAGATATCTTGTGCTGCTGGTTTTATTATCGTTTTGGATAGTTAGTTACTCCTAGATTATGGAAACAGATGATGCGATTTCCAGATGAATACTGTTCACACATTTGACTGTCACCATAGAAAAACTTTTACAGTTTGGAACTATCTTCTCTTTCATTTACTAAACTTGTTGTTCAGTCTAGTTGCAAAGTGAGGTGAATGCAGGTGGAAATCTAGACAAATGTTAAAAATTATTTATAAGGCTCCACCGAAAAATGCAGACAAACGAATCACAAGACAATTTTTCAGCGCCCATCTTGCGCCAAATGGGATGAAGATAAAGATAAGTGATTGCTCGTTCATTTTCGTTGTCCTGAGTGTTGTGTATCTTGCCTGAAGAAGACCTAAGAGGTTGAAACACGTCATGTTTTGTCTTGTGATTTGTTTGCCTACGTTTTTTGGCAGAGCCTTATAAATGATTTTTAAAAATTTGTTGTTCAGTGTCTTTCATAATAATGTGACCTGTTGTTGCTGTCAGGTTTGAATTTGAGGAGCTTCAGATCTATGGCAACGGCCACCTGGCCATCATGCCCCCTCTGGAGGAACAAGTTCTCCACATCCCCAGTGATGAGCTCACCACCTTCAGCTTCGACCAGCACCTTAACAACAGCGCTGATGTCACCCTCTTCTTCAAGTTCATGATCGGGGACAGGACTGGCACGGTTCATGTGGCGGACAGACAGTCCCTGGATCTTCTGCGCGAGGAGATCGACCTGCCTTTCAACTGCCATGTGTACAACGGTGGTTACCTCGGTCTGGCCCCTACCACGTTTGTTCACGGCGTTGAAATCCACCTGGCAGGTGTGTTGGCCAACATCATCAACATCACTCTTCACCATGGGGGTTTCCTGTGGCTGAAGCATGGTGGGAGAACTCCTAATGAGACGGAGAGTCGTTACAGCATTGACGTCATTCGCATTCAGGATGAGGGCAGGCTGAACGCCACGACAGACCCCATCTCGGAGCCAGGCATCACATTCACCACTCAGGCGCTGGTCGTGGAAGGGGGAGGGACGCTGCATGGAACCAAGATGACCATCACCGCCATCAACATTACTGTGGACGCTGGGGGCCGGATCATGGCAGACGGGTTGGGGTACCGCCCCGAGCATAACAACGCTACACACGGAAAGCAGTCGTTGCACGGCGATGTCAACCCGGGCATGCCTTCTCTCCAATCTTCGTCCGGGTCAGGGGCTGGACATGGAGGGACTGGAGGTCACGGCGCCATGGATCTGGACGTTGGGGCCGGCTTTGCCTACGACGACCTCTTTGAACCAGACATGTTCGGCAGCGCAGGAGGACAGGGAGTAGGGGGATCAGTGGGAGGGAGTGGAGGAGGCATGATCTGGATGAATGTCACCGGCGCCATCTACATCGACGGCGAGGTCAGCGCTCATGGTTCTCCAGCCTCCCCCCAGTCAGGAGGGGGTGGGGGCAGTGGGGGCAGCATCTGGATGTACTGTGAACTCATCAAAGGATACGGGCGAATATCGGCCAACGGGGGTGCAGGCTCCAGCTGACCTCTGACCCTGGTGGAGGTGGAGCGGGAGGTCGTGTGGCACTCTACTTCCGTCAGAACGAAACGTTCAGCAGTTTCAGATACACAGCGTATGGCGGCAAGGCGGGCGATGAGAGCGGGGCTCAGAATGGAGGAGGAGGAACCGTCTTCATCTATCACATGGAGGAGGACCACCAGACTCTGATCATCGACAACAACGGACTGCAGCCGCCCAGCGAGGAGCACATCATTAGCGACTACAACGACCTGAGTGGTGACAGCTGTCGTACCTGGATCTTGCCTCAGTCAGGGAAGCACTTTTTCGCGGGAGGCAACTACAGATACAGTTTTGACGAGCTACAGATCTATGGGAGCGCCCACTTGGCCATCTTGGTGGAACCCTTCCCCACTCCAACCGATGTGTTCTTCCGTCACATGATCGGAGATCGCACGGGCACTGTCCACCTCGGCAATCAACAGGTGATGGATTTGGAACGGCCCGAGATTGACCTGCCCTTCAACGTACAGGTGTATGCAGGTGTGGACAGAGATTCTTATTACAATTAAAAATAGTAAACCATCAGTTTCAGTTATTGTTAAAAAAAATGTCTGTCTTATGTTGGTAGGTGTTGTTTTTTTTAACATTTTAAATCATTGTTGAACTAGTGCTAAAATGACTTGTTGATTTCAAGGTTTTAAAGCTCAGTGTCAGTTGTGTCTCAGTCTTCCCACTGTTAACTGAACTGGATGGGAATCAAAAGGCCACAGGAGCTACAGGCTGGCTCTGGGAATGATGGTAGAACTCTGTGCCACTCCCCCTCATTATACGTACTCTCACTGACTTTTCATGGCTACTTTTTTGTCCTTCAACATTATCCTAGAATATTTTCAGGCAAAATCTTGAGAGTTGAATTTTTTTTTTTTCAACATTAAGCTGATGGTAAAAGAGTTTGAGGAGACTGGAGCTATAGGGACCCGGTCGGTAATTTGGTAACAGAATTGTAGTTGGTGCAACATGGTTCAAGATAAATGTGTGATCTGGATTGTAGATTGTGCGATCCTAGTCTTTTCATTTGAGTTTACAACCAGAGAACATAGTGTAAAGTGAAACATAACGTTAAGATACAAAGGTTACTGAAGCATTGACCAAGCAGTCTCCAGTCATTGATGTATGTGACATTGACCACTGGAATCTCTTGTGGTCTTTAAGTTAATCATTAAACTTTGGCACAGTCCCAAGATGATCCTTGCAACCGTTATAAAACATAAGTTTCAAACTGTTTTATTAAACTTTGGCACAGTCCCAAGATGATCCTTGCAACCGTTATAAAACATAAGTTTCAAACTGTTTTGACTTCTTGAAATTAGGTGTGTAAACAGTCAGCTAGATAGTGAGATATTTAGCATGGAGATAGACACTAGCTATCCACCTTGCAGTGGCGTTAGCCAGGTGAGCTTTTTTGTAACTTTGGTGGCACAGACACTGTTTTGACTGATGGAAAAAAAAGTCTTACACAGGCAGTGATCAAACAAGGGGAATTGCTGATCCACTCAGCTCAGCTACCCAGTCTTATCTGTCTTGATGGTGTGATTCATTCGACTATACAATACGTTGTTGTTACTTCTCATGAACATGTGCTTGCATGTGTTGTAAAGCCAAGAGGTTAGATGCCTTAAATGGGTCATGTATTAAAGATCTTGGAGTTTGTTGTTTAAGTCATAAACCCTTCATGTAGACTTTTGTGGGGGGGGGGGGGGGGGGGGAAGTGCCGTATACATTATGTTCTTCATCACAGGATTTCTTTGCTGATTTTCATCTTTTTATGTGGTGACCGATACAGTTCTGTGCTAGTGGCTGGCTTTTAGCTAAGACAAAAGAAGAATTGAAAGCAGATTGCTGATCATAATTAGCTTTGTAAGTAGATGAGCTTCATGAAATTCATAAAATTGAAACCGATTATATGTAAAGTAATTTTCTTAACATGGACTATGTGTGTGTGTGTGTGTGTGTGTGTGTGTGTGTGTGTGTGTGTGACTCTGTGTGTACATGTGTTGTGTGTGTGTGTGTGTGTGTGTGTGTGACTCTGTGTGTACATGTGTGTGTGTGACTCTTGAGTGTGTGTGTGTGTGTGTGTGTGTGTGTGTGTGTATGTGTGTGTGTGTGTACACTTGTGTGGTCCAGGGGCCTACCTGGGCCTGGCTCCAGTGACCATCGTGCACAAGGTGTCCATCTGGCTGGCTGGAGAGATGGACCATGTCCACAACCTCACCCTCAGACATGGCGGCCTGCTGTCCATCAAACTGGGAGGCCACACCTCCGGGCGGCCAGCAAACTCGGCCATCTTCAACTCCGTTCGAGTGCAGGATCATTCCAACTTCAAAGCAGTCCGCACAGACTTCACCACCGACACGGGTCTCATCCTGGACGTGAACTACATTTTGATCGAAGGTGGGGGCAATCTCCTGGCCACCAATCTGACCCTGGAGGTCATCACCCTTTCTATCGATGATGGAGGCAGTCTTCATGCTGACGGACTTGGGTGCGCTCCTGACACACCGCAAACCAACATCATGAACGTGGGGGTTGGAAGGAGCAGTTCCGAGGGCTCTTCAGGTGGAGGGTACGGAGGCAGCAGCGGCTATGGCGCTGGAACGCAAGTCACTGGAATCCCCTATGGAGATTTCTTTGAGCCGGATGATATCGGCAGTGCCGGAGGAGGGCTGGCTGCGGGAGGTAACGGTGGTGGTCTCCTCTTTGTCCGCGTCAACGGAACCATGTGGCTGGATGGAGAGATCCGGGCAGATGGGGCGCCTGCGTCTGGGACCTTCGGTGGAGGCGGCTCTGGCGGCACCGTGCATCTCATCATCAACCACATCAAAGGTTTCGGCAACATCACCGCCAACGGCGGAGACCAGTTCTTGGACGGGACAGGCGGAGGGGGGTCAGGAGGCAGAATAGCGGTGAAATTCTGGCGCAACGAGACCTACCGAGGAATGTTCCAGGCCCATGGGGGGTACGCCAATGTGACTCGCTCCAGTGCTGAACCAGGGGGGCCCGGACCCATCTTCCTCTTCCATGAGGGGGAGGTTCACAAAACCCTGATGGTGGAGAACAACTTCCTCCGCAGCAACACCGTGGGAAAGGTGCGCGACTTCTCTGACCTGTCCGACGACTTCTTCAAAGCGTGGATCCTGGAACAGGACACGGATCAGAAATACCTGGATGGCCAGAACCGCTCCACCACCTTTGATGAGCTGCAGATCTACGGCAACGCTCACCTGGTGATTCTGCCCCGAGACCCTCAGGCCGGAGTCTTCCTTCACTTCCTGCACATGATCGGGGATCGTTCAGGTGTGCTGCATGTAGGGCCTGGCCAGGTGATGGACCTGGAGCGAAGCTACATAGACACGCCCTTCAGCACCTACGTTTACCCCAATGCTTACCTGGGGCTGGCTCCAGACACTGACATCGACCAGGTGTTTGTGCAGGTGAGAATGATTTTTTCATTGGATCTCTGTAATTTTCTCAGAATTTATGTTCAGAGACACTTTTGTAGATTCTGCCTCGTTTAGCTTGTTTTTGTATACATCTTTTTATGTTATTATTATTATTAATTATTATTATTTGTAATCATATCCTCCGTGCCCTTTTGGTATCAGTTGTTTGACTTTCATGCCACTCAATCTGACTCCTCATACGCATGTACACCCTGGTTGACCGTAGCACCAATAGGCTGCAGGTCGTCCTGGGGCTACTCACAACAGGAGACTCTGTTTGGCTGCTTTCATTTTTGGCTGTGTTTAGTACGAAGTGTTCCTACACATGCAGGAAACTGTCGGCTAAGCTTTTCTTCTGACAACATAATTGTTTAACTAGGGAGCCGGACTGAAATAGATGCTCCCCTCACCAGTGTACAATGTCCCCTCCACCCACAGTCCTGGTGATTGAAGGCATGGAAGCAGGCTTTAGTGTCCGCTCCACTCACAGTCCTGGTGATTGAAGATATGGAAACAGGCTACAGTGTCCCCTCCACTCACAGTCCTGGTGATTGAAGATATGGAAAACAGGCTACAGTGTCCCCTCCACTCACAGTCCTGGTGATTGAAGATATGGAAGCAGGCTACAGTGTCCCCTCCACTCACAGTCCTGGTGATTGAAGATATGGAAGCAGGCTACAGTGTCCCATCCACCCACAGTCCTGGTGACTGAAGATATGGAAACAGGCTACAGTGTCCCCTCCACCCACAGTCCTGGTGACTGAAGACATGGAAACAGGCTACAGTGTCCCCTCCACCCACAGTCCTGGTGATTGAAGATATGGAAGCAGGCTACGGTGTCCCCTCCACCCACAGTCCTGGTGACTGAAGCATGGAAGCAGGCTACAGTGTCCCCTCCACCCACAGTCCTGGTGACTGAAGACATGGAAGCAGGCTACAGTGTCCCCTCCCACCCTGGTGATGAAGTCCTCGTGTCAAGCTGGTGTGAAGGTGTGGAAGCAGGCTACAGTGTCCCCTCCACCCACAGTCCTGGTGACTGAAGACATGGAAGCAGGCTCACCACAGGCCCTGAAGTGATGGAGAAATTGACAGTGAGGACACCACTGGGCCTTTTAAGTGTTTTTTCGTTTTGGACTTTGAAAAAGAGAGCTGGCAAACTGCCCATTTCTCAGTGTTTGGTATATTTTGACATGTTTAATGAAGCTGCTGAGTTGTAATGGAAGAGAAGGTCTGTTTTGTGCTGTTGAACACACAATGCTGGGTCATACCCACAACACTGAAGCTCTTGTTTTCTGTTCAATGATTTTTAAAACCCTATCTTTGTTGCCTGCATTTGTTGTTGTTGTTGATTTGTTTTGGGGAAGGAGAGAAGGCGTGACAGCAGATGAAAAACGAATCTGAATCTCAGTTTGTAGCTACACACTCTGTGCACCACTGCCTGTGTTTTTTTCCATCCTATCTTCCATGTCCCCCCCCTCACTGGCACTTGTCTGTGCTGCTCATTCCAGGTCCGCCCCCCTCCCCCCCCCCCCATACCCAGCCACACCCAGGTTGTCCTGTCACAGTGCAGTCCACAGGGAAACATCAGTATCAAGTCGTCCTGAGGCAACCCACTAGAGGAGACACTGCACTACTGCAGAGTCACTTTGATGGTGTTCAGTGGTGCCTGTTCTGATCCAACGTATGGAGGACACCATCACCAAGCTCTGTAATGATGACAATAATAGCTTACTTAAGGAGCTAATGAGTGATTTCAAGCCTCCCCCCCACCACCCCCCACTCCCTCATCCCATCTATTTCTTATGAGAAGCGTTGCCGTAAACTTGCTGAAATCATGTTGCTGAATTTGTATTATGTGTTAATTGCAGTCGTGTTCTTATTAGCTGATGTCTTTTTGTTTGCTGTGTAGTCAGACACTCTTCAGAAATGAATAACATAAAGATTACACTGGAAACGAGAGAGGAGAATGTTAAGTGCAGGGCAGGGCGTTATGCAAACAGTCACTTTGAGATGGTCCTTTGGTGTGAGTGTTGTTGGTGTAAGATGTTCACTGAGTGATAACAGCACCTGCTATGAGTGCTAAAAGTTTTGTCCATACAGATGTAAGAGTGGCATGCTGGCACCTGAGTGGCAATACCTTGTGTTTGCTTTACCCCTTTGAAATCAGTTGGACTGGAATTCCAACTTTTCCTAGCGCCACTGCAGTCTTTTCTGAAGAGATTCTCTGGCTCCTTTGCGTAAAGCAAAGCAAAAGAGGTTGTGGTTTAAAACCAATAAATAAAAACAATCTTTTCGTCTGACAACGGTGAGCTATCAGCCATGTAGTCGCATCACTTGAGTTGGTGCAGAAACACAGTCCTGGTGCCAAGCCCTGTTATTATTATTATTATTATTATTATTATATTGGGTCTGCCATTATATCGTATAGATGCTGAAAGGGTTAAGGGATTAAAAAAAAAAAAAAGTATTTATTCATTTATTTTGCTGTTTCATCTTTTTTGCCTTCTTCAGTTCTTGTTGACGTTACTTCCACTCTGATTATTTTGGACTCCCCCCCCCCCCCCCCCCCCACCCCCCCCCCCCCACACACACACATACTCACACATGGCCAGACCCATGTCCATCCAGTCACAGCCTCAGCATCAGCAATCCATTGAGAGGAATTGGTATCAGGTTTTTGCGAGGCCACCCACCAGCGATGACACTGCATTGCTGCCGAATCAATCACTTCAGTGGTGTTCTGTGATGCCTTTGTTATAACATGAACTGCAGCGAGCTGTTTGTTGCTAATGCTGTTGGCATGCTGATGTTGATCTCATTCAGAGAACTGTGTAGGATGTGTGTGGTGGTTTTATTTCCATTCCACACAGTCTTTTCAAGACCAGATTCTGAACGCATTATATTTTGAGAAGCAGTACAGTTTAGACAATGGATCATCTGCTGATTCTGTATTATACAATCAATTACTTAAAGTGTGTGGCATTGGACAAAGTATATTCAATAGTCCTATTGGCCTTCTACTATAATTTGGTTTTAAATTTTGTGATTATTTGATATCGTAATGTAGTGTAGTATGCTGGTATATGTATAGGTAGGCATGTGTGTATGTGTGCATATATTTTTTATGTTATCTGTGTGTGTGTGTGTGCCAACGCATGTTTTACCTCCCCCCTCCCTCCACCCCCCTCCACCCCCCCCCCCCCGGCGTATATTTATTACTAATTATAGTGAAAACACATTAAACAGAAGAGTCATTCATGACGTGAAGAGTTCATTGTGATGACTGTGCCTGGACATGTGACACACCCGTACAGGTTGAGGGCATTCTGGACCACATCCACAACCTGACCCTCATTGCTGGAGGAGAGCTGCGACTGTTTCCCACCGGCTCCACTGCCTCCCAACCGCCGCTGTCCTACGTCATCGAAGGAACCACTGTCGTGAAGGCTCGCTCAGCCATCAACGCCTCAGCACCATTTGCCCCTCACTTCACCTATGACCTGAGGTTCAGCTGGCTGACGGTGGAAGGGGGCGGAGCTGTGCAGGGCAAGGACCTGTCCATCAGGGCGGTGGATGTCACGGTGGATGATGGGGGTGTCATTGACGTGAGCGATGGAGGTTTTCTCACCGAACAGGGACCAGGTAAGCAGTGTCTTTTTTTTTTTTGATGATGGGTGGGCAGTGTGAACGATGGCTAAATATGGAAAGCAAACGTGGTGTTCTGGAGGTAGACAGGGGTTGAAAGCAGATTAGAGAAACTTGATGTGTGCTGACAGAATCTGATTGAAGAGAAGCTGTTTCCTTGGATAAAACTGAAATGAATTTAAACCAAGTAAGCTTGTATCAGCATTTTTAAATGACACAGGGGATGTAGAAAGCTGAGTAGTGGATAAAATCTGAAACAGAAGGAGAAAAACGTTGTGGTTAAAAGTTTAACTGAATTGTAAGTGTACTGTACGATGGATTTTCAGGTGAATCAGAAGAGGGGCAGCGCCTGGTGCCTGTAGAAACAATGTTAAACAGGACAATGAAGCCATATAGGGTGGTTTTTAACTGACATGGGATCCCCAGGCATTGTGGTATAGGAGTTATAAGGATAAATTTTGGTATAGAAGTTGTTAGAATAGATTCCAATGTGTTCATTGCTGTTGATGATAATGACCATCAGTGAGTGACTCTAGCATCTCTGTGGTGAGTTGGGGCAGAGACATCAGATCAGCAGACGCCGCTGCCTGTTCTTATCCTCTCGAGATAGTTCAAGTTTACTTAGACAAGTCAGTTACACAAATCAATATAGAATAGCACGCTTTCAAATCCACACACAGAGATTTGTTGTTGACTCTGTCTCTGTGTCTACCCTCAGAGCCAGTGTTAGCCAGGCCACACTCGCTGTGCATGGTCGTTGAAACATCGCATACACAGCAGGCTTCACAGTTTGCTAGTTTCTTTCTTCTCGTTGCATTTAGATTTATTTCTGAATCAGACCCCCAGCTGGATAACAAGCACTTTTGGATAGATTAACTCGATGTTAAATACCTAAGACTAGTTTCAGATCATGAAGAAGAAAGTTTTGTGTCTTGTGGTGCACCCAGACCGTTGAGCCCAGTACTAGGTGATATTCAGCAAGCAGAGCATAACTTTGGAGAGTGTAGGCGGGTGGTACCTAGGGACAAGAGGTTCTTCAGCACAGGGGGCTAGAGGAAAGTTCGGAAGCTTTACGTCTGTCAAATAATGCAAACTGTTAAAGCAGGACAGTTCATAGGCAAGTTTGTTGACAGCTTGAAATGGCACGCGAAGAAGTGTGGTAAACATAGGCAAGTTTGTTGACAGCTTGAAATGGCATGTGAAGAAGTGTGGTAAACATAGGCAAGTTTGTTGACAGCTTGAAATGGCACGTGAAGAAGTGTGGTAAACATAGGCAAGTTTGTTGACAGCTTGAAATGGCATGTGAAGGAGTGCGGTAAACATAGGCAAGTTTGTTGACAGTTTGAAATGGCACGCGAAGAAGTAAGGTAAACATAGGCAAGTTTCAGTTCTGCCAGAAGAGTGAAATACCTGTAATATACATTCATGTAATCTATGTAGTGAGTTATGTGAAAATGGTATACTGGAACACTTTTTGTGTGACTGTATCACCATAAATGCATCTATGACCATAACACAGTCACATTGACTTGCATGCACACACACACATGCGCACACACGCACATATACACACACAGGCACATGCACATGCACACTCACAACACACACACACACACACACACACACACACACACACACACACACACACACACACTACTGTACTGCTATGGTGATATGTGATCCATCAGCACCTGGCGTGTCTCACCGACTGGGCAGCAGCGGAGCGTCGCATGGCGGCATGGGAGGTCGTGGCCAGTGTGACGGTTACGTGACCTGCCGTCTGCCTAGAAACCACCCATATGGTGACCTGTACTTGCCTTCCCAGTATGGCAGTGGAGGGGCGGGGCACACTGGAGGCATTGGTCAGTGTGTGTGTGTGTGTGTGTTGAGCGCATGCGTGCGTGAATGCGTGCGTGTGCGCGCGTGTGTGCATGTGTGTGTGCGTGTGTGTGTGTCTGTGTGTGTGTGGGCGCGCGCGCGTGTGTGTGTGTGTGTGTGTGTGTGTGTGTGTGTGTGTGTGTGTGTGTGTGCGTCCGTGCGTGCGTGCGTGCGTGTGCATGTGTGTGTGTGTGTGTGTGTGTGTGTGTGTGTGTGTGTGTGTTTGAGACAGTATGTTATTTTCTGGTCTGTGTGATGACAGCATAGAGTGCCCCAGTGTGGTCCATGGGGTTATAATAAAACTGACACTGAACACTGTAGCACAGTCTGTGACAGGCACGCCACCACACACACACACACACACACACACACACACACACACACACACACATGCATGCACAAACATGCACGCATACATACTCACACGCACACTGTTTTGTTTTTTTTTATATAAGGACATCAGCTTCATACCATCAGAACTTGCAAGCCAGAGACCAACAGCCGTCAAGCTGATGGTGGCATAGAACTGTATCGTAGCGGTTCTAGTCAGCTCGCACCATTGACCAATTGCTGTTCAGTGTTAAAGTGATGAGTCACAAGATGACCAAATCTTGCATGGTTGATCACCTGGTATGGCCGGTTCAGGTGGAGGTCGTCTGGTGATGAACGTGACTCACACGCTGACCGTGGATGGCTACATCCGAGCGAACAGCCGCCAGGTCAAGGGCGATGACCTGGCTCTGTCCAGTGGAGGCAGCGGAGGCAGCATCATTATCCACACCGTCAACATCACCGGTAAGTCCGTTTTCTGTCCGTCAAGGTCACACAGGTGAATAGCCTACCTGGTGAACAGATCAGTCATCTTTCTGTGTGGCAGGGATGTTTTCTGTCATTTTTCTTTACTTTTTTTTTTCATTGAATGGTCCATCCTGGAGGTATTGCCAGAAATCAGTCATCATGTATCTAGTCTGTGACCTATACTTAATTGTCTTAAGCTGGTATACAATTACCATGAGATAATTCATTAAACGCATTTAGAGATGGAACTCATGACACCAGAAAACTCAGAAGCCCAGGTATCATTTTCTGGATCTGTGCTTGAAAGATTTGTGAAGGTTACAACCAAAGTCTCATTGCAGCAATTCTTTAAACAGATTGTGAGGTGCTCCTTGCTTTGGAAACAGTACTCAACCTTCAGCTTCTGTGCCCTCCACCAACCTTCTCCCCCATCGCCCCTAATGACTTCCTTCTTTGCAAGAAGTCTCCGAATGTCAGTACCCTAACTTTCATATGCTGCCAGTGTGACAGAAACTCGTGTTTCAGCACTGCAAATTCATGTGAACATGCAGCTGATGACTTTGAGGGGAAATTTTAAATAAAGCAGGGAGCAATAAACGGTAAATAACGAACAAGCAGGGTAGCTCTTGTTCCCATGGAAACAAGAGTTACCCTGCTTGTCGGTTATTATCTGATGACTTAGTTTTGGCCAGCCTCATAGCGACTCTCATTTTGTCATGTAAGCGTGGTGACTCTTAATACTGAAATGTCCAACGAAGCTGCAGGAAACCTTGTGGTTGATTTACCTCTGTAACTGGATTCAGTGTCTTTACAGCTAGGAAAGCTTGTTACTCCCTCCAAGGAAGCTATGCTTTCATTCGTGTCTGCTGCTTTGTTTGTTTGTCTGTCAAGAGGGTAATACAGGAACTATGGGATTGATTTGAACGAAACTTAATTACATTTTTATTGTGATCTGAATCAAAGATGGGACCAGATGTCTTTCACTTTCTTTAACTTAGCATTGCGCCTTTAGGTGTTTTTCAACATTTTCATAAAGTTCTGTAGAAATAATGCATGGATCTCAATCAAAGACAAAAGTCGGGATTCTTCCACGCGTTCATATCAGTGATTGTGACGATTTGGTGCCGATTGCAATGCAACCCAGATCCAGCGTGCGAAGGATTGTTCAACGTGGCAAAGGTCTGTGGTCTCCCGAGTGCCCCGTTGATTTACCAATGAAACAATGTCATCATCGGGATCAATGCAGTTGTTGTTGTTGTTGTCTCGTTCGTCATGTCTTTAGATGGATTCCCCTGTCTCCTCGACAAAGGTGGCAGTATGTCGCAGGTCCTCCAGTCCTCTGTAGAGCTTTCGGGCCACTGGTATTGGGTCGGGATCAATGCAGTGAGTCACTCTCGTTATTTGAAACGCGAGCAGATATCAAAGTGTTTTCAGACCATTGTGTTGATTCCACTTTTTGTGCCTAAAAGACTGACACAGGAGTGTGACAGTCCATTCTGTTACATTGTACTCAGTACCAAAAGCACCATGGGAAACAGAGAAGGGGTGTTCAAGCAAAGGATGCGTTGAGTCTGCTTTTATACAAAGTATGATCCATAAAATCGACTGACAGTTTGTTGTGATATATCTGACTGACAGTTTGTGCTGATACATCAGACTGACTGACAGTTTGTTGCTGATACATCTGACTGGCTGACAGTTTGTTGCTGATACATCTGACTGACAGTTTGTTGCTGATACATCTGGCTGACAGTTTGTTGCTGATACATCTGACTGACTGACAATTTGTTGCTGATACATCAGACTGACAGTTTGTTGCTGATACATCAGACTGACTGATATTTTGTTGCTGATACATCTGACTGACTGACAGTTTGTTGCTGATACATCTGACTGCCTGACAGTTTGTTGCTGATACATCAGACTGAGAGTTTGTTGCTGATACATCTGACTGACAGTTTATTGCTGATACATCAGACTGACTGACAGTTTGTTGCTGATACATCAGACTGGCAGTTTGTTGCTGATACATCTGACTGTTTTTTGTTGCTGATACATCAGACTGATGACAGTTTGTTGCTGATACATCAGACTGACTGACAGTTTGTTGCTGATACATCAGACTGACTGACAGTTTGTTGCTGATACATCGACTGGACAGTTTGTTGCTGATACATCTGACTGTTTTTGTTGCTGATACATCTGATGACTGACAGTTTGTTGCTGATACATCTGAATGACTGACAGTTTGTTGCTGATACTCGATGACTGACAGTTTGTTGCTGATACATCTGAATGCTGACGTTTGTTGCTGATACATCTGAATGACTGACAGTTTGTTGCTGATACATCTGAATGACTGACAGTTTGTTGCTGTGATACATCTGAATGACTGACGTTTGTTGCTGATACATCTGACTGACGTTTGTTGCTGATACATCTGAATGACTGACGTTTGTTGCTGATACATCTGACTGACAGTTTGTTGCTGATACATCTGACTGACAGTTTGTTGCTGATACATCTGATGACAGTTTGTTGCTGATCATCTGAATGACTGACAGTTTGTTGCTGATACATCAGACTGACAGTTGTTGCTGATACATCTGACATGACTGACAGTTTGTTGCTGATACATCTGATGACTGACAGTTTGTTGCTGATACATCAGAATGACTGACAGTTTGTTGCTGATACATCAGACAGACTGACATGCTATGTTGCTGATACATCAGTGCGGACTGACAGGATATGCGTGCTGATACATCAGATGAACGTTTCTTCAGTGATACAGCATAGACTTTGTGTCTGTTGTTCTCACATCAGGCAGCACATGGGCGCTGTCGACGCCATAAACTTTGTGTCTGTTGTTCTCACATGCAGGCAGCCACACGGGCGCTGTTGACAGCCATAAACTTTGTGTCTGTTGTTCTCACCATCAGGCAGCCACATGGGCGCTGTCGACAGCCATAAACTTTGTGTCTGTTGTTCTCACCATCAGGCAGCCACACGGGCGCTGTCGACAGCCATAAACTTTGTGTCTGTTGTTCTCACCATCAGGCAGCCACACGGGCGCTGTCGACAGCCATAAACTTTGTGTCTGTTGTCCTCACCATCAGGCAGCCACACGAGCGCTGTCGACAGCGATAAACTTTGTGTCTGTTGTCCTCACCATCAGGCAGCCACACGAGCGCTGTCGACAGCGATAAACTTTGTGTCTGTTGTTCTCACCATCAGGCAGCCACACGGGCGCCGTCGAAGCAGTGGGCGGAGTCAGCGATGCCACAAAAGGAGGGGGCGGGGCTGGGGGAAGAGTGGCAGTCTATCACTCCACCCACCTGGCCATGCCTCCTTTCCGGGGAGATTACAATGTGCATGGAGGACAGCCGGCTCCATCTAGCGGAGCGGAGGCTGGAGCGTCAGGAACAGTGTACATCTTTGATGGCAAGACTGGCCACGACACGCTGATCGTCCACAACAAGGTCATTGATTGGAGGGATTTGCATTGGAAGTTGACCTGATTGGTGATGTAATGTGTGTGTGTGTGTGTGTGTGTGTGTGTGTGTGTGTGTGTGTGTGTGTGTGGTGTGCGCACGCATGTGTATGCATGTGTGTGTGTGTGTGTGTGTGTGTGTGTGTGTGGTGTGGTGTGTGCGTACGCATGTGTATGCGTGTGTGTGTGTGTGTGTGTGTGTGTGTGTGTGTGTGCGCGCGCACGCATGTGTATGTGTGTGTGTGTGTATGTGTATGCGTGTGTGTGTGTGTGTGTGTGTGTGTGTGTGTGTGTGTGTGTGTGTGTATGTGTGTGTGCGCACGCATGTGTATGCGTGTGTGTGTGTGTGTGTGTGTGTGTGTGTGTGTGTGCGTGCGTGCGTAAGGATGTCAGAATATGTGTGCATACTCGCAAGTGTGTGTTTTCATACGTATATGAACGCAGATGCAGGACTGTGAATTAAGAGTTGATACTTGCGAGTGAAATATAAAATTGTAACCCATTGATTTACAAAATCATAGTTTCTGGAAATGCTTGTTGAATATTGAATAATCGTTGCATGTTTACACTTAGAACGTTATGCATTATTGGATGTGGTAGATAATCTATTTATTTACTCATATTTTAAAATTTTCTACCCCTGTTTGCAGACATTTGAAGATGCATGTCTAATAGACACAAATGTATCATGAACGCTCCAGTTTAACCCACCTGCTTCTGTCAAATTGCCATGTGTGTTGCAGGGTCAAAAGCCTGTGGCTGAACACACACACTTTCCGAACGTCGGTCGTCGACTGGACTTCTCCATGCCTTCCTCCTCCTACAGCAAATCCAAAGCCTTTACCGCCACCTCAGGGTTTACCGTCACCTCCTCCGCCGATGTCTACAACTACAGTCCTTCGTCGTGGTCGTGCCACAGCAACCCCAACAGCGGCAGCACCTACCTGCTGCAGTACCTCTTTGATCACACCTTGCACACCGACCCGTACCAGTTCTTCATGGCTAGCGCCGGTACCACTGTGCTTACCCTGGACCTCAAGGGAGATTATCGTGTCAACCGGATCAGGCTGTTTCCTCAGTCGCAGTTTCCAACAAAGTTCAAGGTCTGATTTTTTTTTTTGGAGGGTGGGGTGGGGGGGGGGGGGGGGGAGGAGGGGGGGTTGTTTGACGTGTTGTGTTTCTGGAGTTAGGTTTGTGTGCTTGGATGTGTGTGTGTGTGTGTGTGTGTGTGTGTGTGTGTGTGTGTGCATATGTGTGAATGTGTGTGTGTGTGTGTGTGTGTTTGTGTGTGTGTGTGTGTGTGTGTGTGCATATGTGTGAGTGTGTGTGTTTGTGTGAAAGTGTGAGCGAAGTAAGTATGTGTGTGTGTGTGTGTGTGTGTGTGTGTGTGTGTGTGTGTGTGTGTGTGTGTGTGTGTGTGTGAGTGAGAGGGAGACTGCTGGCCTAATCTGGAAAATGGGTTCACTAAGTGGTCGAACATTCTGAAAGTGGGATCTTCTTTGTAAACATACTTTTTTTTTGTTGTAAACCCAGTTTGTTTTTGTATGGATCCTGACACACACACACACACACACACACACACACACACACACACACATATTTATATATTATATATATATATATATATATATATATATATATATATATATATACATATATATATATATATATATATATATATAATAATAATAATAATAATAATAATAATATAATAATAATTGGATATAGTTGTAAAATAGTCTCTTCTGACATATCATCATGATTGGATATAGTTGTGAAATAGTCCCTCCAGACATACCATCATCACTGGATACAGTTGTGAAGTAGTCTCTCCTGACATATCATCATGATTGGATACAGTTGTGAAATAGTCTCTCCTGACATATGATCATGATTGGATACAGTTGTGAAATAGTCTCTCCTGACATATGATCATCACTGGATATGGTTGTAAAATAGTCTCTGTTTCCTGAAGAAGTGAATCATAACATCATCATACAAGGTGCTATGTGAAAACTGTTCATACTTCGTTTAGAGTTCGTCAGGGCTGCCTGCTTTCTCCCTCACTTTTAATCAGATTCCTAGAACACATCATGACTAATGCTCTCCAGATCATCTCGGCACAGGTGGCATTGAGGCAAGAACCATCACACACCTTTGATCTACCGATGACATTGATGGCCTGGCAGGCAATGAAGAAGAACTCATCAAGCTTGTAGCGCGACTCAGTGAAACAGCAACAAGACAAGGCATGGAAATCAGCATCGAGAAGTTGATGGCCAGCCACCAGACAACCATCGCTTACGATGTAACTGTCCATGGTCAGCAAGAAACTATTCAGCACTTCTCTCACTTGAGATCCATCATTAGCTGTGAGGGATCCACACTGAAAATTTGTCAAGGGCAGCAGAAAAGACAGCACTGTCCAGGTTAAAACCTGTGTGGAAGGACAGGAAGGACAAGAACGTCTGTGTGAAACACAGCATCCAGTTCCTGCGTGCTCTGGTGTATTCATGCCAGACATGGACCCTGACACTGGACCTGGACAGAAGAATCCAAACCATGGCAATGAGATGTTACAGCAAGATACGGAACGTCAGATATGCTGATCGTATCACCTGTCAACATGAGCGACAAGCCGCCAGGCAGCACACAAGAGGAGACACTGATCCACTGACATCAGTCCAGAAAGGAACTCTGCTAGTATGGCCATGTCACAAGATGTGATAGCCTGGCTAAATGAATCTGCCATGGACATGTTGGGAGGAGGTAGATGGAGGGAAAAAGATGTGACAGCCTGGCTAAATGAATCTGCCGTTGAAGTGTTGGGAGGAGGTAGATGGAGGGACAGACAGAAGAACACAGTGGACTGATCACACTGCAGAATGCACAGGCGACACATTGGCAGACACTGAGTCCTTGGCACACAATCTACACACCTGGAGGAACCTGGTGAACTGTTCTTCAGGGTGGTAGCTCAATGACTCCCCATAGAGGTTAGGGACAAGTCGAAGAAGAAAAAGAAGAAGTCATAAAATGAAAGTGAATGTTTCATAGTTAGATTGAAAAAAGAAATCAAATTGTAAAGTCATCACAGAGCATTCTGATTTAACTGAAGTGACAGGGTTTCAGGATCAAAACTGCATGTATTAAGTTTGCATGCTTTCAGTGAATTATCATATTCTTTAAAATGCATTAGAAAACTTGATCAAACTAGTTTGGGGACCATGTTCGTATGTGCATGTGTTGGTCTGTGTGTGCGTGTATGTGTAGATAAGTTGTATATGCATACTATTTACACATGAATGATTCACAAGCAGTTTACTTTTGCTCTCAAGAGCAATCAGGTACATGCCCATATCTCTGAAATAATGCTGCTCGAGGTACGTGTTAAAGCACACAGAGCAAACAAAGAAACTGCTAATTTCCCTGAATTTTTGTATGTGCGTACATACATACAAACACTTACCCTATGTATGTTTTGCATGTTTCAGATTTCAGCAAGCACGTTTGCAGGGGAGAATTTCGACATCACCTCCAACTATGTTGTACCGGAGCTTCCCATCATTCAAGGTTCCTACCTTGACCTTCCCGTAGACGCTGACCTTGCTGTCATCACTGTGAGTCTGGCCAGTCTGGGGACATGTTCGAAGGGTTACGCTGCGTTGTCGGAGATTGAAATTTACGTGGACGGAACGGAACCAAACGAAAGGTGAATGCCGTGTGACTGGACATGTTTTGAGTGAAATGTTAGACTGCTGTGTGTGTGTGTGTGTGTGTGTGTGTGTGTGTGTGTGTGTGTGTGTGTGTCTGCACATGTGTGTGTGTTTACGTGCATGTGTGTGTATGTATGTGTGTGTGTGGTGCGTTAGTGCGTGTGTGCATGTATGGTGTGTGTGTGTGTGTGTGTGCGCGCATGCGGGTGTCTCTGTGTGTGTGTAAGTGTCTTATTGCTGTACAGTGTGTGTGTGTGTGTGTGTGTGTGTGTGTGTGTGTGTGTGTGTGTGTGTGTGTGTGCACGCGCACTTGCATGCATTTTGGGTAAACAATATTTGCATGTTTTTTAATGAAAAATATTCCATGTTATAAGAGTAATAAGTATCATCATTTTGGTTACTTGTACAACTAAAAGTCTACTTCCTTCCTTTCACACTCCTGGCTGTTCCTCTCGGTGTGCAACAGAGACGGCTGTGTTGAGAGAGGCCCATTCCATTTGCAGCTCTCTCCTTCTGTGTCTGTATGTCTCTGGCTCTATTCCCCTGTCCCAACTCTCTGTTCCATAAACAACACTGAAATAACAGTTAAACAGAATGGTGCCCGTAATACTGTTTACCAGATTGTACCCCTTCCACAGTTTTTCATGGATGAACTACGCTAAAGAAATATTCAAAATCTTGAACACAGACTCTTAAGGCCGTTTGTGATCAAGCAAACTTGTAGATCATGGATCAAGTTCATCAGATTACACAGTCGTGGTGATCTTGGCTTTGTCCTTTGTTGTCTGATCTTTCAGGTTGCAAAATTAGATCATCATTTGATCCTAGGTTTGCAAGGAAAAAAGAAAGATTTATTGAATATGTTCTTGGAACTGTTTGGGTTCTGATAAAGGGAAGTAACTGTGTAAAGCTCTCCTTTGATGGAAATGAATTTGTGGTAACTCTCGTGCAATGAAAATTAGCTCATGGTTGCTTGGTTTATATTTTCATTTTCAGGTCATGAGTAAACATTTTTGTTCCACAGGGCTGAAACGTTCAAGTTCTTGGTGCTTTGGAAATAAGTTAAATGTTGGACAAAAAGATTGCTAGAATCGGTTTCATAGCTCAAACCAGCACGAAGTTCAGCAGTTGTAACAATATGCCTCAGTCATGCACTAGCAAGCAGATTTTTGCAGACTGTGGTCTGTCCCTCGAAAAAAGTCTTTAAAAATTTAAATACTATATCCGCCAAACATCAACAAATGAATCGCAAGACAAAACACGACGCATTTCAACCTCTTAGGTCTTCTTCAGGCAAGAGAAACATCACTCAGGACAACAAAAATGAACGAGCCATTGCATATCTCATTAAATTTGGCGCAAGATGGGCGTTGAATCATTTCGTTCTTCATTTTGTTGTCTTGAGTGTTGTTTATCTTGGCTGAAGAAGACTTAAGAGGTCAAAACGCGTTTCGACTTGCCTTGTGATTTGTTTGTTCATGCTTGGCGGATATTATACTTAAACTTTTTAAGATGTGTTTAGATTTCTGCCTGCAGTCGTCTCGCTTTGCAACTAACCTTGAGAAAAGGTTGTTCAAGCTACAGTTCAGGATCAGCTTTTAAGTTCTTCATAACTCTGCAAACCAGATCAGTGATCACAAGCTTCAGTGAAGAAAGAAACCATAGTTTGTCATAAGTTTGTGATGTAGATTTGTGGACATATGGTTCAGTTAGGAGTAGTCCTTAATAAAACTCTTTCCCTCCCACTTCATGACCATCTCTGTGTCTGTCTCTCTCATGATTTTCCTGTCTGTCTGTCTTGATCTGCCCATTTCTCTCCCTCTTTCTCTCTGTCTCTCTCTCTGTCTCTCTCTCTTCCTGTCTTGCATTGTCCATTCTCTCTCTCTCCCTCCCTCCCTCTCTACCCTTCCCCCTCTCTCCTTCTCCGTCCCCACCCCCCCCTCTCTATCTTCCGCTCCCTCCCTCCCTCTCCGTACCTCTCTCTCTCTCTCTTACTGTCTGTCGTGCATTGTCTATCTCTCTCTCGCTCTCCCTCCCTCCTCCCCCTCTCTCCCTCTCCGTCCCCCCCCCCCTTTTGTCTCTCCCCCTCCCTCCCTCCCTCTCCCTACCTCTCACTGACTTTCTGTCTGTCTCTGTTTCACCTGTATTCTGATGTTCTGATGTAGATACGAGAAAGACGAGTTGCACGGGGCAGCGACCTGGGTGAAGGTCAGCGAGTCACGCGGAAAGCTGGAGTTCGAGTCTCTGCACGTGGGAGGGGGCAGCCACCTGGTCTTTGAGGATGGGGCTCAGCAGAACACAGCCTTCCTTGCCGACATCGGCACGGTCTATGGAGATACTACAGGTCATGACCTTTTGAGTTTGATGTTTTTGGGGCCGGAATGGAGCACGTTTGTCTGTTGTTGTTGGGTTTTTTTTTTTCCTGTCTCGTTTATCATTCCTTGTCATTGGTATGGTGCCCGCATTGCTCATTTTGGCACCTCCATACACACCTGTTCCCAGGCCCCTCCTCAGACCTGTTTACCCATACAATTTCACCGTTTTGTCTACGTGTGCTTGGCGAAAATACGGCAAACTAAAAAGTACGTTGAAAAGAAATTCTGGAGATGAAGTTCTTGAGCAGTGATTGAACTTGCAGAAGATAACTGCAGTGGAAGCTTTGACCAAAGAGCAACAACTCTTGCTGACTTCTGCGTGCAAAATTACGTTTTGCAGTGTCCGTTTCTTTGACAAGATGCCCTGTAACGTCGAAACACCGGCGAGAGAGCATGAGTGTGTGCCAAAGTATGCTGATGAATCAGGTTTGAAAGTAATTTTTTGTTCTGTAGTCCGTGCAAGATCAGGTGGTCACTATTGATAAGAAGTGTCTGCAATGTGATGGCAGGTTAAAACAAAATGGAGGATACTCCTGCAGACACTCCCTGTGAAGACAGGCAAGGATTAATCCCATCTACCCAACATAGGGAGTGGAGTTTTGTGTGTATGACTGTTTTTTATCCCGCCATTAAGGCAGCCATACTCCAACTTCCGGGAAGGTACATGCTATGTGTAACATGTCATCCATACGAACGGCCAAATTGGCTCTCTCTTCCGAAAGTTGGTGATGGGATTTTACGTGTGTGCAAGACGTTATGCGTGCGTTCACACACGGAGCCTCGGTTTATAGTCTCATTCAAAGGACTGTATGGGAAATGGAGTCAGAACCAATGTTAACGTCCGAGGGAAAAATCCCCCTGTACCGAAATGGCCCAGCGGAGATTCGAACCCACTACCCCGGGATCACCAAGATTACAAGTCCGGCGCTCTACGACTGAGCTATTCCGGCCCCCATTTGTGGAAAATATGCTCATTTTTGTTAAAAAGTACACCCAAAGTAGTTTTTAGGGTAAACAGGTCTGTGTTAATGTAAACACATGATACTGATACTTTTAACATAGTCACTAGTAATGTAGCATTCCACTGCTGTGATACAAACAATGCATACTTGCTGCAGTGTGGTCTAAACTTTCTTGTTGGAGCTCTCCTGTTTTGTTGAAAATACTCTCATTTTGGATTGGGAACACTCTTCAGTCAAATTTCGGGGAAAACAGATCTGCATTCTATCACAGGTTTTGCAGTGGAGGCGTACAGGGAGCGATCAGTATCAGGACATCATGAAAGTATCTGTCGAGTAACTTTAGTAGTGTGTAGTGGTGTCTGTTCTGATGCAAAGGACATCACCTTGTAATGGAGCGGTCAGTATTAGGACATCATGAAAATATCTGTCGAGTCACTTTAGTAATGTGTAGTGGTGTCTGTTCTGATGCAAAGGACATCACCTTGTAATGGAGCGGTCAGTATTAGGAATCATGAAATATCTGTCGAGTCACTTTAGTAATGTGTAGTGGTGTCTGTCTGATGCAAAGGACATCACTAGTAATGGAGCGTCATAGAATATCTGTCGGGTCACTTAGTAATGTGTAGTGTGTCTGTTCTGACCAAAGGACACACCACTAAGCCCCATGTTGACGAGAATAACTGCATAGTTCTAGAGCCAGTGAGAGTGGGTGTCCCTTCCCAGGATGTCCATCCAACACCAGTGCCCATGACCTGGCCAGTGCTGAAGACTGTGACACAAAGTCATTTTGGGGTTGAGTGTGGAAACAAAATCAGCGTTGACTGCTTTCACCATCATGTGTTAAGAAGTAATTGTGGCTTGCACGTTCATTTTCTTCTGCATTGCCTCAGTTTGTCATCATATCTTTAAGCGGTGGTGCCTTTTCGGAATTTTGAAATTTTTTTTATTAGAGCTCTGTCTCAGAAATGTTTTGTCAAATGTTGCCACGGTGCCACTAGCATATTCAAAAACACACATTTCAGAAACTTTTTCACTCAAGGACTTTTGTCCTATTTTCTCTCTCTCTTTCTCTCTCTCTCTCTCTCTCTCATTTTATACGGGTTTCTACAAGCTGTGCAAGTGTGTGTGTATGTGCATGTGTGTGTGTGTTGTGTGTGTGTATGTGTGTGAGTGTGTGTGTGTGTGTGTGTGTGTGTGTGTGTGTGTGTGTGTGTGTGTGTGTGTGTTTTCTTCAGTTTAACATCTATCCACAGTAAGTGTTGTAGGTTGAAAAGAAAAAAAAGAAGAGGACAATACATAGACAAGAAAATCAATGACTGCAGAAAATAAGAATCTAACATCACAAATGACAAGAACAAACTATTTCTGTTGTCAAAAAACCAGTGACTGGACCGTGAAGTAATGAAACTGATGTTTCTGTGTGTGTGTGTGTGTGTGTGTGTGTGTGTGTGTGTGTGTGGTTGTGTGTGAGTGTGTGTGTGTGTGTGTGTGTGTGTGTGTGTGTGTGTGTGTGTGGTGTGTGTGTGTGTGAGAGAGAGAGTGTGTGTGTGTGTGAGAGAGTGTGTATATGTGTGTTTGTATATGTGTGTGTATGTGTACCCGCATGCATATGCGGGAGTCAAATGTATGCTTGTAAGTCTGTAAACGTGTGTTTGTGTGGGCACCTCATAAAGAAAAAGTGAATGTGGCCTTTCCTGTGCCGTGAACCTGGTGACATGAATAATTTGAATCAAGTGTTTTACAACAGGTGTGGTCCATGTGGGGTACCGTCAGAATCTGCACATCAACTTCACCGCCATTGACGTGCCCTTCAGCGTGATGGCGTATGAAGACACGCACGCCACCTATCCTCCACGCACCTTCTTCTATGGCACACAGCTCTACTCCTTGGCTCAGGTTTGTCTGAAGTGGTGAGGTGCTCGCTGTAGACAATAGTAATGTGGCAGTCGCTTCTCCTGAGCTTTTATTTCATGTAAGGGTATCGTTTATATAAAAACTGATTCAGAAGTAGATACAACGTTCATGAAGTATTGAAAGGATACCTGGAGGACAGATTGTTGGGAGTTTTAGAACACATTTGGGTCAGTGATGGAACATTTTTTATTTTCTTCTTCTGCGGTCAGTTTTCATTTGGCTGCGTGAGATCTTCAGTCCTGTCCCCACAATGAGTCCCACAGTCTTCTCAAGGTCTTGACGGCTGCCCCAAAGCTGCATCTGCACTCAGCGCCCTCTGACCAGGTTTGATGCCGTAGAACATCATGGGCTGGACAGTGTTGGAGGGTGTGTTCTGGGTCTGAGATCCAGTGCCGCATGGACGTTCATCTGTGTGGGCAATATTAATTTAGCTGAGGTGGCTCAGCAGTCAGCAATGGCCAGTTACATTTTTGATCATTGTTGTCGCCTGTTTGTTAATGAATGGTTTGCTTCATCACTGGATTAGGTAGAGGGCAGGTAGTTTTAGAATGTTGGCTGGTTTCAGCTCTAGTGACAGACTGATCATGAAGTGTGAACTGTAATGAAATATTAGTGGGAACAGATGTGTTTGGAAATGTTGAGACCATGCGTATGATATAGCTTTTTGTTTGGGTATGACTGGCATGCACAAATGATGTTACATTACTGATGGTTTGGAAAATCATCAGTTGAGCTGCTTCCAGACTGTGCATTTTTAGTGAAAAAGTTCTTCAGCGGAGTTCTGAGAGTTTGAACTCTAGAGTCTGCAGGAGGCCATTTTCTTCAGCAGTGTTGATCATTCCATGGAGAGACTTTTATTGTCTGGCTTGAGTCAAAGGTATTATTCCCACATACTAAAATAAGTTTTTCTACACCGTACCTGACAATACTTCTGAAAGTCATTGTCCAGTTTGATTACAAATCATTAGAAAGATGACGATGAAAAATTTTGACCAACTTCAGTGTGAACTGTGCTCTTCTTACTGGTTTAATGCCATTGCACACAACCTATATTGTCAGTGTACAGACCTTTTTTTTGGGGGGGGGGAGGGGGGTATAGTCAACCATTAGACAAGTGTGTTGTCAAATTGTTAGAGCTTTTGCCCACAGAGTTGATGGTTGTGAATTTGAATTGCCAGTAGTGTCAGATTTTTATGGCTTGAAAACCCTCTCTGTCCATCTAGGCCTAAGTGGTTTCCCAACTTAGGTCAGGAAAGGTGAAGGTGGCGGAAAGAGAGGGATGGGCACTGCCCTTGAACCCGCAGAGACCTGGACAGGGTGAAGCTCACAGTCCCCATGGCTTTAAGACTATAGACTTGAAACCTTAACTTTTAACCCTAATGGCTCCTGGAGAGTTGTTGCCCTTTTGAATTCCTATGCGTCAGAGCTAAAGCTGAATATTTGTTTGACCCCTCTGCTGTAAGAGCAGCCCTGTGATGATGAAAAACAGGCCAGTCAACAAGCTGTATTGACATAACTGACATAAAAACTACCATATTTCCATGATTTTGCCCTCCGTGTGCCCACTGATCAAAGGAAATGCTTGTGAAATTCCCTCCCCTTCTCCCACCTCCCAGTAAGGTGAGAGAACCCCTCCCCGTCTACTCTAATTCAAGATGAATATCTACTGATCAAATCAGGTAACCATCAGTAGATTTGGCTTTACCGCAAAAAAAAAAAAAAGAGAAAGAACTGTCCACTTTGATGTGTTTGTGTCGAGAGAGCTGAGATCGGACATGCGCTGGTTTGTAGCCAAAGCTGAACCTACACTGACATGATGGATGAAGGACTCGATCGCTAACAGGATTCTGTGGTGCCGCAGCTGGGTCTTGCTGGTCATGTAGCATTGATGGAAAGGGATTAGCTGGCTGACTAATGTGTGATGGAACACTCCCATAACATTGCTACATATGGGATACGCACTGAAGAGTCTGATGATACTGAAACAATGTATCAGCTACATACTGAGACAGTTGACGAGTTAAGTCACCCTTGGAAATTGACATTTGCTAGGAACAGTTTTGAAACACTTGCAACAACAAAAAATTGAAACTGTAGCACAACATGCATGTCATTGAATATGTTGATGCTCTTTGCTGAAAGTAAGTCTTGTCTTTGGGAATAGAGATGCTCTTAGAGAAGTACTGCAGAAACATGGATGGCATTTCTTTCATAGGGATTGTCTATGGGCAGCTATATGTGAGAGAGATGTGTGGTTTTGATGATTTTGATGGTCAAAGTCGCAGAAGTATCTGGGACATAGAGGGGCATTTGAAGTGGTAAGGGGGGTTATGAAAAAAAATTCTAGCTTGGAAGAATTGTTTCACTATGTGCGGCAAACAGGTTTGTTGCTGTTCTGTTTTTTTTTTTTTATGTTAATAGTTACTTAAGTATGAAGTAAGGTGCGGTATTTCTTATCTTCTTGGCAGGTGTCGGGTATCGAAGACTTGTACGTGTTCAAAGGCGGCAAAGTTCATTTCGGCAGCCAGGGTCGGCTTGGGGAGGTCAGCAAGGTCAGACAGATGGCGCTGCAGTCACTGCATGTGCAGGATGGAGGCACGTTTGAAGTGGACAGCGGTCACCATGACAATGACGTCACTGTCATCGCCGACACTGTTAAGGTATGTCCATAGTGATATCTTGTTTTCCACGGCATGCCTACTGTAAGTGAAATACACATGTCCTCTTCAGTTTTTTTGCTTTTATGTATTTAATGCACATTTGTACAGTTCATTTGAGCAGATAATGACAAAATAAGCATTACTGGTTATCAGTGTATCAGAAATTTATGGGTTCAAAGCCAGTTCAACGTAAATCTCAGCCCTGGGTGATCAATATGGCTGAAAACTGTTCACCAAGTTCCACATGGATGATGATGTGTTTGCCTGCAACACTTCCCAACAGACAGGCGGAGCACCAGGTGTCCGATCCCACACAGGTAGAGCACCAGATGTCCCATCCCACACAGGTGGAGCACCAGGTGTCCCATCCCTCACAGGTGGAGCATCAGATGTCCCATCCCACACAGGTGGAGCATCAGATGTCCAATCCCACACAGGTGGAGCACCAGGTGTCCCATCCCTCACAGGTGGTGCATCAGATGTCCCATCCCACACAGGTAGAGCACCAGGTGTCCCATCCCTCACAGGTGGAGCACCAGGTGTCCCATCCCACGCATGTGGAGCACCAGGTGTCCTATCCCTCACAGGTGGAACACCAGGTGTCCCATCCCAAACAGGTGGAACAACAGATGTCCCATCCCTCACAGGTGGAGCACCAGGTGTCCTTTCCTTCACAGGTGGAGCACCAGGTGTCCCATCCCTCACAGGTGGAGCACCACGTGTTCCATCCTTCACAGGTGGAGCACCAGATGTCCCATCCCTCACAGGTGAAGCACCAGGTGTCCCATCCCACACAGATGGAGCACCACATGTTCCATCCTTCACAGGTGGAGCACCAGGTGTCCCATCCCGCACAGGTGGAACACCAGATGTCCCATCCCTCACAGGTGGTGCACCAGGTATCCCATCCCTCACAGGTAGAGCACCAGGTGTCCCATCCCACACAGGTGGAGTACCAGGTGTCCCATCCCTCACAGGTGGAACACCAGATGTACCATCCGTCACAGGTGGAGCACCAGGTGTCCCATCCCTGACAGGTGGAGCACCAGGTGTCCCATCCCTCACAGGTGGAGCACCAGGTGTTCCATCCCTCACAGGTGGAGCACCAGGTGTCCAATCCCTCACAGGTGGAGCACCAGGTGTCCCATCCCACACAGGTGGAACACCAGGTGTCCCATTCCTCACAGGTGGAGCACCAGGTGTCCCACCCCTCACAGGTGGAGCACCAGATGCCCCATCCCACACAGGTGGAGCACCAGGTGTCCCATCCCACATCCTACACAGGTGGAGCACCAGGTGTTCCATCCCAAATCCCACACAGGTGGAGCATCAGATGTCCCATCCCACACATGTGGAGCACCAGGTGTCCTATCCTACACCGGTGGAGCACCAGGTGTTCCATCCCAAATCCCACACAGGTGGAGCACCAGGTGTTCCATCCCAAATCCCACACAGGTGGAGCATCAGATGTCCCATCCCACACAGATGGACCACTAGGTGTCCCATCCCAAACAGGTGGAGCACCAGGTGTTCCATCCCACACAGGTGGAGCATCAGATGTCCCATCCCGCACAGGTGGAACACCAGATGTCCCATTCCACACAGGTGGAGCACCAGATGTCCCATCCCACACAGGTGGAGTACAGATGTCCACACTCCCTCAAAGGTGGAACACCAGGTGTCAATCCAATCACACAGGTGAGCACCAGGTGTCCCATCCCACACAGGTGGAGCTACCAGGTGTCCATCCCACAAGGTGGAGCACCAGATGTCCATCCCAACACAGGTGGAGCACCAGTGTTCCCAATCCCCACAGGTGAGCACCAGATGTACCATCCCCCCACACAGGTGGAGCACCAGTGTCCCATCCCACACAGGTGGAGCACCAGGTGTTCCATCCCACACAGGGGAGCACCAGATGTCCCCATCCCTCACAGGTGGAGCACCAGTGTATTCCACATCCCCACAGGTGGAACACCAGATGTCCATCCCACACAGGTAGAGCACCAGGTGTCCCATCCCACACAGGTGGAGTCACCAGTGTCCATCCCACACAGGTGGACACCAGATGTCCCATCCCACACAGGTAGAGCACCAGGTGTCCCATCCCTCACAGGTGGAGCACCAGGTTCCATCCACATCCCACACAGGTGGACACCAGATGTCCCATCCCACACAGGTGGAGCACCAGGTGTCCCATCCCTCACAGATGGAACAAAGGATGTTCCCCATCCCTCACAGGTGGAGCACCAGGTGTCCCATCCCTCACAGGTGGAGCACCAGGTGTTCCATCCCACACAGGTGGAGCACCAGACGCACCATCCCTCACAGATAGAGCACCAGGTGTCCCATCCCCACATGTGGAGCACCAGGTGTCCCATCCCACACAGGTGGAGCACCAGTGTCCCATCCCACATCCACACAGGTGGAGCACCAGATATCCGATCCCCACAGGTGGAGCACTAGATGTTCCATCCCTCACAGGTGGAGCACCAGATGTCCCATCCCCGCAGGTAGAGCACCAGGTGTCCCATCCCACACAGGTAGAGCATCAGATGTCCCATCCCTCACAGGTGGAGCACAAGGTGTCCCATCCCTCACAGGTGGAAAACCAGGTGTCCCATCCGTCACAGGTGGAGCACCAGGTGTCCCATCCCACACAGGTGGAGCACCAGGTATCCCATCCCTCACAGGTGGAGCACCAGGTGTCCCATCCCTCACAGGTGGAACACCAGGTGTTCCCTCCCTCACAGGTGGAGCACCAGGTGTCCCATCCGTCACAGGTGGAGCACCAGGTGTCCCATCCCTCACAGGTAGAGCACCAGGTGTCCCATCCCACACAGGTGGAACACCAGGTGTCCCATCCCTCACAGGTGGAACACCAGGTGTCCCATCCCTCACAGATGGAACACCAGATGTACCATCCCTCACAGGTGGAAACCAGGTGTCCCATCCCTCACAGATGGAACACCAGATGTACCATCCCTCACAGGTAGAGCACCAGGTGTTCCAATCCCACACAGGTGGAACACCAGGTGTTCCATCCCACACAGGTAGAGCACCAGGTGTCCAATCCCACACAGTTGGAACACCAGGTGTCCCATCCCACACAGGTGGAGCACCAGGTGTCCCATCCCACACAGGTGGAACACCAGGTGTCCCATCCCACACAGGTGGAGCACCAGGTGTCCCATCCCATCCCACATCTCACACAGGATGGAGTACCAGGTGTCCCATCCCTCACAGGTGGAGTACCAGGTGTCCCATCCCACACAGGTGGAATACCAGATGTCCCATCCCACACTGGTGGAACACCAGGTGTCCCATCCCTCACAGGTGGAGCACCAGTGTCCCATTCCTAGGAGCCATTGATCAGACAGTTGGCAGGCACACCTGTGAGTAAGAAGACCTCTGTACTTTGGGGAGGACCTCTGGTGGACTGCATCGTTTGTTTGAACCATTGGGTGTTCCTGTCTGAACAAGTTGGTTAACGTCGACATTTTCTTTTTTGACATGAAGGACACAAAGAATGCCTCTCCCTAATTGTTAGGAATCAAAAGAGGGATGTTTTCAAATGGTCATCTTGGTCCTTCGTGCAGCTGACCATGTCCTGACCACTGCCTTGCACAGACGATGCATTTTGTTGTTGGTTGGAGGAGCTGAGGTGTCTTTTTGTTGTTTTTTTTTCTGCGTACGAAGGCTGATACTCCAGCGGACACTCTTTGCATAGACAGGCAAGGATTAATCCCATCTGTCCAACAAAGAGAATGGAGTTTTGTGTGTGTGACCGTTTTTTTTATTCCGCCGTTAAGGCAGCCATACTTCAGCTTCGGGGAAGGTGCATATTATGTGTAACGTGTCAGCCACATCAACGACCAAACTGGCCTTCTCTTCTGAGAGTTTGTGATGGGATTTTTTCTGTGTGTGCAAGGTCTTATGCGTGAGTTCACACACGGAACCTCGGTTTATAGTCTCATTCGAAGGGCTGTATGGGAAATGGAGTCAGAACCAGTGTTAACTCTGAGGGAAAAATCCCCCTGTACTGACACGGCCCTGCGGAGATTAGAACCCGCAACCCCGGGATCACCAAGATTATGAGTCCAGTGCTCTCCCACTGAGCTATTCCAGCCCCAACTAAGGCGTTTTAAACTTCTCTGTTTTTATGGCATATTACATAGGCGAGCTCATTCCAGTCATCATCTACTATTTTTCAGAGGAAAAGTGTGCGTGTGTGTGTGTTTGTGTGTGTGTGTGTGTTTATATATATATATATATATATATATATATATATATATATATATATATACATACACATATATGTGTGTGTGTGTATGTGTTGGCTTGTGTGTGTTTGTGTGTGTGAGAGAGAGAGAGAATATGTGTGTGTTGGAGTGCATACGTGTGTGTGTGTGTGTGTCTGTGTATGTATGTATGTGTACACGTGTGTATGTATGTGTGTGTGTATGTATGTGTACATGTGTGTGTGTGTGTGTATCCACCAGGTGTACGGAGGGGGTCACCTGTTGGCCAGCTATGGGCTTCAGCTGAACGTCAGTCATCACCTGGCTGTGTACTCTGGGGGTCAGATCGACCTGAGCGGCCGAGGTCACACCCCACTGGGGTTGTTCCGCTCTGCTGGCTTTGGGGAAAGTGAGTGGTGATGGGGGTATTGTGGTGGGCTTCTCTCCTCAAAGCATGCAGACATGTGCCATGTAGATACCTTGCAATGTGAATTCATACATGTACATGCTTGAACAGAACTGTATTGACTGGCTTGCAGTCCTGTTGGCGCATGTTTGTGTGTTTACACAATGTTTGCATGCATGCACATGTGTACACACACTCATACTTGCGTGTGCGTGCATGTGCGTGCACGCACACACAAACACACACACACACACACACACACACACACACACACACACACACACACACACACACACACACACACACAAGACAAGACAACGCACACACTCACACAAACACATACACACACACAACAAGTCATGCATGTGTGCATTATAGGCAAATGTTACACAATCTGTACATTACCATTTAATCTTTACAACAATGTGCAGAGATACTAATAAATTAAAGAAGAGATAGTAAAAAATTAAAAGAAGAAAGAATCTTATACAGACACACACACTCACACACACACATACTCACACACATCACACACACCACACGCACATGCGCGCGCGCCCACACACACACACACACACACACACACACACACACACACACACACACACATGCACACTCAAACACACAAACACATGCACACACAGACAAGCGCACTCTCTCACACACGCACACACACACACACACACACACACACAAAAGCTCAAGCTCAACAGCAATATTGGTCTAACAGCTCAAGCAAAACAGCAATATTGGTCTAACTTTTGTAAGAATGAAATATCAAATCATAAAGATGCCCAAAATGTGTGGGAAAAGTTAAGAACAATGAAAGATGGAGTAAACTTGCCAAAATGTCCTGTAAAGCTCCCAAACTCTGATTTCCCTTCTAATCTAGAAAAGGCCGAAGCTTTTGTTGACATATTCGCCAAAAATGGCAGTAAAGATAGTTTATCAACAGAAAATAGACTGCTCAGAGAGCAAGAAGAAGGAAAGCTCATCTACAACGATCCAGACCCTGTAATAAACCACTATCTGAATGCTCCTATAACAATTCAAGAAGTAGAAGAATGTCTTGCTAATCTGGGCACCAAAAAAACATCAGTGGGTTTAGACGGTATATCTAATGAAATGTTATGTCATGTCCCACCTAATGTAAAACGCTTTATCTCAGTATTCATTCAAAAATGCTGGGAAGACGGCAATTTGCCCTCATTATGGAAGCGTTCTATCATAGTTCCTATACATAAACAAGGAAAACCTCGAAGTAACATAAACAGCTACCGCCCAATTGCCCTGACGTCGCACGCATGTAAACTAATGGAAAGAATTGTCCTAAACAGATTACTTTATTTTTGTAACAAACATCAAATTATCCCCATAAATCAAGCTGGTTTTCAGAAAGGCAGATCAGCAACAGAACATCTAGTAAAACTCACAACACATGTTAAACAACAGTTCGCAAGACGAAAAAACATCCTGGCAACGTTCTTTGACATAAGGAAAGCGTACGAACAAGTATGGCATGAACGACTTTTGTATAAACTTAAAACTATTGGAATAAATGGAACCATGTATAACTATGTCAAAGCTTTCCTTCAAAGTAGAATTATTCAAACAAGAATAGAGCATACATATTCCAACACTAGAACACTGGAAATGGGTCTTCCACAAGGATCAGTATTATCTCCAATTTTATTTAATATCCTAATTGCAGATATAACAAAAGGCTTATCCAAAGACGTAGTTTTAGTACAGTTTGCTGATGACATATGTCTGTGGATGAAAGTCACTATGAAAAGAAAAACCCCATTAAGATCCTTAAATTACATAAAGATCAAATATCAACATGAATTAAACAAAATCAGTAGTTTCTTACATGAAAATGGATTGACACTCTCGGCAGAAAAAACAAATCTAATGCTTTTTAACTCTGGATATGACCCAGAGAAACTTCCACAATTCACCCTGAATGGGTCAGTCTTACAATACGTCAAATCTGTTAAATTCCTAGGAGTATATTTAACATCAAAACTCTCATGGAACCAACATATTGAATATATTTTGAATAAAGCAAGAAAAAGTTTAAACTTTCTAAAGATCATAAGCAAACAAAAATGGGGACAAGATAAAGAGAGTTTAACACTCCTATCTTCGGCTCTTGTGCGCTCTAGATTGATTTATGCTCAAGAAGTTTTCTTTAGTGCTCCACAGCATCTACTTAATAAGTTACAAAGTGTAGACTGCAAAGCATATAAACTTGCTCTTGGAGTTCCCACACATGCATGTAACATTGGGACTTATAATGAAATTGGAATCTTACCTTTGAACGAATTTCGAAAAGTGTCCGCCTCTAAATTTGTTTTAAAGAACCTTTCACAGAAAAGTTTCTGTACAAATGAAGTATCTCTCAATTCAGAGATAGATTTTGCTAAAAGAGCAAAAGACATAAAATCAACTAAATCTGTTCAGTCATACACATCTACTCTTCTTAAAAAAACCAACATTAACCAAAGTGAAATAGCTGTCAACTCGTCCTTTCCACCCATTCCCAAATGGAAACAAACCAAAGCAAATTATGACACAAACTATACTGAACTGAACAAAAACGATCCACCATATCTCTTAAAATATTATGTAATTTCTCATTTGGAAAATCAATATAAGGATCATCTTCAAATTTTTACAGATGGCTCAGTGTTAGATGACTATAGAACAGGAGCAGCTTTTATAATACCAAAATTAAAAGTAGAGAAATTATATCATCTTGGCATACACTTGTCAATTTTTACTGCAGAATTAGTTGCTATTCTGATGGCCCTGAAGCATGTTTTAAATTCTTCCATAGAAAATTGTCCACTTTTACTGTGCAGTGACTCAAAGTCAGCTCTTCCTGCCTTACAGTCTTTAAATTCAAAAATTCGTTGTAAGACTATTACAGAAATTAATTACGTGACACATCTCCTATCGATGAAAAGAATAAATGTGACGTTCTGTTGGGTGCCCTCACATTGTGGAATCTCAACAAATGAGAAAGTTGATCAAGCTGCTCGGAGAGCAGCTCGAAATATTGAAGGCACAACTGCACTGAACATTCCGCTAGACCTATCAGAATGTTATACCTTGATTAATAAAGCATCTCTTAACAGTTTCAAAAGGTTATTGAAAGACACAGGTAGTCAATATTATCAAAGTTGTATACGATCAAATCCTGACATTCACCCCAAGACGCAATTAGACAAATTCGAAAGTCCGATATCTAGAGAGGTAGTATCCTTAATTCATAGGATGCGTTTGAATTCACTTCGAACCAAATACAGCAAAAATGTTAAATGCGTATGTGGGGAAATTCTTAGTGTGAGTCACCTATTACTAGATTGTCCAAGAGCAAAGAATACAGTGCACAAGGCTGGTAGTAATATTTCACGTGATAGATCGACACCACTGACATTACCTAAAATGTTAAATAATTATGCTTTTCTTTGTTCATTATGCCCACATTTATTACGTAGTCCAGTAGGAATTTATCTTTAACTTTCAATAACCCCTCATATACAAAAAGAAACTCACACACACACACACACACACACACACACACACACACACACACACACACACACACAACCTCCCTCTCTCTCTCTCTCTCTCTCTCTCTCTCTCTCTCTCTGTGTCTGTAATCACGTTAAGTGGGAAGACGTTAAATTGAAGAAACACAACACACACACAACACACACACACACACACACACACACATACACACACACACACTCATCACACACATCATACACACATACATCCACACACAATCACACACAACACACAACACACACACACACAACACACACACACACACACACACACACACACACACACACACACAACACACACACACACACACGAACACACACACACACACACACACACACACACACACACACACACACCAGACGATTTGCTCATGAACAATTCTTTTTCTCTTGCAGACAGCACAGAAGGTGGAAGTGGCGGAGGCCATGGAGGAAGTGGAGGTCGAGGGGCAGGGGTCAACTCTGCAGGTCAAGGCTATGATTCTGTGGTTGAACCGGATGATCTTGGCTCCCCTGGTGGTTTTGGACAACTCTTTGGTATGTATGACAGGTGTAGATGTGTGTCTGTATGATTGTTTTATTACTGATTATTTCCTAATAATTCTGCGTGTATCTGTATGTCTGCGTTCGATTGTTCTTGAATCTTTTCACTGTGAGTGCTATGAAGACTATTTTGTGTATGTGTGAGCGTGCGTGTATTTTGTGTGTGTATGTGTGTGTGTGTGTGTGTGTGTGTGTGTGTGTGTTGTTGTGTGTGTAATATGGAGAGAGAGAAAGAGAAAGAGTACAAAACTTTCAGTCTCAATTGCATATGCGTTATGTAATGTGGCGGAAATGAATCACTTTATTCATTGTGCATATATTATAATGCATTGTATTAGTACACCACTTCATTTACTTTTGCTAACTTGAACATGCAGGAAGGTCCTGATAAAAAAAGAAGAGATAGAACTGTTACTCAAATCACCACGGCTCATCTAAGTTTTGGTGGTGAAAATGTTCTGCGCCCAGGTGAACTGACCTTTGGGGGTCATCCCTATGGCAACCAGCTGGTCCGTAAAGGGCTGGGAGGCAGTGGGGGAGGTTCTGTCAAGGTCTTTGCCCAGAATGTCGACATTGATGGACTCATCAACACCGATGGCGCTAAACCGCATGCGAACTACGGAGCAGGAGCAGGTGTGTGTGTGATCATGTTAATGATTTTGGTGGTAGGTCACTGTGTGGGGGGGTGTTCTAGTCAGATGTGTGGACAATGATGATTGAGTGAGTGGTGTCATGATGGGTTCTGCCATTGGTTTTGCCTGAAGTGTTGCGTGTTTTATGGCAGCAGGTTTTTTTTTTCATGAGAGTTTAGACTACTTTCTGTGAGAGAATAAAGGAGATTTTTGCAGACTACTTTCTGTGAGAGAATATTAAAGGAGATTTTTGCATGTACAATATATATATACATATATGTGTGTGTGTTGTGTGTGTGTGTGTGTGTGTGTGTGTGTGTGTGTGTGTGTGCGCGCACGGCTCACACACATATGTGTGTATGCGTTTGTGTGTGTGTGTATGTGTGCGTGCACACATGCATATGTATGTATGCGTGTGGGTGTGTGTGTGTGTATGTTGTGTGTGTGTGTGTGTGTGTGTGTGTACGTGCGCATGCATGAATTGACAGTAGTTTGTGGTTATTGGATTGCTTTATATATGACCATATCTTTATTTGTTTTAGCATCTAGCCACTCGCAGTGTTTGTTGCTGGTGGGTACATTGAGCGTTCCATAACCTTATGTCTATGAGTCCACAGTGACGTGTTGTGTTAAGGCGCCAAGGAAGCAGTGTCATTTTAAATTAAACTCAAACCTTATAGTAATGGAAGTTTTATATCAACAATGTTGTGTTTCCTGTTGTTAATTTGTATGTGTACATACCAGTCATCTGGCTATATATATGCCTGCACACGTACACAAACACACATGCTCACATTTAGTCATGCACAAACTCAAACACTGTAAGCATTAGCTTGTTGATGTTCAAATTTTCACATTTTTTGTAAAACTATGTGATTGTAATGTGGAAAATAAATTTATTTAAACCAAACTCAAACACACATATGTGTCAGACTTGCACAACGCATTCACTTGCACAAAGACATGCCCAAGCGCGCAGGTGCACGCACACACAACACACACACACACACACACACACACACACACACACACACACACAGACACTCGCACACACACTAACACACACACACGGACACTAACACACACACACACACACACACACACTAACACAGTATCACACACACAAACACACACACACAAACACACACACACACACACACACACACACACACACACACACCACACACCTCACAACCTCAATTCTGCTGTCCCTTTCCAAAAACTTTGACTCATGTCAACGATCTGTGGCAAGAGGAATTGAACTTGAAGACGTTTAACAAATCTTCCAGGTCCATGCAAACCTGAAAGAAGTTTTACCATGTTCCATTTGTGGCCGTAAAGAAGAAATAGTCTTGTGCCTTTTGCACACAGGCCACTCCTTTTTGCACTCACTTGTATCTTCCACAAGGTGAAAAGGTGCACTCCATGTGACGTCTCACTCACTGTAAAACATATTCTTACAGAAAGTTGGTACATAACATGATGTCCAACATAAACACTTCACAGCAGACTCCATGAAAAGCTCGCTCAGCGATGTCTCACCTGATATGATTTTTGAGTTTCAGAAAAAGATAAAAACATTTTTCATCTAAGATTTTACTGAAGCTACAGACCTTAAAGCAGTTCTATTGTATTTTCAGAAAATCTGTTTTTTGGTAAGTTGTGTGTGTATGTAATTAAAGAAAAAAAGTTGAGAATTGACTTAAACGTGGTGACAGCCCTGGTACAGCCCTTTGCAGTGGGCTTGGGCTGTAAGCAGCATGAGCTGATTATTTTCATGGCATTTGTGCACTGTCAAATTACTACAGGCAGACAGAGACAGAAGTGGAGTGTGACAGACGATTGACGTTGTGTGTTGCAGGTGGGGGATCGGGGGGCAGTGTTTGGATCGTGTGCAGTGAGGCCCGAGGGGTGGGAGCCATCACGGCCTTCGGATCTGATGGGGGTGGTACTACAGGGGGTGGAGGAGGGGGAGGACGAATCTCCGTGCAGTGCGAGGGCCTCCACAGGTTCAACGTGTCCACCAAAGCAGGAGGAGGTGGGTGACAAGATGTACAATAAACATTGTTGTTCATTTCTTGTTTTTTTTTTTTTTTCTTTAAATTAAAAAAAAATTGTATGGTCTCTCTCTGTCTCTGTCTCTGTCTCTCTGTCTTTCTCTGTCTCTCTCTCTGTCTGTCTGTCTGTCTCTCTCAACTGAAGCAAAATTCTCTGTAACAATCCAGGCAACAGTGGATCTGAAGTGGGAGGAGCGGGCACCGTCTACATCGAGACACGCAACCACAGCACAGGGGAGACAATCCGCCGACAGTTACGCATCGACAACTTTGGCCTCCCATACCCTAAAGACATCCAGACCAGAAGCGAACCCTTGCGGAACCTCCTGGAAGGTCGTTACACCGACCTTCACCTTGTTGGCGGGGTGACGTGGCTCTACAGTGAGGATCACCGTTACGACTTTGACGAAGTCCGCATCGAGGGCAGCGCCCAGGTGGCGCTGTTGAGCAACACCAGCATGGAGGACGTGAGGATCAACACGGGGCTGTTGTCCGGTGACCGCACAGCGCTGCTGCATGTGGGTGGTCGGCAGACCTTCGCCTTCAGTGACCTCAACACCTATGTACCTGTGAACATGATGGCCTACAGGTGAGTTTGGTTGGGGGTCCATGTACCTGTGAACATGATGGCCTACAGGTGAGTTTGGTTGGGGGACCATGTACCTGTGAACATGATGGCCTACAGGTGAGTTTGATTATATGTCCATGCACTGTTCTGCCAGCTTGAACATGATGGCATAGAGGTGAGTTTGATTAGATGTCCATATACCTGTGCACATGAAGGCATACAGGTGAGTTTGGTTGGTTGTCCTTATACTGTTCTGCTGTCTTGAACATTGATGGCATTACAGGTGAGTTTGTGTTGATTGTCCATATACTATTCTGCTGTATTGAACATGATGGCGTACAGGTGAATTTGGTTGGGTGTCTATGCACTGTTCTGCTGTCTTGAACATGGTGGCATACAGGTGAGTTTGGTTGGGTGTCTATGCACTGTTCTGCCAGCTTGTTATGAAATTCATGAACATTTCATCTGCTGAGGGATAAGAGAGCAACTAACTGCTTCTCCTGTCAGTGTTGCCACAAAGTCACAATGCAGTGCACTGTAGATAGTTTGGAGTAGAAAGCTTGGTTTGAAATGGAGCTAAGAGAGCAGAAAGCAAGTCATGAAGCTTTTCTAGCCTTTGTTTTTTATTTATCTGGCCAGAAGAAATGAATTTTTCTAAACCTTATGCGCTCTCGAATTCTGTGCCAGCTGGCATTACCACCAACTAAAACCCAAAGTTGAGAAAAATAAGACACGCATAGCAGCTGTGTGCATTTTCCTTCCAGTAATCTGTCACGTAATTATGAAACTAAGGGACTGATGGAAAAAGGTTTTGTTCCTTTAATAAGTGCAAAGGGGCCATATGTGTTTGGTAAATTCTGTGTTCTGAAGGGTAAAGAAACATGTTTGAATTTGATTGGCTGCAAGCCATAGACGGTAGATTTCTTTCTGATGTTTTTGTTTAAAATGCAGCTGGTTTCTCCCCTTTTTCTTTGTTTTTCTGTCTGTCTTTGTTTTTGTTGTTGTTTTTTTTCAGTTGATGTTAATTATGGTAAGTCAGTTGCAAAGTGAAGCGACTGCAGGCGGGAATCTAAAAACAAATCTTGAAAAGTGTTTGAAATAACTCTGCCAAACAATGTGGACAAGACACAATGCACTTCGACCTCTTAGGTCTTCTTCAGGCAAGATAAACGACACTCAGGACAATGAAAATGAAGAACGAGCAATCACTTACCTTGTCAAATTTGCTGCAAGAATTCATTTTTGTTGTCCTGGGTGTTGTTTATCTTGCCTGAAGAAGACCGAAATGTGTTCTGATTTGTCTTGTGACTTGTTTGTCCATGTCATTTGGCGGAAATATTTCAAACACTTTGGAAGATTGGTGGTATGTTATTAATCCTTTCCACCCTTCTGAGTGTACAACCTGGACAGCCTCTTCTGCCTGGACAATTTGGCTTGATCTGCTGGAACAGAAGGGGTCTTCACTTACACTCTTTTAGCTCAAAAACCATTTTTCAAAGAGTAAAAAGAAATTAAAGAAATGACATGGTTACTGCTAATTGATTGTATATTGAGATGAAACAATTTCACGCAATATGATGTGCTTTCGGACTTTTGGTATTTTGATAAATAAAACTGTTGTTTTGTTATTGCATTAAAAGACTGCGTACTTCATTTCAACTTTAAACATTTGAAAACTGTTCATTCAAAATGTGGACACTGTATACTGTCATAACAAATTTAAATTGTTTGGCAGCATATCAAAATTCCACATCATATTATCTTTTGACTTATGATGCATTACACAAATTCAAACATTGTTCCACTTTTTATATAACTCTGTGTTTGAATGTAAAGGGCAGACTCACTTTTCATCCAGAGACTTAAAACCATGATGCGTTATAATCAAAGGTTTATTTTTAACACAGTTCAAAACGGTAGCATGTATATTTTGGAGCAACACTAGTTTGAGTACATCAGATCGTGGCCCTGCCATGCACCACTGGTTGAGCACAGGTTTGTGATGTTCAGCGGCATCTGAGCATTGCTTGGGCACAGAATTGAATGAGTGAACAGTTTTGATTGGATGTCGGCGTCTACTACAAAGTGTTGTATTATGTGAATGGAAAAGGGAAAGACATTAAACACACACACACACACACGCACGCACACACGCATGCACGCACGCACGCACGCACACGCACACGCACACATACACACACACACACACACACACACACACGCAACAAAGTAGAACAAAACAAAACAACACTTTCCACCAGCCCATAGTGGGTTTTTGTTCACATTCAAAGTCTGCACAATGCAGCAGGAAAATACTGTACAATGTCTGCATAGTGCATGCCGTACATTAACATATTATATTGGTCGGTCTTCTTACCTGACTCACACAACATCAGCAAAAAGCTGAATGCTAAGATATTATGCCCCTGGTGACAGATTCAGCAAGGTGATAGTGCCACAGAGTCACGTGATCATGCGTGAGGTGTTCTGGGAGAACAAGGCACGGTGGTGGGAGCCAATGAGATCACGGTGGAGAACGACGCACAGCTGTACATGTGGTCCCACGGCAGGACAGAAGGTCAAGGTGAAGGTCGCTACGCGCTGGTCAATGTCAGCGTGAAGGCCGGAGGCCGTGCTGAGTTTCTGACGGCCGATTTCGGCCCGGTGGTGGAGCTGCACGTGACCCGAGTGACGGTGAATGGGAAGGGCATCTTGAGGACCAATCACCTGAGACTGACGGCTGTCAACGTCAGTGTGGATCTGTCAGGTGGGTCTCGTGCTGTGTGAGATTGGCGTGTATTATGAGTGGGTTTTTGAGGTGGTTCATTTGAAGAGGTGTTCAAATAAGGATATGAAACGTGCGCTTAACTGCAGACTCGTGCTTTTTGCAGTACCCATTCACATAGTGTACATACAGACAGGACACACAGAGAACAAACTAAGTAACTTTACTTAGGAAATGTCAAGCTTGCCCTCGTACCACCAACTAATACATGCAAACAGCAGCAGCTACAGCAGAAAAAAAAGTATTTGCAGTCTAAACTTTATATAGTGGAGCAAACACATACACACTCACACTGACACTTACTTTCACACACACACACCCACACACCCACACATGCACGCACACACACACACACACACGCACAAACGCAAACACACACAGCATTCACACACACACTCTTAGTGATGATAATAATGAAGCTGGCTGAAATTGTTTCCATTGCATACGTAGAACTACCATTATGTGGACCGTTTCTGTCAAGATATTTCTCCATGTTCAACTTAATACTGGTTCAGAATCGATCAAGACATAAACACTCACCCCAACACCATTGCAGGAGACTTTGAAGCAGATGCCACAGGTTACGACAGTGCCAAGGTCCAGGGGCCGGTCTCAACCAGGACGGACATCTGGGCGGCTCAGGGGCCGGCCATGGAGGTCGTGGAGGTCGCTCGCAGTACGGGTACTACACTGCCAAGGGCTACGACTCTTTGTACACACCATCCATGATGGGCAGCGGTGGTGGGAATGGAGTAGGCGGCCGAGGGGGAAGAGGAGGGGGTAAGGTTTGTTTGTGTTGCTTTATGCAGTGTGTGCTGGGTTTGATCCTCTGAGCAACATGTGTGAGGGCTTGGTTTGTCAGCCGGTTGATTGCTGGACTGTTGTAAGTCTGATGTACGCTTCACAAGTCTTTAAGTTCTTGAATATGCTGAATCAGGTCTTGTTTGCCACAGGGTTAACACAGCCTCCACTCAAACGTCTTTCTTAGTATTTCACAATGAGGCCTTTCAAGGATTCATGGATTAGTTATTTTGATCCCCCCCCCCCCCCCCTCGCTTAGAAATCAGTGGGTCCTCCAAAAGATTCTTTTTCTGATTCAGGTACATGTCTCAACTCCAAAGAGTGTCCCAGGATTCTGGATGGTGTTATTGTGTGGCTCTTGACAGATCACTATCAGAGTGTGAAGATGTGTTATTGACAATCCCTCTCAATGTTTGGCAGATTGGGTCATGTTGCAGGTTCATTTACTGATGATTATTATGAAATGCATGTTTGACATTTGTTCTTGATTTTTGCCGAAACTTCACAGAAATCCATCACCACTCTGCTGCTGTGCCTCCTAAGTAAAGTTGAGGTGTAGTGAGGTGACGGCAAGTAATGGTTTTCTCAATTTGCAGGTATAATTCACATGAATGTTTCGGACATTCTTCGCGTGGAAGGTCGTCTCCATGCCAATGGAGAGGCAGGTCAAGGTCCTACAGGAGGGGGAGGAGCCGGGGGCAGCATCTGGATGAATGTCCAACACCTGGACGGAGAGGGCAGCATCGAAGTCACCGGGGGCAGAGGTCAGTGCCGTGATGTGATATTATTCATGTAAATGACGACAGGGGTGTTTATGGCTATGCTGATACTTTGGTCATGGTACAGGTGTTCTAGAGACCTGATTCTGTCCTACAGAATCCTTTGAATTGAGTAGTAATAATGTATTTACCAGTACATGCATGTCCAGTTCTAATGATGCATCTTCCGCTATCACTAGGATTAGCACTTATACTACAGTGACTGCCATCGATGCTACTGTTAAGAGCATTCTGCTGTTATCGTTGTTGTTTTTATATACTAGAGTAATTACAGAAGCTGTTACAAGTAAAATGACTGTCTTTTTAGTATTGTTGTATTAGAATGACGAGGACTTGCTACTTAACAGCTGCTGCCAGTATTACTATAGTTGGACTGCTTCTACTTCTGCAACAGTCGTTGGTAACTAACATCATGATGTCAGAATGTCATCTTCACACATATTTGAAAGAGAAAGGAAAAGAAAAAGAAACTAGCAACTGCCATTTAACTACTTACACGTTGATGTCATTTTATTGCTGTATTTGTCACAATCTAAAATGGAGTGTGTTAGTTCTTTGAGAAAAAACTTGGGCTTCTTGCTTTCAGTCTCCAAATGTTCTTATACTGACCTGTCCAAACCAATGCTGATTTCCTGTTTGGTGAGAACATCAACCTGAATGATAAAGATGTTAATGAATTTTTGAAAAATAAAGAAAAAAAAAAGAAAGGGAGAGAAGGGAGCTAAATCCAAGCCCTCAGTAGTGTGTAGTTGTTACCTGGACGCTCAGTGCAATTTCCTTTGTTGTCATGTCACTTCTGTGTAGTGAGATGTGTGTTGGTTTCATTTCTTTTTTCAGCAAGGGAATAAGCTCACCTTTAGCTCTCAGATCAACTCACAGTTTTTTTTCTTCCGTTATGGAGCCTTTAGAGTGATCTGTCTTGTCTATGTTTTGGTCTTCCATCTCCACTAACTGCAAGAACTTTGAGGTAGAGTTGACTGCTGACAAGAATGAATACCACCGACGATTCCAATAGTTAAGTTTGTTTTTCAGTTTGGTTTTCATTTTTTTCTTTTATTCCCATCTCCCAGGTGCGTCCTCCAATGGAGGAGGAGGCGGGGGAGGCCGCATCGCTCTATACCACACAGGTGACGACCACTTCTCAGGTCAGCTGTTCGTCCACGGTGGTTACGCCTCACCGCAGTATGGCGGCTCCGGCACCATCTACACCGAAGACCTGTCCAACAGCAGCAGCATTTACCGCAAGCTGACTGCTGACAACAACGGGTTCACATCCAGCGCCAGGATTCACACCACGCAGGAGCTGGTCTTCCACTTCCCCTCCGGCACGCATGCTTCCACGTCGCTGCGGAGTTTTGCCAACGTTTCTGTGACGACTAATGGCGGTGTGTGGTCTGACAGTTACAGGCACTACTATTTCTACAGGATTTTTGACGGCAGTTTGGACACGGTGCACAGCTACATCGGCACCAGTCAGCTGACCAACGTGACCTTGACCTTTCCTTATCCTACGATGGTCAGCCATCTTCACATCTTCCCGTTGTGCAGGTCAGTTTGAGTGACGGTTGGGCTCTTTAGTTTTAGTGTGCTTTGATTTGTTTTCATGAGAGGATTTTTGTTGTTGTTGTTTGTTTTCTGAAATAGCTCTACTCTCCTTTATTGCATCATCTTCTATGCTGTAAACATCATTTAATCTTTTGATAATGATGTGATCTCAAACTATAAGCAAAGTATAATTTATCAGTTTCACGATCAGTTGTGTTGAAAACAATATGATTTAACACTTTCACAATTAACTGTGCTGTAAACATTGTATCAGTTGTTGTATTTGTTATTACTGCTATATCGATTGTATAAACTTGAAATGATTTGTTGCTGTTGTTGTTATCTTTACTGTGAACTTCATATTCTTTGTTGACTTCTTCATGTTGATCTGTTTGATGACTAAGGCAATATGATTGTTAATGATCTGTGATGTGAATGACATAAGTACAGTTTGATGATGTCTTCATTTTGAACTTTGACCACAGTGGTTTGACTTGTTGTCTTTATCTTGAGTTGTGCTGAGCATGACATAGACTGACGTCCATATTTTCTTGAGACACAGTCGTGTTAGGAATGGTGTGTTATGCTGTTGTCTGCCTTGACTGGCTGCTATACAGAGATGAGTTTGGTATGAATTCAGTGGGAAAATGGAACAACACAGTTGAATTGGATGCGTCTCTTGAGTGTTGTTCATATTTCCTGGCTAACACTGCAGGTGTCTGTATCTCTCAGGCCTGGTTGATGCTGTCATAACGTCATGAAAGTTAGTGTAGAGTGGAATGGAACTCCCTTGCATCTCTGTGATCCTCCACCTCATTGATCTGCAGCCCTTCATGCCCTGCTCTCATGGTGATCTAGGTTTTCGATTTCCTCTCAGCCCACGTCTACGCCCTTCATGAGTTCATGTCAAGGTTGCCTGTATCAGCAAGTTCATGGAGACTGTGGTTGGAACGGAAATGGTGGCACCCTTTGGAAGGGATGTTGACTACCGCTGGCTCTGCAACTGAGCAGCTATCACTCGCAGTGGGCGGCCTAGTAAGTGGTGTCCTGCCTCTGTTGGATCAGAACGGGCGCCACTGAACACGACTGACGTGACTTGGCAGCAGTGCAGTGTCTCCTTCTTGGGTTGCCTCATGATGATTTGACATTGACTGCCTCCTGTGGATTTCTGATGCTGGGGTTGTGGCGGGACAGACCATGGAGTGTATGTGAATGGGAGGAGGGGGAGGAGGGGGGTTGCAATAAGCAGTAATGAGGTAATGTTAATGAGGTGGCATGGAAGATCACAAGACGAAAAAAAAAAAAAACCCAGAAAAAAAGCAGAAGTATGTTGACATTGTCGTCATAGTTCACTTTGCTATGGACAACACAAACTGATCTGTACTGTTTGTCATGGTTGCTGTAAACAACACTTGACCTATTGACATTTCTGGACTGTGTGCTGTGAACAACACTGATATATTGACATTTCTGGACGAACTGTGTGCTGTGAACAACTCTGATATATTGACATTTCTGGACTAACTGTGTGATGTGAACAACACTGATATATTGACATTTCTGGACTGTCAGTGTTGTGTGTTCAGTCAGATTTGAGTATTTTCTTGTGTGTGTTTGTTACAGCACTTATGAGGTGTACTGTGCATTCAGTCTGATTTGAGGTATTTTCTTGTGTGTGTTTGTTACAGCACTTACGAGGTGTCTCTCTACCAAGTTCACAGCACCTCACAAGGGGTGGAAAAGTCACACACCAGCGACTGGGTGGATACGGAAGGGTGCACCACTCAGACACAGACTGACCAGTTTGCCAGGGTGGACGTGCTTCGCTATGTGGACAAGGTCAGCTGATTGTAAAGCCAGGCTTAGGGTGTGAGAGATCCCACAAACAACTGACCTCCCAGCCTGTAAATCCACAATGCAAACCACTGCAACATGGCGGGCAGTCGGTGCCAAAGTTTTGCTGAGCGTAAATGCAAGATACATCTGACCCGAGAAGCAAATTTCAGCCCTACAGTTTCCAGGCCTGCCCTGCAGTGTATTCAGCTATATTGACTGACTTAGTGGTAGTTTGTTTTCCTGTTGAACACCTACATTACATTCTGTATTGTTCAGTATTTGTATCGGGGGGAGCTCAGTGATACATTTCATCCTCCTTTCAGCCCATGAGGCCTATCAAGGGAGTTCAGTGAGAAATGTTGTCCTTGTTTCAGTACCTAAGGCCTGCAGTTACTCCCCTTCACTTTCACACCTGTGCATGACGGTTTTTGTGTGCCCTGTCCAGATCGTGTTGATCCTGAAGGCCAAGAGGGCGCGCACGGGGCTGTCGGAGCTGGAGGTACACCTGATGGACGACCCGGACACCTGGGACCAGACCACCTTCACCACCGCCACAGGCTCCGCCGTCCTCCTACCCCAGGACCAGTCCCTGTCTCACCACCTGGATGAGGTAATGAGGCATTGATGAAAATGAGGTGATGAGAAGTGGGTGCTTGACTTTGTTCGTCTTGTCTGCTGGTTTGTTTGTTGAGAACTCTGAGGTTGATTGTCCCCATTGCACCCACAACGGGTGTGTCATAGTTGGGTTTTTTTTTTTTTTTTCAATGCTGATCGATGAGAATGAGGATGATGAAGATGATGCTACGGATTTCCATTCCAGTCTGAGACTGCGAGACAGGGTGTACTGTATGCTTACTTTCATAACATATCCTGGCGTCAACCAGGCCCGAGAGATACAGACACCTGCAGTGTTGGTCATAAAATTTGAGCAGCTCTCTCAGAGACGCGTCTGTTTAGTGGATGAAACTCGACTGTGTGGTCCCAGTCTTCCCAATTGAGCCCGTAGAAAATTAAACTCTGGATAGAAGCCGGTCAGGGCAGATGGGTTGTGTCATAGTTTGCATGAATACTTCAAGGGAAACTTTTTGTGTAATCCAGAGTGATTCATTGTTTTGTGAGCATGTACATACCAGGTAAACAGACTTGATGCGTACCTGCACCCTGTTGAAGTTTGCAGGAAATAACTATTGGTCCAGTCTCCACGGAGTCGTCCACTGCCATTTTCATTCCGGACGTTGCTGGACTTGAGGTCTTTGTGCTGCAAGCAGCCTGAGGTAGTTAGTGGACGGAGGGAGGGACAGGCACAAAGCGTGCTGTGCAGTGGCCGGTTATCAATGAGTTCCCCTGTCATGGTCAGATCGCCGTACTTCTACAGAGTGGAGGTAGTAAGTGGACGGAGGGAGGGACAGGCACAAAGCATGCTGTGCAGTGGCCAGTTATCAATGGGTTCCCCTGTCATGGTCAGATCGCCGTACTTCTACAGGGTGGAGGTAGTAAGTGGACGGAGGGACAGGGACAGAGCGTGCTGTGCAGTGGCCAGTTATCAATGGTTCCCCTGTCATGGTCAGATTGCAGTACTTCTACAGAGTGTGGTGTAGAAAGTGGGTTAATCTCGTGACAGTCGTTTGTATGGTGCTATTATGTGTGTGTGTGTTGTGTGTTGGCTTGTATGTGTGTGTGCATGCGTATGTGTGTATAGGTGTGTGCATACATTTTTCAAAACTTCTCCCTGTCTTGCATGTGCATTTGTAAAAGTGAGCAAGAACATTGTGTGTGTGTGTGTGTGTGTGTGTGTGTGTGTGTGTGTGCACGCATGTTAATGCTTTCCTGTGACTGTGGTTATGCTTGAATGTGCCAGGTGTGTGCACATGTACAAAAGTTCACACACGTATGCCGGCTGATCTTTTAACATTCCTGGCACGCAGGTTGTCCTGAAAGGTGGAGCGGTGCTGGACCTCGAAGGTCACAATGTTGCCATGGTGACCAAGAAAGTGACGGGTGACAACAGTGGCCATGTTCGTGTCCATGGTAGCCAGTCATTGACAGTGGCAGCAGAGAAACTGACCATGTCTGCCGGCGTCAATTCCTGGGCCATGTCGTCCGTCACTCTGCCCCAGGACTGGGACTGTCGAGATCTGGACTTCTATCTCAGGGGTCAGGATCACTTTAATTTTGATTTTTCTCCTACTTGATGTAGTTCTTACGATGTTTGTTGAAAACCTTGTTCAGAGATGTCACACCTGATGTGATCTTTGAATTTCTGAAAGAGATTAACATTTGTCATCTGATCTAAGAGTTTATGGAGGAAAGACTTTGAACAAAATTTCCATTGTGTTTTTAGAACATGTGGTTTAAAGGGTTGTGTGAATTACTTTTTTTAAAAAAAAAATAAAGACTTGTGAGTTGACATCAACGTGGTGACAGCCCTGATATGGCCCTTTGCGATCGGCTGGGCTATAAGCAACATTACCTTACCTTACCTCGTTTGCTAACTAAAAGTAAAGATGTATGGAGATGGTCACCATTCTTTTTTTTGCTGCTTCATTTCCTACACAGCTCATTTCAGCGTCCAGTACACAGCCACACCAAGGTTTGTCCCTTGGCAGTGTTCCACTACACAGCCACACCAAGGTTTGTCCCTTGGCAGTGTCCAGTACACAGCCACACCAAGGTTTGTCCCTTGGCAGTGTTCCACTACACAGCCACACCAAGGTTTGTCCCTGGCAGTGTTGATACACAGCTCGTTTCAGCGTCCAGTACACAGCCACACCAAGGTTTGTCCCTTGGCAGTGTTCCACTACACATCCACACCAAAGTTTGTCCCTTGGCAGTGTTGATACACAGCTCGTTTCAGCGTCCAGTACACGGCCACACCAAGGTTTGTCCCTTGGCAGTGTTCCACTACACAGCCACACCAAGGTTTGTCCCTTGGCAGTGTTGATACACAGCTCGTTTCAGCGTCCAGTACACAGCCACACCAAGGTTCGTCCCTTGGCAGTGTTGATACACAGCTCGTTTCAGCGTCCAGTACACAGCCACACCAAGCTTCGTCCCTTGGCAGTGTTGATACACAGCTCGTTTCAGCGTCCAGTACACAGCCACACCAAGGTTTGTCCCTTGGCAGTGTTCCACTACACAACCACACCAAGGTTTGTCCCTTGGCAGTGTTCCACTACACAACCACACCAAGGTTTGTCCCTTGGCAGTGTTGATACACAGCTCGTTTCAGCGTCCAGTACACAGCCACACCAAGGTTTGTCCCTTGGATGTGTTCCACTACACAGCCACACCAAGGTTTGTCCCTTGACAGTGTTGATACACAGCTCGTTTCAGCGTCCAGTACACAGCCACACCAAGGTTTGTCCCTTGGCAGTGTTCCACTACACAACCACACCAAGGTTTGTCCCTTGGCAGTGTTGATACACAGCTCGTTTCAGCGTCCAGTACACAGCCACACCAAGGTTTGTCCCTTGGCAGTGTTGATACACAGGTCGTTTCAGCGTCCAGTACACAGCCACACCAAGGTTTGTCCCTTGGCAGTGTTGATACACAGCTCGTTTCAGCGTCCAGTACACAGCCACACCAAGGTTTGTCCCTTGGCAGTGTTGATACACAGCTCGTTTCAGCGTCCAGTACACAGCCACACCAAGGTTCGTCCCTTGGCAGTGTTGATACACAGCTCGTTTCAGCGTCCAGTACACAGCCACACCAAGGTTTGTCCCTTGGCAGTGTTGATACACAGCTCGTTTCAGCGTCCAGTACACAGCCACACCAAGGTTTGTCCCTTGGCAGTGTTGATACACAGCTCGTTTCAGCGTCCAGTACACAGCCACACCAAGGTTTGTCCCTTGGCAGTGTTGATACACAGCTCGTTTCAGCGTCCAGTACACAGCCACACCAAGGTTTGTCCCTTGGCAGTGTTGATACACAGCTCGTTTCAGCGTCTAGTACACAGCCACACCAAGGTTTGTCGCTTGGCAGTGTTGATACACAGCTCGTTTCACGTCAGTACAGCACACAGGTTTGTCCTGCAGTTTGTACCAGCTCGTTTCAGCGTCAGTACAGCCACACCAAGGTTTGTCCCTTGGCAGTGTTGATACACAGCTTGTTTCAGCGTCTAGTACACAGCCACACCAAGGTTTGTCCCTTGGCAGTGTTGATACACAGCTTGTTTCAGCGTCCAGTACACAGCCACACCAAGGTTTGTCCCTTGGCAGTGTTGATACACAGCTCGTTTCAGCGTCCAGTACACAGCCACACCAAGGTTTGTCCCTTGGCAGTGTTGATACACAGCTCGTTTCAGCGTCTAGTACACAGCCACACCAAGGTTTGTCCCTTGGCAGTGTTGATACACAGCTCGTTTCAGCGTCCAGTACACAGCCACACCAAGGTTTGTCCCTTGGCAGTGTTGATACACAGCTCGTTTCAGCGTCCAGTACACAGCCACACCAAGGTTTGTCCCTTGGCAGTGTTGATACACAGCTCATTTCAGCGTCCAGTACACAGCCACACCAAGGTTTGTCCCTTGGCAGTGTTGATACACAGCTCATTTCAGCGTCTAGTACACAGCCACACCAAGGTTTGTCCCTTGGCAGTGTTCCACTACACAACCACACCAAGGTTTGTCCCTGGCAGTGTTGATACACAGCTCGTTTCAGCGTCCAGTACACAGCCACACCAAAGTTTGTCCCTTGGCAGTGTCCAGTACACAGCCACACCAAGGTTTGTCCCTTGGCAGTGTTCCACTACACAGCCACACCAAGGTTTGTCCCTTGGCAGTGTCCAGTACACAGCCACACCAAGGTTTGTCCCTTGGCAGTGTTGACGCTGGCAGTGCATGGGGAGCTTGCGGTACCCCGTCATCCTGAGGCAACCCACCAGAGTAGATGCTGCATTGCTGACTGACTGACTGCCTTGATGGTGTTCACTGGTGCCTGTTGTGAGCCAGCACATGCTAGACATTGCTGACTGACTGCCTTGATGGTGTTCACTGGTGTCTGCTGTGACCCAGCACATGCTAGACATTGCTGACTGACTGCCTTGATGGTGTTCACTGGTGTTTGTTGTGAGCCAGCACATGCTAGACATTGCTGAGTGACTGCCTTGATGGTGTTCACTGGTGTCTGTTGTGAGCCAGCACATGCTAGACATTGCTGACTGACTGCCTTGATGGTGTTCACTGGTGTCTGTTGTGAGCCAGCACATGATCACTGGTGTTTGTTGTGAGCCAGCACATGCTAGACATTGCTGACTGACTGCCTTGATGGTGTTCACTGGTGCCTGTTGTGATCCAGCACATGCTAGACATTGCTGACTGACTGCCTTGATGGTGTTCACTGGTGTCTGTTGTGATCCAGCACATGCTAGACATTGCCGACTGACTGCCTTGATGGTGTTCATTGGTGTCTGTTGTGATCCAGCACATGCTAGACATTGCCGACTGACTGCCTTGATGGTGTTCACTGGTGTCTGTTGTGATCCAGCACATGCTAGACATTGCCGACTATGACTCCAGATGATAATGATTAGAGTCGCGGAGCCAGCATGACTAAGCGACTGCACTTGGAAGAGCGCCACCAGTCCCATCCAATGTGTCTCCATGAACTTGTCAGTACTGATGACTCTGACACACTTTCACCGTAGGCAGAACATGGAGAGAAGATCCACACTGAAGTCATCAAAACAGTAGGGACACAGGTTTTTGTAAGGTGATTTTTTTTTGGTGATGATCAGTGAGGATGAAGTTGATGACGATGGTGTTATGGAGATCCATTCTGGCCAGAAATCACACAACAGGGCTGTACACTGCACTTCCGTTTGTAATACATCCTGGCACAACCAGGCCTGGGAGGTACAGACACCTGCAGGTTTGGCCAAGGAATGTGAACAACACACTGTGAAACTCATCTGTTAAGTGGATGAAAAACTCAACTGGGGATCAGTGTTCCTGTTTGAGACTGCAACACTCCCAGCTCTGAGTAGGAGCCGGCTGGAGCTGAATTATGTCAGAAACGGATCCCTTTGTTGGGAATTGAACCTGTGAGGTCTCCGCTTGGAAATGTTCAGTGATAACCACTGTGCCACACGTCTTGTCAGTTGTTCGCTTCTGTTACTGTTTCTGATTTGGGATTTGAGATAATTGTGTGACAGATTTGTTTGTTATTCTTTTTTTTTCCTCTTTTTATGTTAAAAAAAAAAATTCTTTGTTTGGACTGAAGGAAGAAGAGGAGGGCCTGGGGGATGAGAGGGAGGGCATGAGGTACATCACGGAAAGGGAGAAAGAAGAGTAGGAAGGGGAGGAAGGAGGGGTCAGGGATGGGGGGTGGTGGGGAAGGGAGGCGAGCAGGAAGGAGATGAGAAGAGAAGGGAGTGCAAGGAATGTGGACTTTGAAACAGTGAATGTTGTACGCTTGACCTTGTGGGATGCTGGTGTCATACACATTTCTGTGTGTTACAGTGTGGTTCGACATGATAAAGTTGTCTTTGTGGGATACTGGTGTCCTACACATTTCTGTGTGTTACAGTATAGTTTGACATGATAAAGTTGACTTTGTGGGATACTGGTGTCCTACACATTTCTGTGTGTTATAGTATGGTTTGACATGATACACTTGACCTTGTGGGATGCTGGTGTCCTACACATTTCTGTGTGTTACAGTATGGTTTGACATGATACACTTGACCTTGTGGGATGCTGGTGTCATACATATTTCTGTGTGTTACAGTGTGGTTTGACATGATACACTTGACCTTGTGGGATGCTGGTGTCATACATATTTCTGTGTGTTACAGTATGGTTTGACATGATACACTTGACCTTGTGGGATGCTGGTGTCATACATATTTCTGTGTGTTACAGTGTGGTTTGACATGATACACTTGACCTTGTGGGATGCTGGTGTCATACATATTTCTGTGTGTTACAGTGTGGTTTGACATGATACACTTGACCTTGTGGGATGCTGGTGTCCTACATATTTCTGTGTGTTACAGTGTGGTTTGACATGATACACTTGACCTTGTGGGATGCTGGTGTCATACATATTTCTGTGTGTTACAGTGTGGTTTGACATGATACACTTGACCTTGTGGGATGCTGGTGTCCTACAAATTTCTGTGTGTTACAGTATGGTTTGACAGGATACAGTTGACTGGGATACTGGCGTCATACACATTTCTGTGTGTTACAGTATGGTTTGACATGATACAGTTGTCTTTTTTGGGATGCTGGTGTCATACAAATTTCTGTGTGTTAAGTATGGTTTGACATGATACAGTTGACTTTGTGGGATACTGGTGTCATAGAAATTTCTGTGTTACAGTATGGTTTGATATGATACAGTTGACTTTTCGGGATGCTGGTGTCATACACATTTCTGTGTGTTACAGTGTGGTTTGACATGATACACTTGACTTTGTGGGATACTGATGTCAAGACAAACGTGTGTGTGTGTGTGTGTGTATGTTCTTCAATTTAACGTCTGTTCACATAAAGTGATTTTAGACAGAGTTAGGGAAATAGTGTGAGTATGCATGTGTGTGTGCGTGTGTGTGTGTGTGTGTGTGTGTGAGTGTGAGTGTATGTGTGTGTGTGTGTGTGTGTGTGTGTGTGTGCACGTGTGTGTGTGTGTGTGTGTGTGAGTGTGAGTGTATGTGTGTGCGTGTGTGTGTGTGTGTGTGTGTGTGTGTGTGTGTTACGTGTGTGTGTGCATGTGTGTGTGTGTGTTGATGGACCAATAAGAGATTTGTTACGAGCAGTTAGCTATATATAGTGATTCATACTAAAATTCTTCACAATTAACATTAGCCCAAAGCAAGTACTAAAACATAAAGGAGTACAGGATATCTGGTATAACCAAAATGTTAGGCGCTCATATCTGTAGGAACACTTGTTACAGAAAAGAGCCCATTGGACTAATCATCAAGGAATTAACAAAAGAAACAAGACCTGGTAAGTTCTGGAAAATACACGTGCCGTCAAGTCGCAGGCAGTCAGGATTTTCATTTTTGAAATAGGCGCAGTGGAAAAGAAGATGCTGGGTTGTGAAACTTTCAACTGCTCCGCAGATGCAGTTTAAATTTTTGCGAAATTTTGTACGGAAAGTGTTTAGCTTAAGCCTGTAAAACAGGGATTCAAGTTTTCGGTTATTTTTTTCAAGTATTGATAGGTAATCTTTCCACTTTTAGCCGCATTGCTAGAAGAAAAAATAGCTGACTGGGATTTGTCACAGCAGAGCAAGTGTGTGTGTATGTGCATGTGTGTGTGTGTGCATTGCAGGATGGTTTGACACGATGAGCAGCGTGACCATTGGCTCCAGGTGTTCCTGGACCACGCTCCACCAGTCCCCCTCCACACACCTCATCCAACACCTGGACATCAAGACGTTCGGCTCCGTCAGTGTGCTCACACCTCACGTCGCCATGACAACGCTGAATGGATCCACCCTCACCGTTCGCAGTGGAGCCAAGGTTAACTTTCATTTTTTCTTTTTGTTTTGTCATTGTTTCTGAGGTTTGGCCAGCCTGCTAAGGCTACAACAGTGCAACCCACGCAGCCAGTACAACGGCTGTTGAGACAGCCAACTAAAGTGTATGGTTTACACTTCTCCTTCCTCTCTTAGCTCCTCCCCGACTTCCCCTGCTCGCATCTGTGGTGAAGTGGACACTGAAAGTAACTGTACACTAGGCGTATGTGTGCACAAGCTGCAATGGTGTGCCTGAACTGGTTTTAGCTATGCCCAGGTGGCTTTGGAATCTGTGACAACATGGTGTAGTGCTACAGAAAAGAAAATATTGATTGAAGAGGAAAAACAATTGTAAAAAGCCTGTTGAAAACGTTTGTGTTATGTGACAACATGGTATATTGTTAGAGAAAAGAAAGTATTATGGTATATTGTTAGAGAAAAGAAAGTATTAGAGTTAAGGGGGAAAAAAATTGTATTATGTGACAAGATGGTATATTGTTAGAGAGAAGAAAGTATCGATGGAAGAGGAAGAACAACAGTTTGTAAGATCCTGTGGAAAACATTTGGAAAAACAATGGAAATATGAAACTGTCCAACTCTTCAGTGAGTTTATTTGCAGACTCTGTTGAACTGTATAGTAGAAAGAATCATTTGTTTGTGTCATGTTGTACTACAGTGTCAGTTTTAGACAAGCTTCATCAGAAGCAGTCACAGTCTGATAACCACACAACACTGACAGTATAATGATGTTCCCAACACCATGAGAGAAGAGAAAATCACAACGCAGTTGCTGGACATCAAAAAAAAAAAAAAAAGAAAAGAAGAAAAAAAAAGCTGCCAGCAAAGAATATACTAGAAAATAGGAAAACTGGATAGAAATACTGCAAAACTGAAATGCTTATATCAAATATGCATGCAATGTGTAACAGTGTGTGTGTGTGTGTGTGTGTGTGTGTGTGTGTGTGTGTGTGTTGTGTTGTGTGTGTGTGTGTGTCTGCAGTTGTTTGCCAACGACCTGTACCTGAGTTACACCAACATCACTGTAGAACCACAGGCTTTCCTGACCGCCGACATGGGGGCTCCAGATGCACACCTGCCCTCAGGTAAATTCAACAGGAATCCTCTTTCCTTTCATCGCTTTAAGGTCTGTGCTCTGTGGCTATGGGTATATGGGTTGAAAAAACAACTCAGATTTCCTCCAAAATCAGGTGTAGTTAGTATTCTGTATAATGCCACAAAACAAACAAATCAAAAACGTGTGCTGTTCTAACAAAACGCGTATGCTTTGTGCAGGAGAGGGTCAAGGATTTTCCAGCACCACAGGCAGCTCTGGAGGTGGTCACGGAGGATCAGGAGGTCAGGGTCAAGGTCAGACGCGGGTGGGCCGGTCCTACGACTCTTTCCTGTATCCGTCGCTTTACGGCAGCAGTGGCGGACATTCCATCTTCCCCCATGCAGGGGGGCGAGGTGGTGGGAAGCTCTACCTTGACGTTGGTCATTTCCTTACCGTTGATGGGAGTATCACGGCTAGGGGAGGGCCCAGTCTGTCGCCTCGCGCTGGGGGAGGCTCCGGGGGCAGCGTCATGATTCACACGCATGTGGTGGATGGGGATGGGTCCATTCACGTTAGCGGGGGTGATGGCGATCAGCTTGGGACGAACCAAGGAGGAGGTGGTGCAGGGGGTCGCCTGGCTATGTACTACGTCCAGAATTACTTTGTAGGTGAGTTCCTGGGTATTGGGAGGAAGACGTTGGCATGGAGTGTGTGTGTGTGTGTGTGTGTGTGTGTGTGTGTGTGCATGTGTGCGTATGTGTAAACAAGAATATAGTAAGTGTGAGCTTTGGTATACTTAAATGTGTGTGTGTGTGTGTGTTTGTGTTCAAGAATGTAGAAAGTGTGGACGTGTGTGTGAGTGCGTGCATGTGTGTGAGTGTGCGCGCACGTGTCTGTGCATAAACATGGCAGAAGCACTGGTGTGCATTTACAAGAGAGAATGACTATAACCATGTACAAAAGATGTATCACGAAATAATGCATGAATCAATGATACAACATCATGAAGCCTTACGAATGTTTATTTCATGTTGACGACACTTTCAGAGAGATTTGGAACAAGGCAAACTGAAAATAAATCCAGTCTTTCAATAAACTCTGGATTGTCTGAATGCACAGACCAAACCCGCACCGTCCACAACTTTGTCCAAGGTTTTCGCTCTTTGTTATCTTCCCATTGATTGGCTTCCATCCTTCACTGGTTCCAGGGACCTACGTGGGCATGGGAGGAAGGGGAGGTGTGCAGGCAGAGAACGGAGGAGCAGGCACGGTGTACCTGCACAAGATCCCCCCCTCAGACCCTGACCATCCCTACGGCCGCTACGCCATCAACCGCACCGTCTTCATCGACGCTCTGGATCGAGGACCTCGATCCAAGTCGGCTGATATTACCTCTGCCTACGCTGACACCTCCCTTGGTAAAGCATGTGATGTGTCTTGTTGGGTGTCTCTCTGTCTGTCTGTATGTGTCCATCACTCTGTCTCTCTCTCTCTCTCTCTCTCTCTCTCTCTCTCTCTTGCTCTCTTCCTCCCTCCCTCCCTTTTGTGTAAATCAAACTCTAAAAAATTGAAATGTGTAGTTTACACACTTGAGATTTCATATACAGGTCAACCTGTATAAAAGAATTTTTGCATTTTTATGTCTGTATGGCTAATCTGTATGGGTGTGTGTTTGCACATTTTGTTCAATTTTAAAATATATATTTGTGTGTGTGTGTGTGTGTGTGTGTGTGTGTACGCGCACACATGCTCAAGACCTATATGTACAAATCTTATCCATATATTTATGTTTGTGTTTGCGTGCATTTGTATTTGCATTTATTAGCATACATGAGTGCGGAGGAGAACGATGAATGTATTATATAACATGAATCTTTTGTGTGTCCCTGGATTCATTAATGGATCTTGAAGAAGCAGCTCCTCTAGCATCTTCTCTGCCAGTTTCCTCACCCTGTCAATCAATGTCTTCACCCAATCAGGAAGCAGCACAGCCTGGCTCCTGCCCTCGGCCTACCCAGCCTTTGTGGAAGGGGTGGACGGCTCCACCCCTAACAACATCAGCCTGGAGGAGCTGCAGATCTATGGGGATGCCAACGTGGCCATGACGGACCCAGGGTCTTTGGCTGCCATGAATCTCAATGTTCACACCATTCAGGTATTTACCAGGCAGGGTACATGGTGTTTAGTTTGTGTGTGTTGTTTCAGGATTTTTCATATATGTCTTGTTTCATCATCAACAATCGTTTATTCCCTGTCATTTTCTTCCTAGAAGGTTTAGCTTCTTTCCACTATTGCATTAGAGTTATTTAGTGATTTTTTCCCCCTGTATCTGTATGTCCTGCTTGGTCAGAAGTTTCAAGCTGCACGAACTATAGTCAAGTGAATTCATCCATAGTGTCTGGCTGTGTAGATGTATAGAACTGGTCACATGTGCATAATGCTTTCTCACGGTCCTGTGTGTTGAAGTTCCCTCCCTTGTGCACCAGAAGGTGTGTTAACTCTGGTGTGAGAGCAGCGTGTCCGCTACAGCTGAAGGCTGACAGAGGGTTAATGTCACCACTCGGTCCAAAGGCCAGGGGCCAGGTTTATGAAGCGTTCTTTGGAGATACGAACTTGTTTGTAGCGTAAAAAACGTTTGTAGCAGTAAAAAACGCATTTCATGACGACTACATAGAGAGATTTTATTCGTAAATAATTTCGTAACTAAAGTGGTGGTCGCCCCACCACCCCCCTCCCCCACCACAGGAGCACAGACTTGCATCAACACGTGTGGGGTGCTTGGTTGTGCAGGGAGACCGAACTGGCCACCTGCACATCGGCCTCAACCAGACCCTGTACATCGGCGACGGTCGCCTGCCCTTGCACCTGAACGTGTACCACGGGGGTCAGACCACCCTGCAGGGGGAGCTGCGAGTGGCAGGGGTCACCGCCAACATCTGGGGCGTCATGAAGAACGTGGAAAACCTTACCGTCGTTGATGGGGGTGAGTCACATCGTTGTCTTCCCTCAGGAGTTTCAGTTTCAGGTTCAGGTTCATCAAGGAGGTGTCACTGCGTGCGTACTACACCATATATGCTACACATGCGCACGGGCGCATGCGCTCGCTCACACCCTCATGACATTAAAGGTAATGAATCTGTTGAGTGAATTATTATAAAGGTCGAAGGCACTAATTAGAGTCTGTAGTTTCATCCTTTGAAGAAGTTATCAAAATTAATGCTTTACATGCTCATTTTGACTGTCAGGTAGAAGAAAGGAGTTGACAGGTCTGTTTTGTGTAAAGTCATCTCCCTTTGCAGAGAGAAATGTCATATCTGAAGAGGAAGATCCATTTACTTCCTGTGAATGTAGAGACAGTCACTGACCTATGCTCCGCTGATGACATCGATAGCTTGGCCGGACTAGACTGGAAAAAGAACTTGCCCACCAAGTGAAATACCTGGCCAAGACTTCTGCCTTAAACGGCATGGAATTCAGTGTAGAAAAGACCAGACGAACAAGGGCCGGGCAAGAAAAGAAACCGAAGAAGTAGTGGTCAAAAACGAGACAGTAGGCAGCTTCCAGAAACCTCAGCAAGTTTCACCGGATGCATCATGCAGTCAAGGTGTTTGGTGATGACAGATGGCACCTGAAGGTGACCGGTGCTCCTCTGAAGGTCAGGCTTACTTGGCAGGTGCGTTATGTGCAGCACTGCGCATGTCACAGTATGAGAGAACTTTCAGGCTGGCATCCGGGTGAGCGGAATCAGAACCTACGTTCATCCAGTGTGAATTCTAGGTGCAGTTGGGGAGCTGGGGAAGATTAGATTTCAGTCCTGTTTGAATGCCTGTTAGGACGATATAGTGTTAGGCAGTAAACTTTCTCCAAGTTGCTGGGGGTTAATATTTGAGGATATCTTGCTGTGAAATAAGCAACATGACATGATTCGGTCTTCCCAGGTAGCCTGGGTATTTACAAAATGCTGGATGTGAGCGGCAACCGCATCGACGAGATCCCCTTCGTGGCCATCAATGTGCGCAACCGTGGCCAGCTGACGGTGGACAACGACCGTTTCCAGCGCGTGCTGCGTGGCCGCAGCGTGCAGGTGTTCCCAGGCGGGCGACTGACGACACGCAACACCTACGTGGAGGTGGAGCGGCTGGTGGTGGACGTGATGGGGGTGCTGGAGTCGGATGGCCTGGGCTTCTGCGGTGGGGGTCAGTACATGCTTGTACACTTCTCTCCTATCTGCCTGTTGCCATGATCTGTGTGTGTGTGTGTATGTGTGTGTGTCTGTGGTGGGGGTCAGTACACGCTTGTCCAGTCCTCTCCTATCTGCCTGTTCCCATGATCTGTGTTTGTTTGTGTGTGTGTGTGTGTATGTGTGTGTCTGGTGGGGGTCAGTATACGCTTGTCCAGTTCTCTCCTATCTGCCTATTGCCATGATCTGTGTTTGTGTGTGTGTGTGTGTGTGTGTGTGTGTGTGTGTGTGTGTGTCTGTCTGTCTGTGGTGGGGGTCAGTACATGTACATGCTTGTTTAGTCTTCTACCTTCCTGTCACCATGATCTACGTCTGTGGGGATGGGGGTGGGGACGGGGGGTGGGGGGTCAATACACACTTGTCCAGTCCTCTCCTACCCTCCTGTTGCCATGATCTACATCTGTGAGGTTGGGGGTGGGGACGGGGGTTGGGGGGGTCAGTACACACTTGTCCAGTTCTCTCCTATCTGCCTATTGCCATGATCTGTGTGTGTGTGTGTCTGTCTGTCTGTCTGTGGTGGGGGTCAGTACATGTACATGCTTGTTCAGTCTTCTACTGTCCTGTCGCCATGATCTACGTCTGTTAGGTTGGGGGTGGGGACGGGTGATTGGGGGGTCAGTACACACTTGTCCAGTCCTCTCCTACTTCCTGTCACCATGATCTACTTCTGTGAGGATGGGGGTGGGGATGGGGTGGGGATGGGGGGTTGGGGGTCAGTACACGCTTGTCCAGTCCTCTCCTACCCTCCTGTTGCCATGATCTACTGTGAGGATGGGGGTGGGGATGGGGGTCGCACACACGCGCACACACACACACACACAGAACATACACATGCAAGGGAAGGAGAATAACATGGTGCATGCTTTTAGTACATATCGAACTTGTAACAAGTGGAGAAGTTCAACATTTTGATACAAAGGTTCATATTTTCTCCAGTGCGTTTGGCTTCCTGTTTCCTGTGTGTGACATTGACAACAATCTGAAAAAGTTTCGATCTACTTCAAACATTTGATCTAAAACGGACCAACAGAAAAGATTAGAAGAGACAAACAATTTTAAAGTATCGTCTCTGATATCCATTTTGAGCCCAAGTTAAGAAGTTAAGTGATTGTTGATTCTTCATTTTCATTGTCTTCAGCGTTGTTTTTCTTGCCTGAAGAAGACCAGAGAGGTTGCAGCGCGTTGTGTTCGTCTTGTGATTTGTCTTCAGCGTTGTTTTTCTTGCCTGAAGAAGACCAGAGAGGTTGCAGCGCGTTGTGTTCGTCTTGTGATTTGTCTTCAGCGTTGTTTTTCTTGCCTGAAGAAGACCAGAGAGGTTGCAGCGCGTTGTGTTCGTCTTGTGATTTGTCTTCAGCGTTGTTTTTCTTGCCTGAAGAAGACCAAAGAGGTTGCAGCGCGTTGTGTTCGTCTTGTGATTTGTCTTCAGCGTTGTTTTTCTTGCCTGAAGAAGACCAGAGAGGTTGCAGCGCGTTGTGTTCGTCTTGTGATTTGTCTTCAGCGTTGTTTTTCTTGCCTGAAGAAGACCAAAGAGGTTGCAGCGCGTTGTGTTCGTCTTGTGATTTGTTTGTCTTTTTCGTTCGGCAGTACAGCACTTTTTCTTTTTAAGTTTATTTTCAACTTCCCCCTGCCGTCATGTTTTGAATATTTACTCTCCAGAAGGAGAAGGTGGTGGAGTGACGGGACCTCACGGCTTCGGCACAGGTGGCAGCCATGGCGGGGAAGGAGGGGCAGAGCACTCGGACGACAGTCCCTCCCATGCCTACGGATTCCTGACGACACCCAGGGACTTTGGCAGTGGTGGAGGAGACAGCGCCTCCGGGGAGCCAGGTGGGCAAGTGTGAATAACTGTCACCTGTGCCGTGCTTGTTTGGAAAAGCAGGTGGGGTCTGAAGATACGTGTCAGCTGTCTCTTTGGTTGAGGAATGCAGTGTGGGGGTGTCATTCTGTTTCACCTGTGTCCATATTCCTTGAGAAACGGAGGTGAGAACTGGTAATATGTGTCACAGCCTGTGTTCAGACTTCATGAGGAGAGCAGTTGAGGGTTGGTGATATGTGTCACGGACTATGGTGATATGTGTCACGGTCTATGTCCATGTTCATTAAGAAGAGCAGGTGGGGAATGGCAACATACATTACAATCTGTGCTGTCATTAAGACAGTCTGATGAGGGATAGGTCAGATGTCATAAACAGTGTCCAAGTTCACTGAGAAAAGCAGGTGAAGAATGGTAACGTGTGTATTTCAGTCTGTACTGTTCATGGAATAAAGCAGCTTCCCTGAGAGGACGGTTCTGTATTGTCCTGGGTGTCTTGTTCAGAGTGAAATAGGAAGTATGAACAACTTTTTTTTCTTCTTTATCTTATTTCAAGTTTTAAAGCGTGTTTGAACCAACGTGTTGGTGTGTTCCTTTGCCCATAGTGAGATCAGTTGGGCATGAACGGATATGTTTGCATATTTTACATATTTCCTAGTTACAAATTTTTTTGTTTGTTTTTTGGTGAGAGAAATTGTAAATGTTTATATTTGCATGTTCACTTCAACATCTAATGATTGTGAGCAAGAGTTGCATATAACACAAGGTAGTATCTCATCTCCTGCTTTCCTTAGCATCACAATCAGTCATGGAGTTAAATCTGTTTACCAAGGTCATGAGTCTTCGCAGTTCATGGATGATTTTGCATTACATGCATCAGAAGAAAGAAAGAAACAAACAAACAAAAAAAGAAAGAGAGAGTGAGAGAGAGACAGACAGACAGAGATAGACAGACAGACAAAAAAGAACAAAGTACTTGCAGCTGTCCATGTTTTTTTCTTTTCCAGGGGGATGTGGAGGAGGAATTCTGCACCTCAACGTGTCAGACCTGATGAAGATCGATGGCACGTTGAGCGTGAACGGCAAGCAAGGAACTGACGAGTCTGGTGGGGGCAGTGGGGGCAGTCTGTACTTCGTGGCTGGTCATTTTGATGGCTCTGGACGTCTACAGGTCAGTATGGACCAACCTTTTAAGTTTATTTAGTTTTTTTACTTTTGCTCTTGTTACTAGTTTGTATCTGTGATAGAGTGCGGCTTGAACCTTGTTCTAAATGGACCCTGGCAGAAAAGTGAATGCTTTGTTTGTTGTAAGATGCGTGGGTAGATGAGGGAGCTGGAGGCGTTACAGGATTGAGGGCTCTGTCTTTGCAGGGAGTGCTGATGTTATGGTGTGCGTGTGTGTTATGGTGTGTGTGTGTGTGCGTGTGTGGCGTGTGTGTGTGAGTGTGTGTGTGAGTGTGTATGTGTGTGTGTGTGTGTGTGTTTTGTGTGTGTGTGTTATGTGTCATGGTGTCTGTGTGTGTGTGTGTGTGTGTGTGTGTGTGTGTGTGTGTGTGTTTTCGTGTTATGGTGTGTGTGTGTGTGTGTGTGTGTGTGTAAGCCGGTGGAAAAGCAAAGGAGCTACATGATTTTATGTGTTATGGTGTGTGTGTTGTGTGTGTGTGTGTGTGTGTGTGTGTGTTATGTGTGTGTGTGCGTGTGTGTGCGTGTGTGTGTGTGTTGTGTGTGTGTGTGTGTGTGTGTGTGTGTGTGTGTGTGTGTGTGTGTGTGTGTAAGCCAGTGGAAAAGCAAGGGAGCTACATGATTTTGTTTGATTGGTGTGTGTATGTGTGTGTGTTTAAACTTTTTTGTTGGAGAGGATGTGAAGGGAGGAACTGTGCACACTCATGTGACTCATTGAATCCACTATCATGTGAACAAGCAAAAATCATGCAAGGGAAAGCCTTTTCGTTCGTTTGTTTCATTCTTCTGGTGAGGTTTGTTTGATTTCTTTGTTTGCTTCGCTTTTTTAGCTTTTTATGTGTTTATATGATTTTGGGGGGGAGGTTTGTTTGATTTTTTTAATTTGTTTTGCTTTTTCATTTTTTTGCATTGTTTTTACTGGACTGACATTGCCTGTTGGTAATCAGATGCTCCACTGTTTAAGAACTAATTGACAAAATTATGGGCACTTTTTCTTTATTCTCTCTCGCTTTCTCTGTGTGTGTGTGTGTGTGTGTGTGTGTGTGTGTGTGTGAGTCAGACTGATATTATTCTGATCTTCATGGGGTTTTCTCTTTTTGTGTGTGTGTGACTTTGATTTTAAGCTTTGATGGTTTCACTTTTGTCTTTGCTTGGTTTTTTTTTTTTTTTTTTTTTTATACATTAAGATTTCCTCCCCAACCCTCACCTCCTCCACCCTGGCTCTCTCCAGCCCATCCTGCACCTGTACATGTTAGAAGTGTTAATACTCCGGTGCTTGGCAGTCGCTCAAGAGTCAGATCACATTCTAAATCCATGACATCATCGAAACATCTGAACAACAGGTCTTTGTTATGTTACATCATAAGAGAAAGAAACCAGTCTTTCGTAGAGATTGTAGAGGTCACTTTTTTTTATTAGATTACCTGTTGACAGAGTAAGTGTGTCTCGTGACAGAGTGGTTAAGTGAATGTCTTGCCAACCGGAGCCTCATTAGGGCAAGTTGTTCTCGAGCAGATTCTGTTGGGGGTTGTGCTTGTCTTTCACACATTTACCTCATCCCTAATGGAGTAGGCAACAAAATACAGAGCCACTTTGGGGGAGATATTTATTCTCCTGGGTGAGGGGGGGTGGGGGGTGGGGCAGGGGGGGATGAAGTGTTCAGTGCACTAAAATTCTTTGAGACACAGACCACCATAGATCATTTAGCTCCCTTTCAAAAATTTGACCTACAATTGGTTATTATTTCCCTTTCAAGATACTGACTAAAGTTGTTGTTATTGTTTTTTTTTTCTTTTTTACTGACCTCCCTTTCAAATACTGATCAAAATAGGTATTGCCAAAATGGGTTATTGAGTTTAAAAGATAGAAACCAAATGGGTTACATATCTTCCTGTGAAGAGAAAGGCCAAAAAGGGGGTTTATCTCCCATTCATTGTGCATGCCAACGTGCGGTATTTATCTCCCTGTGAAGATACTGATGACTGATGAACACGTTATCTGTCCCTCTATCAAGATACAGACCAAGAAGACCGACCAACTTGATTGTTAATATTTCCCTTGACTGTTCAAAATGAATTCTTTATTTCAGTTCCTTTGTTAAGGAGTAAGTAAAGTAAACACCCTATATCTAAGGTATTGAAATTAAACTTATCCCAGATCGAAATAAAAGATTAACTATCATGCATACCGAAGAAAAAGATGAATGTGTTAATGGCTGCTTCCTATAACAACCTTGAACTTTCAGGCGAAAGGTGGGGAGGGGAGAAACGGCGGTGCCGGGGGTCGCATCGCGGGCCAGGCCTCCCTGATCCAGTTCATCGGGCAGTTTGAAACTGAAGGAGGCGCAGGCCAGGGGGGAGAAGTAGGTGCGGCAGGAACAATGCTGTTGACCGATGACCATCATGACGGCTACAGCACTCTGCGCATCTATAACCAAATCGGCAAAGCAGTAAGTAAAAACATCCCTTTGCTGTCTGGTTAGTCGCACCAAGGCCGACAGTTGATTATGCAGTAATGTTGGTTGCAAAATGAGGCGACTGCAGGTAGAGATCTATGCACATTTTAAAAAGTAATTGTTATGACTCCACTGAATTTTGTGGACTAACGAATCACAAGACGAAACACACACTTTTCAAACCCTTAGGTCTTCCTCAAGCAAGGTAAACAACACTCAGAACAACAAAAATGAAGAATGAGCTGTCACTTATCGTTGTTGAATTTGGTACAAGAGGGGCGTTCAAGAAAGATAAGCGATTGCTCGTTCTTCATTTTTGTTGCCCTGAGTGTTGTTTATCTTGTCTGAAGAAGACCTGAGAAGTCAAAATGTATTGTATTTGTCTTGTGATTCGTTTGTCCATGTTATTGGGTGGAGTCATTATAATTACTTTTTAAAATTGATGCAGTAATGCTTAAAATGTGAAAACTGGAAAAGGTGTAAACGCACTTCTTCCAGATAAAGAAACAAAAACAGCAGAATGACAGCTACAATAAACTGATTTTGCTTTGCATTGATATTGACTGTGGCCATGTAGTAGTAGGGATAGCAGTTTACATGCAATGCATTTCCTTGGCCGTTTTTTTTTTTTTTCCTAGATATGGCTTGTTTTGGCTGACTGGCTTTGACTTTTTTGTGGTTACACTATATTTCGTTGTCCACAAGGAATTTGAACCATCATAGCCCAAGAACCTCGGTTGCAGGGATTCTCCCTGATAATTTGATAATTTGACTGACCTCTGATGTCATGGTCGACTGAACTGTAGGCTTGACAATGGCTATATGATTACTGCATTTGACCTGAAGATGTAGTATTGAGATTTACTGATTGATTAACAGACTGCAGAATGTAACACATATGATGTAAAATTGCATTTCACTGCAAATTTTGTGTTTTGTATTTAAAAAATTTCCACATTGAAAACAAGGAATTGCAGATAAAGTTAGGTAAGGCAGGCGCAGTTCTTCGGAGATTCCAGAATTATGTTTACGAAATGACTGTTGCAGAAGAGGAAAACGCAAATACCAATCCCAGAATCCCCTGGGGAAGGATTACGACCTGGATGTCCTTGACCTTGGTCAGTACGCCCAAGTTGGTCTCATGGCAACCGATGAGGACGGTCGCCCAGCGGAGGGCCGCCGCAATCTGCGAATAACCAAAGTAGCAGGCGACCACACAGCAGTGGTGCACGTGGAGCCGGGGATGTGGCTGAACATTGACTTCAATGACACGGCCGTCCTGTCCTTCGACGTCAAACTGTACGAGGTGAGGGCTGGTTTAGCTGTTGAAATAGTTAACCGATGAATGGAAGGGCAAACAGAAATTGTGCTAGATGTGCACATATATTTCTGTCTTATTTTCCTCTCTTATGTTGAAAAAAGGAGCCAGGGAGAGTCACCATCTGTAAGTTTTTACGTTTAGAATGAGAAATGTCATTGCGCATATATTGTACTGTTGTATTGATTCTCTTTTAAAACTTTAGCAGTTGATATATGTCTATAACAATATTATGAACAAATGAAAGAATGATAGATTCAAGGGAGTGGCTTGTCATTGGTTGGATGAAAAACATTTGATATCCTTTGAACACATCAAAACTAACACCTCTGCTGTAGGAGTGAACATATTCAAAGTGATCAGAATACCATGTGGCCAGTGCTTGTTACAGGTTTTATTTGCTAGTCGTTAAACAAAAATGTAGCTGAGTTAATTTTGCTCTATGACAAGTCATTCCTGACCTCTTTCAGAACGCAACGGTGAACCTCCCATACAACACCTTCCTGCAGATTCCCGTGTGACGCTTTACGGGGGTGTCCTGCAAGGTGTTCACACCCTCAACATCTCCCTGGACGGCGTGTTTACCATCTACCCTCCGCCCGCCTCAACACGACGGAGGACAGTCTGGCCTCCAAAGAACTCCACCTGAACAGCATCGTCATTCTGGACGGCGGCCGCTTCGAGTTCACCGGGGTGGCAGAGAGCGAGGAGGAGATCGTCATCGTGCTGGACGGAGGTTTAGTCATCCAGGGAGGAGGCGTCATGAGTGGCAACGACCTCAAGGTCTCGGGTAAGATTGGGTTGTGATGGGTGAGCTTGTTCAGAGCGTTTTCTTTTGCCCCAAGTGAGGATGAACCTTTCTTCTCCTTCGTCTTCTTCTGTGGTCGATTTGTATTAGCTGCGTCACATCTTCCTATTGCCACAAGAATACCACAGTCTTCTCAAGGTCTTGACAAATGAACCCATTTTCATGTTATTATCTGGGTTGTCTGCAACGTTCATTTTGAGGCTGCAAGACAGTGGGACAGCCAGGAATTGTAACAGGGTACCAGAAACAGGAATTCGATAAATTGCTTTATTGTGATGTCATATCTTGGAGTAGCCGCATGTATATGCAAACCACAGCATTAGTTTTTTTAGGATTTGTTAGCCAAGACAAAGAGTGAAGAACGATGAAAGAAGAAGAAGAAGAAGAAAATTAGAAGAAAACAGTGGTGAAAGTAGTGCAGAGGGAATCTAATCAATCCATTGGAACAGCCAAGGTGTGTGACATAACTTGCTGTTCACCATGATGTCAGAGAAATGCTGGCTAGTTCTTGGTACTTGGCCTGAATGAATAATGAAAAATCTCAGATCTCAATCAGCGAAGTGTCTGAGGACTGCAGTAGAACCAAACTAACTTTTCTTATACTCGAACCTCTTTGCATGAAGAGATTTTTGTTGTTGATATTTTAATGACCAGATGAATTGCTACCTTGCTGGCTCTGAGCAAGGAGCCAGTCACACATGCATCTACACATTTGTAGACATGCATGTGTGCATGCATATGCAGACATTCACATGAAACATGCATGAGCACATAATTACCCGTGCTCGAGCACACATGCTCATGTATGCATGCACGCACAAACACGTACATACATACATACATACACACACCTGCACACACATACACAATTGCATAATTAAAATGCACCTTTCTGTGTGGTGACATGTCAGTACGCAAATCCATCTAAATACCCTCAGTTCATTTTGTTGAGATCAGTCAAAAAACTTCACTCCCAGGGCGTCCCTTCTTTCACCAAACACAATTGTCTTGCAGCGGTCAACATCACAGTGGAAGCAGATGGCCTCATTGAGGCCAAAGGTCGGGGATGGCCGGCTGGGGCCGGACCTTCTCCTGGCATGGCCAGCGACTCCGGTGGCTCTGGAGGCTGCCACGGAGGTCTGGGAGGGAGGGGCAAGGGTACGACTCAGGCTGCAGCTGCCTATGATGACACACGACAGCCTGTGGGAGCCGGCAGTGGGGGAAGTGTGGTCAGTGGATTGTTGGGTGGTGTGTGTGTGTGTGTGGGGGGGATGAGTGAGTGAGTGTGAGTGTGTGTGTGTGTGTGTGTTTGTTTGTGTGGGCATGTGTGTGTGTATGTGTGTGTATAGGTGTGTTTGTGTAGGGGGGGCATGTGCGTGTATGTGTGAGTGTGTATGTGGGGGGAGGGATGGCACGTGTGTGTGTGTGAGGGGGGCATGTGTGTTTGTGTGGGTGTAGGTGTATGTGTGTGGGGGAGAGGTATGTGTGTATGTGCTTGTGGGGGGAGGAGGGGGCATGTGAGTGGGCGTGTGTGTGTGTGTATGAGTGTGCGTGTGTATGTGCATGTGTGCGTTTATCAATGACTTCTTGAGGTAGCTAAGTAGCCCAGCTGGATTATAAACATCTTGACATATTTTCAGGACACTGTATGAAGGGCGAGCCTTGAAGTTGTTGGGTGAATGTGACTGGTTTTACTCCAAGCCAGCTGAGAAAATGGATGTAATGGGTTTGCTGTGTCGTGAAGATCCACATGAAGATCCACATATATGTACACATGCACACACACGCGCCGCGCGCACACACACACACACACACACACACACACACACACACACACACACACACACAACACAAGACAGATACACACACACACACACACACACACACACACACAAGACACACACACACACACACACACACACACACACACACACACACACACACATAAGACAGATACACACACACACACACACACACACACACACACGACAGATACACACACACACACACACACACACACACACAAGACAGATACACACACACACACACACACACACACAAGACAGACACACACACACACACACACACACACACACACACACAGAGCCATAATCAACATAGAACACGTAACATGAACAGAAGAAAAACATGAACAGAACACACAAAAGAAAAAATGTTTAAAAACATCATTTATTTTGAATCCTGTACTCTGACAAAACTCCCTCCCATGCAACAAAGTTAACATCACTTAGTTTGCATTCCTGCATGATGGAGGTTCCCTCAGCATTACTTGCTTTGGATTCCTGCCCTGACAGAGATCCAGTGGAGCTGTCAGTGGCGGTGTGGGTGGGGGAGTCATCACTCTGACAGCCTCACATCTGCTAGACCTGGACGGAGTCCTTGACGCCTCCGGTACAGACGCCAACAGTGATGGTTGTGGGGGTGGCGCCGGTGGCAGTGTGGTCACCACTGCCGCTCACATGGCAGGTAAGATACGGTATCGCTGATGAAGGTGGTTTTTTTTTTTTTTTTAAATTGAAAGCAAACATTGCTGAAGGCAATTTACTGAGATTTATTTTTTACTTTGAAATGCTCATGTTAATAATATGAATTAATAAGAAAATTTCCTTTTTGTGTTCCCACGTGGTGATCATTGTCAATGCAGGAAATGTGTTCTTTATTGAACAGCCATACATTGTGGAGGTAGAAGAAAATGCAGGTCTGTGATCTGTGTTTTAGTGTTGTGTGTGTGTGTGTGTGTGTTACAATCCGTGTTTCTGGCAAAATGCAGATCTTTCGTTTTAGTGTTGTGTTTGTCATAATCCATGTTGCTGTCGCTTTGATTTTTAATAACAAGAATTGCAGATACATTCTGTTGTAGTACAAGCTCTGTGATTAAGGGATGGTCAGTGAAGTTAGAGATCTTTCAAAAGGTACTTTATGAATGTCCGTAGTTGTCATGGTAACAAAGAAATCAGGGGTGTCCAACACCTGGTAGATCAAATCTGGACATGGCACTGGAACTAACCTTTGACCCTGACTCACAAATCCAACTTCCCACACATACGCTCTCACTTCCAACCTGACAGACGTAACCAAGGTATGCTACACATCTGCCCCCACTCCCAACCTTGCAGATGTAAACGAGGAATGCTACACAGATGCTCCAACTCCCAACCTGACAGATGTAACCTAGGTATGCTACACATCTGCCCCCACTCCCAACCTTACAGATGTAAACGAGGAATGCTACACAGATACTCCAACTCCCAACCTGACAGATTTAACTTAGGTATGCTACACAGATGCTCCAACTCTCAACCGGTAACCTGACAGATGTAACCAAGGTATGCTACACACATGCTCCCACTCCCAACCTGATAGATGTAACCTAGGTATAGCTACTGAAACTGGGTCTTGCCTGATGTAGTTGCTGTTAGACACCTGCACCTCCATCATTCCACCCCGCTCCTGCCTTGACATAGTCGTGAAACTGGCCTTTCCTCACATAAATACCTTCAGCACTTCTCAGCCCCACCTTCCCCCTCCCACGCCCCTGGTGACAGATGAAATGAGAGTTTAGAACTGAAACTCGGAGGAAATCAGATCACGTCGCAAAAACTAGACTTTTTCACACACGTCGTAGCTGTTAACTCCTCCTACCCACCATGTCTTACCAGTTTCAGTTTCAGTTTCACCAAGGAGGTGTCACTGTGTGCGGACTAGTCCATATACGCTACACCACATCCGCTAAGGTTTTTTTTAGACCACATTGCACTTGATTTGAAGCTGATGGCTAAATGAATTCTTGACTAAG